>JAPKLW010000323.1:531922-549492 GCA_026898455.1 Plectranthus barbatus
CTGTTTTCTCCATATTTTCAACACTCAATCTTTTAATTGCTTTTTTTAATTAATTGCTTTTCAATTATTTCCTAGTACAAATAAATCAAACTCTTTTACCGATGTGTCTAGATAGTAGTAAGATATTTGCGTTTTAGTGCTTGATTATATTTCGAGCCTGCAATCCTTGAGTTCGATAATTTATTACTTGTCTCTGCAGTGATCTGTACACTTGCAGTTATAGCGTGTTGTAAAACGCACCATCATGCCCTACACCAGCATCCCAAGGCATCCAAGATAAGATGCTAATTACCACGTATGCTGCAGCCTACACCGACAGTTTATCCTGGAACTGTCTTAGCTGTGATAACTATTTATATCTCACTAGTTCAAATGATCCATATGATCTTCTGGGATCTACTACACATCGTATGATCTCCCTATTGACGAGATAAGAGGATAATTGCGTTTGCGACACATGTTTGTTAATTCAGACAGGAGATGAACATACAACATTTATGATTCTCAGTATATTAACCAAGCGACCTTGTATATAATATACCAATCATAATGCTTTCAGTATATAAATCCATTAGGTAAGACTTGTAAGTCTATCGAATTGAGTATCGATGAAGCTTAAGCTCGAGCTCGACAACTACTCGAATAGCTTGAGCTTGAATTGATTTTGAATTTTTTTCGAGTCGATCTCGAATAGTCGCAAACTGACTTGACTCTTGGTCACCCCTACCTCTCATGCTGCATCTTTTGGTTCAAGTACAAAAACCTTCAAGGTGAAGTGGTACATATAAATATATAAGATTTAGGGTAAATAGAATTGAATTTGAGTCATTAGAATGATCACCACAACAATTTAGATCTAAATAAATCAATGGTTGATATAAAATCAAGCTACAACTAAAACACAATCAAGCAACATTAATATATTGCTTGATTGTATTTTAGTTGTTGCTTGATTTTATATCAACTATTGATTTATATAGATCTAATGGATAAGATTCATTCTTTTTTCTCACGTGGATATTTTTTTTCACCTGCTCTCATCCCCCCCCCCCCCCCCCCCCCCGCCTCGCTGGCGGGGTGGGCTCTCTCTCTATATATATATATATATATATATATATATATACATATATATATATATGGTAGTGATCAGGTGAGAATAGGAGTTACTATGAGAAATAAGAATAGATCTCGCTCGTCCATCTCATTAAATTGACGAACATGATTCATTCTCAGCAAATTGAAAAATGCGGCATTTTTGCCCCAATATCCTGCAGTAAAGGCTAAAAATGTAAAAATACTCAAACACAAACAACAACCTGCATTTTAAGCCCGATTTACTTCATTTTTAGCTCGATTTACTTTATTTTTACATGAATACGAATTAAAACAAATAAAATTACACCGCATTAATTGTCGTTAGTTCATTTTTTACCATCCTACGTGCATCTATAAGAATGCTATCATGCATTTTTGGTTATATTCTTATTGACATTGACACAATTCTATGAATCACGATATGTCAACTTTTTACATTTTGCACACATTCTCATTGGTTTATCCAACATTTTAAGAGCTTTCTCATTCCTCGAAGCAATTCGACTTCCACTGCCTTTGGTTTTCACAATAATTGGAGGCAACACTTCAATATTTTCAGGAACCGATTGACCATAAAAACCTTCAAACATTTTCTTCTTCAAAGCAACAACACGAGCATAGTCCCTATAAAACTCAATACCATCTTCAACAGTTCTAAAAACTCTGCCCTTAAAACGCTTCATCTCATCAACACACTTTGGAATAAATGAACCTGTAAGATACAAAAAAGCATAAATTTAACACTAAAGATGCATAATATAAAAGTAAAAATGAACGTCGATCTGAATAAAATAAATTTTTTAAAACTATATTCATGCACAATTAACAAAGTCGAGACCGAACACGAATGCAAAATCCAGAAACAAAGAAAAAAATATGATCGACAGAAGAAATATAAATCAAATCGAACGAGGAAGGAAGAAGAAATCAAATCGCGCGAAGAAAGGAATAAAAAAGCTGTAAGATACAAAAATGCATAAATTTAACACTAAAGATGCACAATATAAAAGTAAACATGAATGTCGATCTGAATAAAATAAATTTTTTAAACTATATTCATGCACAATTGACAAAGTCGAGACCAAACACGAATGCAAAATCCAGAAACAAAGAAAAAAAAATCTGATTGACAGAAGAAATATAAATCAAATCGAACGAAGAAGGAAGAATAAACCAAATCGCGCGAAGAAAGAAATAAAAAATCTGATGAGATACTATTTCAGATTTTAAAAAAAACTAAAATTGCAAAAATAACCTTAATTTTGCAACACTTCAGGATAATCGAGGAAAACTGCACACGGAGTGAAATAGATCATGAACATTGAAATCACAAAATCAAAGGCTGAGATTTATTCTCATTTCTCATACTAAAAACTATTCTCTTATATATATATATATAGGGTTTTAATCCGGTGAGAATGGAGAATATGAGAATACTACATTATATCCTCACTATACTTCATTTTAACCTCTTAATACTTCATTATCATTTTATTTTCCATATTCTTCATTTTATCTTCAGTTTTTCTAAAATATTGTTCACTTTTATCTTCAATTTTGTTCATTTTATCTTATAATTACTTCATTATTTGTTCTCATGTTCTCACGTAAACAACAATTCTCATATTGTCAGACCTCTCTCTATATATATATATAGAAATAGAGAGAGTAGATCAAGAGAGAAAAAAAATTATGTGAGAAAATGATAAAGGTTTTGATTGAGTTTAGTGTTGGTCTCGAAATAAGTGTATAATAAAATATGCAGCGGAAGTTTTAAACTTTTGCACTTGGTTCTGAAAACTGACTTGACTCAGTTTTCAGTTTGTGAAACTCAGTTTAAGGTTGAAAGATGTTATGTAAGTTTAAGATATTATACACTTCAGTACTTAGACAAGTATTGAAGGTTTCAAAGTAAGTTTGAGAACTTAAATGCTGAAACTTAAAGAAAGCAAGTAAATGAGACAAGATATTTATAGTGGTTCGGAAATAAAATCCTACGTCCACTCTTCCAAACTAAATCGGGAATCCACTAAGTTTCAGTGTACAAGCCTTCTTACGATCTATAGACAGCCCGTTGGAAACCTACGTCCTTCGGTCTGCTGTCGTCACTCGCTTAGAAACTCCTTGTAAGCTGATCCTTCTTTAGGTTAAAGTGAGGACGCACCCCGAAGCCTTCTTCCTGGTTAGTTGGATGTTTTCTCGTTCTTCCCAAAACATAGTGAGTTTGGCATTGCACGTGATAATCAATATCCCAGAGTAGAATATTGACTGCTATAAATATAAATTTGGAAAGTTATATTCAAAATGTAAGTGGCTTCAGAGTTAAGCTTTAGCCTCGTGCTTTTAAATATTAGCATGGAAAGAATAACTTGAGTTGGAAACTCAATTTTCGTGATAGGAACTCATAGAATTTTATAGAGCTTGAGTAGGAAGTTGAGCAAAATGTCAGCTAAGATTTTCACAATAATTTTGATGATGATTCTGCTGGGTTGTCGACCTATTTATAGTCTCCAGGTGCAGATTGGTTGATGATTTGAATTCTTCCCATTAGACACACAAATCTAGTCGTTAGAGACAAGTAGAATGTCGTCCAATCATCGCCCATACTTTTGGTCTGCTCAACCGCCTGCTTTATGCTTTTGGGAGTGTACTTTCTACCTGTTCTTGCCACACTAAGTTTCAGCCCAATAAATCCAAGTATGAGACTACTAAGCATTAAATTGACTTTAAGTCTGACTTCGAACACTAGTGATTTACATGCTTTTGAATGCTGAAATCGAAAACTGACTTCCCAAACTCAGTCAAACAAGTAATCTGAGACTATGCATTAGTATATAAGACTATTTCGCGCATCTTTTCTCTGTAGGTTCGACTACTTTAGGGAATTATAAATTTATTTGACCACTATATTTGCAATTAATCAGGTAGTAATATCAGTGATCAAATTGGCGTCGTTACCGGGGAACAGATAGATTTAGCGCCTATTACTAATTTTGTTGAGGATTTTTAGATTGAGTTTTATTTTTAGTTTTATTTTTCGCAGTTTTTATTTTCTGTTTTTGGTATCTGTGTTGATCGATGCAGCCTTGCATCGATCGACGCGAACAAATTTCTTGCGTCAATCAATGCCAACTCACCTCTGTCGACACCGAGACTCTGTCTTTACTGTTTTTTTATTTTTTACTTTAAAATTAAAATTTTCTTTTCTCTTTTGCAGGTAGTGCATGAACACAAGACAAAAAGGGGAACCACTTGAACCGTTTGACCCCGAGATTGAATCAACCTACAGAAGGAATAGAAGAGGAAGAGCAAAAGAGAGACTACAAGCAGTTGACATGGAGCAAACGAACGAACTACCAAATCTAACACCGAAAGAAGCAACAGTCCTTGCTCAAGAGGTTCAACAGCTGCGAGGCAGACTAAGAGAGATGGAAGCTGACTATAAGGAGCGGAACGCCCAGTTATTGCTGCTACAAAATCAGCAAGGGCAAGGTGGAGGAGAACAACCACGAAGAACCATCCAACAGAGGTTCCAACCTGAACAAGAGGAAGGCGGATTCAGAATTGGCATCAATGCCAATAATTTTGAATTGAAGACTAGCCTAATCTGAATGGTTTAGCAGAAGCAGTTTGGGGGAAGAGCCACGGAGGATCCTTACACACACCTGACTCAATTTGTAGATCTTTGTGACACAATCAAGATCAATGGAGTAAGCCAGGATGCCATCAGATTTAGGCTCTTCTCATTCTCGCTTCGAGACAAAGCAAGAGCATGGTTCGCTGGAGTAGACCGGACACAGATTGGTGATCACAATTCCTACTCAATTTCTTTCCTCCCAGTGTGACTATGAAGAGGAAGGCACAAATCACTCACTTCATATAGTAGGCCGATGAGACGATGTACGAGGAATGGGAGAGATTCAAAGAGCTGCTCAGAGCCTGTCCTGGTCATGGGATTGACTTGGAAGATCAAGCCTGCCACTTCTACAAAGGGTTGATGCCGCGAATGAAGGAAAATGTTGATTCATCAGCCAGAGGATCGATCACCCTGAAGACCGCGGAGGAGGCCATGAAACTCTTCGCGAGGATGGCCATGAATAGCTATCAGTGGCCTACACAAAGACAACTGCCCGCCAAATCCGTAGAAGTTAGTGGGGGATTGGATCTGCTACAAGAAGTAAAGAAGCTTCGTGAAGACTTCGCGAGATTGGAAGCTAGCTGATGGTCCCGGTTTATCAGAGTGTATAACGTTACGCAGCGGAAATATTGAACTTATAAGTCTAACTTGCACTCTGTCCTGCTGGTTGCTTCAGCTGACTGGCTGACTGGCTGGTCAGCTGATAGCTCAACACTTAGAATATTTTAAGCCTAGTTTGCACAGTTATCAGTTTTCAGATATACACCAGCACTTGAGTGCTGGGTTTCAAATACAAATTTAAATACTGAAAGCAGATAAAGGCAAAGGATTTTTATAGTGGTTCGATCAACTGATCTACGTCCACTCTCCAGTCGACTCACTGGAAATTCACTATAAGAGTAATCCGGTACAAAGTTCCTACGATCTATCTCCAGCTGGTAAATGCCCCGTCTACCAGTCCACTGGATCAACCGCTCCCGGTCCTTGTCCTTCTTCAACTCTCGTCAGATGGATGGAGTGCGAGCACGTCACTTCAACCTCCTCCTCTGACTGGTTGGGTGTTGAGTTCTCCCAAGAACGTAAATCCTCTACGGCAAACTGCCCGTAATAACTCAAGAGCTGGCTGGCTCTAGAGCTGCTATGTTCTTCCTCAGAAAGAGAAAGAACACCAAGTGAGGTCTAAACATGCAAGCAGGAAGCTTGAAGTCTCGTGTTTGAAAGATATCAACACACGGAAAAGCTTTAAAGAAAGCCTCGAAAGATGCTTGCTTGCTTGCAATGAATGTTCGTTCTTTCGGTAGTTGGAGAGTATTGAATGTTGAGGATGCAAGCGTCTTAAATGTTGGTGATTCCAACCTATTTATAGACGCAGGATCTCATTTTAAAATTCTAGCCGTTTGGACACATCCGGAATGGGTCTCTGTCCTCGGATGTACTTCAGACGGCGGCAGGTAGGAATTTCAGGAAAACGCCATACCTGTGTCTGCTTTTTCTGACACAGACCTCTTTGTGTCAGAACGGCATTATTTCGTCAGTACGAGGAATCGCAACTGGTGTCTTGAACTGATAGACTTTAAGGTATCCTCCCTTAAAGTCATACTTTGTCAGTATATTCCTCAGACGAATCTTCTTTTTGTCTCTAAGACTTTGGGAGAGCGAATCTTGAATTTTGCTGGTAACATCCAACTGGTAGATCATTCTGGTGATCTTGTGCTGGCAGTCTCTGCTGGTGACTTGCGCTGGCACAATCTAAGTCTACCAATATGTCTGATGTTAACTCTTGGAATCTCCCATGACTGGTGGCTTCACCGCTGGTGAACAGTGTCAGTGAGAACATCTATTCTGCTGGTAAGGTTTGTCAGTCGCCTGCTGATGAAAACCTTCCCAACTGGTGAACAGTAGCCAGTCGTTAGCTCTACTCATGCTGATGAACAGTGTCAGCACGAGTCTTGTCAGTCGCTTGCTGGTGAGACTTCTCTCAACTGGTAAGCACATCTCATGCTGGTGAACAGTAGCCAGCATGAGTCTTGATCAGCTACGACTTACAACTCAAAAGACCTAAACAGGACTTTATATTTGAGACTAGAGCTATTCTAGAGACAAAACTGACGCTGGTAGGACTTTGGATTTGATCCACCAAAACACCAAACTAGAATCTAAGCAAGTAGCTACTGGGGAAAGGAAACTTATCCAAATTTCCCAACACTAGCCGAACCATTGCGGCTATCGAGCCAGTCAAATGTCAAGCTATTGTGCCGGTGGATGCAGATTATTTAAACCGAGCAAGCTCCTCAAATTCGAAAACTACATTGGTCCCCGCTGAGGTGAATTTTGCCGGTAATTATCAATACAATTACCGCCAAGGGAATCAAGGGATCAATATTTCAGCTCCAACGCTCAGCACAACCATCCTGGATTCTCTTATGCCGACACAAATGGTGTCGAGATGCCTCCGCCTGGTTTTACAGCTCAACAAGGAGCAATTGTGGAAAATAAAAAGCCGAACATTAAGGACATTCTCGCAAAATTCATAAAAAGTTTGGATACGAGATTTGGAAAGGTTGAGCAGGAGGTAAAGAACATTGGGAATCATGTTCATCACATCTCAAAGCACAAGCAGATGTTTGACACTCAATTGAGCCAAATAGCGACTGAATTGGGTAACCAACACAGCCGGGGCAGCTACATAGCACAACTGAGGCTAATTCGAAGAGCAAACCAGTGAATTCCATCAAATTGAGGTTTGGGATAAGCTACGAGGGTTCGGAGAAGTCGAGAGACGAAGAATCTGAAGAAAGGGGAGAAATTCCCAAGTCTGGCAGCTCTACGTCGACTGATGCACAACATGCATCGATCGACGTGTCCGATTTCGAACAAAGGGCAGATGAAGTGACCGACAAAGCCACATGAATTGATGCACCTTGCATCGATCGATGTGAACCCCCTACTGCAACATCGAGTGATGCCCGTCCACAGTGATTGACGCCAACAGCTTCTCCAGACAATTATTCTCCTTCCAAAGCCATCCCGAAATCGCTGATGCCATTTCCTCAGCGATTTCTAAAGAAGAAAGAGGATGACAAATATGCAAGGTTCGTGGACACTCTGAAAAAGGTAAACATTAATTTACCTCTGATTGATGCCTTGCAGGAAATACCGGGCTATGTGAAATTCCTCCAGAAGCTCATGAGCAAAAAGAAGCAGTTCACCGAGAATGAAACTGTACCTATTCGCGAGGAATGCAGTCTGCTACTGCAAAAGAACTTGCCCATCAAAAGAAGAGACCCCGGATGCTTCTCCATACCTGTGGAAATCGGTGGGATGGAATTCAAGAAGGTATTATGCGACACCAGAGCTAGCATAAACCTTATGCCGTACTCAGTCTTCAAGAAGCTCAATATTGGAGAGATGAGTCCCACTACAATCACACTTCAGATGGCGGATCGAACAGTCGCTCGCCCTAAGAGAATCATCAAAGACGTTTTGATCTGAGTTGGTCACTTGATCTTTCCAGCAGATTTTGTCGTCCATAACGTGAAGGAAGACAAGAGCATGCCCATGATACTTGGGCGAGAGTTCCTTGATACAAGTGGAGCCCTTATTGACAGCAAGAATGGGGAAATTACACTCCGAGCAAACAACAAAAAGATCACCTTCGTGATTGACAACAGCCGAAAGCCAAAGAAGTGTAATCGGATTGACATGGAGGAAGAGGAGGAAGAAGACGATGAAGATGAAGCCGAGACAATAGAGTGGGAAAGCAAAAATGAAGGGGTGAAATTAGCAACAAAGCCGATTCAGTCTTACCACGATAGTGCGCAACGGATTAATCTACACCATCGACAAGGTAGGCCGCCAAGTGTGGACTCGATCTCCTCCTTGATGATCTCATGAGGTAACGTTGAGCTACGACAAAAAATAAAGCACTTATTGGGAGGTAACCCAATTTTCCTGTTTATTTTCGTTATTTCTTTTCATGTTTTTGTTCTAACTTTATATTGTAGTAAAAAAAATCGAGTGTGTACCGATCGACACATGCTTGTGTTGATCGACATTGAAGAGTTGACGGAGGCCAAATCGACCCAGTTTCAGGAGGTCGAATTAAGGATTCACGTCGACCGATGCAAGTTCGCATCGGTCGACACAGCGTGGTTGACAGGAAGATACATCAAGCTAGTCTGAGGCTCGACGCATGAAAGCACGTCGACCGACACAAGATCACGTCGATCGACGTGGATAAAGGAAATGTTGCGGCTTGTTTCGTACGAGCTGGAAAGAGAAGGAGATAAAAACTCAACGTTTGAGGTTGACAACCAGGTACGTGTTTTAAATTTTTGTTTGATTCTCAATCTTTTCCAACTCTTTGAGTGAAATAAGTTTGGGGGGATATGGACAAGAATTTAAAAATTTTCTCCGTTTTATTTTTCTTTTCATATTAAAATTTTTTGCATGCTAGTTTTTTTAGTTTAAACTTCTGCATAGAAAAAAAAATTTCAAATTGTTTTTTAGTTGAGTTCTCGAACATTGTCTCTCCTGAATGCGATTTGCGATTGATGATTGATCTTTAGATTGTTTGAATTGATTGTGATTGTGATTGAAGTATCCAATGAATGTAGAATACCACTTGAAGAGTTAGATTTTGAAACTTGAACTTGACGAATTGGGTTTTGATTTGAAGTTTATGATGGAAGAACAAAAATTGCATCTAAGTGAGGTTTTTGAGCTTTTATTTCGTTTGATGTGAGTTTTGCATGTGTGTTATCTCTAGAACTTGCATTATTTCTTTTTCGAGACTGCATAGTGTGCACAAGTCTAGAAAATGATTTTAGGCCGTCTTTGTTAGCCAGTTTATCCCAGACACTGTCCTGTATGATATATTATCCATAGTTAGCCCCTTTGAGCCTGTTAATTTTTCTTTATTGGTCTATGAGTTGAGAAAAATATTATGGTTTTATCTTGTATATGAGAGAATTCCGTAAATGAGGCGAATTGTATCTTGTCTATGAGATTTGGGTGAAATAAGA
Organism: Plectranthus barbatus; assembly: GCA_026898455.1. Classification (NCBI taxonomy): domain Eukaryota; kingdom Viridiplantae; phylum Streptophyta; class Magnoliopsida; order Lamiales; family Lamiaceae; genus Plectranthus; species Plectranthus barbatus. The sequence continues at coordinate 541,679 of JAPKLW010000323.1, forward strand.
ATGATTGATATGAGTGGATGAGAAAATTTTAGAATGGGTGAGCAAAGAAAAGTGAGCTCTAAGAAAAAAAATAGATATCCTTATAAGCTCTACATAGAAAAAGAAAAAATATTTATATATATATTAAAGAGCATAAAAGGATTGGAAAGGGTCGTTATGGTTTGAATTGCAATATTAAAGGAAAAGGGTGGATGAAGTTAGATAGTGATTTGAGTTGTTGAGAGTAGCTAACTCAATTTAATTTAGTCACTTGGCCAAATTATTCCTACCCTTCACAAAAGCCTACATTACAACCAAAAATAAAGCCTTATTTGATACTAGGTCTTGTGTGCACATTTCAGCAGTGGAGAAAGTAGAATATTTGCAAGCCTATGTTAGATGTAAATCATGCATGATGAATGTATACACATTAAACCCATAAACACTTGAGTGATGAGAGAAATAATTTCCTTGTGAGGTTCTTCCAAAGTTTACTGATTTTCTAACTAGATTTGGATTGTTTGTGCTTGTGGAGATTTCATACTTGGAATGTGACAAATATTGTGAGGCATTGCACACTTTGATTACATGAACATGAAATTTATTCTTTTCTTTTGATTAGGACAATCAAATATTCATGTTTGGGGGATTGATGAGTTCATATTTTCACTCAATATTGGTTTGATTTATCATTATTTTTAATTGCATTTGAGTTTATTTTAGTTATTTTTATTGCATGAATCACTCTAGAAGGGTATTGCGGTTGTAGTGGTGTATTTTTGCAGGTTTGAGGTCGAATTCACCGAAAATCCGTACAGAAAGCAGTTGAGGTTCAAAGAAACAGGCACTACTTCTTCCGAACTTTGAATTTGAGGTAATGGGTAATATTAATCCCAAGAACTTTGAATTAGCATTCCAGTGCAACTGGAATCGGGTCAATCAGAGTTCGAGAGCAAAAGTTATGGCCAAAGCCGTGAGAACGCGCAGAATCAATCGACGTTGCCGGGGACCGGTCGACATGGATCCGCGTCGATCGATGCAGACCCGTGTCGATCGACGTGAACATTTTTGACAAGTTTCTGGAAGGTTTTCACAATTCTTGGGCGAGATTCGGCCTAGAATGAAGAGATATATCATAATAGAAACCCTGAAGACTCAATATTAAAGATATATTCATTATAGGACATGGAGAGATAGATATGCATCAAATCTAATCCTGTCTCCTATAGAATTCAGTCTCGTAAATCCCAATTAAACACTATAAATACCCTCTAGTTTAGACCATTCAATATGTTTTTTTGTACTTTCTATTTATGTTTTTATTTCGTTTATTTCAATAGTAATTTAGAGTCTAGTATTTACACTCTTTGAAATTCTGTTTTTATTTTCAATGCAAGTTTATTTTCCTTTAATTATGTATTTTTTTCAATTATGTCTAGCTAAATTCCTAGCAGGTTCTAGGGTTTGAATATTATTGTGGATGCATGTTTAGGATTAATTGATTAGGTTCATGATTCCTGTGTTTGTTCTATAATTATAGATTAATTTAAGTACCGATAGGTGACAATTAATTTAGATGTCTAGCTATTGATAGAAGGACCGAGAGGTGAATATTGATAGTGAGATTAGGAATGCATGATATACTCTATTCTATCCATTGAGATGTATTAGACTATAGGAATTGAACTAATTTGCTTATGAGATTGACTAATTTGGTGTTCTTGAGACCGAGAGGAGATAGTAACTAGTTAGTAATCTAGGTTATATTTGCACGACCAAGGAAATATATCATAATTGCAGTATTCCACCTTTTAATTTAATTGGTTCTTTCATGTTATCCACAATAAGATTTCTGCCCTAGGATCTGTGTTTAACTTTATTTGATTTAAGTTTCGATTTTATTTTCTCTGCCTAGTTTAATAATTCAAAATCTGATTTCTGAATTACTCAAACAAGTAATTTGAGACTATGCTTTAGTATATAGGACAATTTCACGCATCTTTTCTTTGTGGGTTCGACTACCTTAGGGTATTATAAATTTATATGACCACTATATTTGCAATTAATCTGGTAGTAAAATCAGTGATCAAAGTGTGTTAGCCTTTTGTGCCATAGCCAGTTGGTTTCTTCATTGTTAAATGCGATTAAGCATGAAGCTTGCTGACCACTATCCCAATCTACAACATAGAGTCCTCCTTTTTCTAATTCTTCTAAGCCTTACTTCTCCAGTGGTCTTATCAGCAATCTCGCAACCTATATCAAAGAAGGAAACAATATATCCATTTTCACTTAGTTGACTGATGCTCAGTAGATTGTGCTTGAGGCTGTCGACGAGGGCCACGTTGATGATGCACATTCCATTTTGCTCGATGCACCCTCTTCCGATTACTCTAGCCTTTGAGTTGTCGCCAAATGAAACAGAAGGTCCTTTGATTTTCTGGAGGTCTGTGAAGATATCTTCATCTCCTGTCATGTGACCTGAGCATCCGCTATCTGGGATCCACTCTTTTAGTTTCCTCGATGTTCTTCTTGTTGGACCCTGTTCCTGCAAAATAAAGAAATTAATTTTTAGGTACCCAATCAAAAGCGGGTCCTGCAGGATTAGTTCTCTGGATTAGTCCCTTAGGAATCCAGACTTTTGTGATCTTAACAATTTTCATGTCATCACGCTTCACTACCTTTCCCTTCGTATTGGAGTAATGTAATGAATCAGCATGATAATGTGTAGTTGTGTGTTGAGCCTTCATAGTCTTTTGAAAATACAAAAAGTTAAGACTTTAGCCTCAAGTAGGTGTTCCTCCTACTTAGAGTGTATGTTGGCTTCCTCACAATCTTACCAGATTATTTAGCCTTGCTAGGTTGTGTATGAACCTTCCTAGTAGATGTGAAAAGATAATAGCATAAATGTAAACCGAGTATAGGCCGAAACCTTACAGCAGCACAGGGGCATACCCCAGGGATAAAAACAGACACCCGAGGTTCACAAACAGTGTGACCATCGGGTCAAGCAATCTAACCCTGCAAATACAAGTACACGGGGCATACCCCGGTAGAAAGATGACATCTAAGCACACTATAAGGTGACCAGCCCAACAATGGCCCAAATCTCACACCTACCGAGATAACCCAACAGAAATCAACCACCCAAAACGATCAAACCGATAGTAGTCCTGGGTCCGAAAGAGAAATGCCATCCTAACTAGGTCAGCACGACATCCCCCTTCATCATAGTCAAAACCAAGCGATGTAGGCATACTAACTAGGTCAGCCCACCCACATCACACTATCGATATGATCACAAACCAACAGAAAACACAAAAGAGACCACTAATGGGTATTCCAGTCAAGATGAGCAACAACCTCATCTATCGGGAACACCGAGTAAAGAACACGAAAAACGTCCTCCTTAATGCCCTTCACAACTGCAGCGGCATCAAAGGGAGCACCATTAAAGACTTTCTTGTTCCTTGCATGCCAGATATGGTTCGCCGTGGCGGCCAGAGCAAGATAACGGGCTTTCTTCAAGACTTTGGACCAGCTCCTCTCCCGCAGGCACCACTTCAGCGCAGCTTCCACGGTCGATGTCCTATGCTTCAGTCCAAGCCACTCCCGCACATCCCTCCAAACCCGTGAGGTTTCCCTACATTCAAAAAAGAGATGCTTAGCGGTTTCATTAACAGAGTCACAAAGCTGACAGACCAAGGGCACATCATCACTTAAAAAGCACATGCGGTCCCTAGTCTTAAGCCTGCCATGTAAAATAAACCAAAGGGTAATAGAAAAACGAGGAGGGATAGGAGACTTCCATATGGTCTTGTGCCAAAACCTTCCTAGTAGATGGAACAGTGTTCTGGGTTACATACATCGACTTTGCTGACTTTCTCTCAGCAGTTGTACCATTCAGTCTCTGCTGAGTGGTCAGCGGGGGATTCGGAGTTTGCCAGCATTTTTGTTGAGCAACTGTTGCAGTTCTAGCATTGTCCCCTATGTCTTTCCTAGTAGTCAGCTGAACCTTCCTAGTTGCTGGGACAAAGATTATTTTCTTTGATCGAATGGATTCAGCATTGCTGGAGTCTCCCTTCTCAAACCCGATTCCAACAAAATCATTTATGCTTCTTTGAACACTTAAAATCTCATCTAAGTCTCTTGTGCTTTTTAAAAATCTACATTGACAAGGATTTTGCACAAAGTTTTTTATTTTCAAAACTTTATTCTCTTGTTTTAAACAATCAAAATTTTTACTTAGAGTGGAGAATTCAGTTTTGACTTTTGAGAGTTGATCTAGTTTTTTCCATCTCACTGGTCAAAGTAGAAAGCTGAGATTTCAGCGAGGAATTTTCTTTTATCAAAACATCTTTTAATGCATGAAAATTTGAAAATTCATTTAAAATAAATTTTATGGTTATATCTTCTGATTCTGAGAAACATGAATCAGCAGTATCATGCAAATTTTCCGAAGTAGAAGCAGCAGACATGATGTAGTTTGTCACCTAATTTCTCGTGACATCTATGTAGGGTTTGAGTCTACGATGGACAACACGAGTTGCCATTAATTAAATTCTTGCCAAGGATCGTTCTTAGGATACCAGGAACAAATTTCAATTAAATAAATCATTCGATCCTATGCATGCTCCTACAATATTAATTGCAGAGGATGGATTTAGAGAATACCTGATTTCACCGTTTGATCTACAGGACAGATCGGAGAATAACAACGATGAAATAAATCTGGATCTTGATCTTGGATGCCAGCGTGGACGGTTGTTCCTACAGATCTGATCTTCTGATCTGTTCCCTTGCTCCTTGGAAATCTGGTGAGGATTATCTACCAAGTTGAATCCGAGATCTGGAGAAATCAATCAGTTTCTCCCTACTGGATCAGCCGTCGCCCTTCTTCACTTGTGAACCGATGTGCCGCAGCTTAGACCGACAGCCTATCCAGGGACCGTCTCAGCTGTGATACTGTTAATATCTCGCTAGGTCAAACGATTCATATGATCCTCTGTGATCTACTACACACCATATGATCATCCCTATAGGCGAGATAATAGGATATTATAGTTCGTTGTATGTTTGTTCCATCAGACAGCGAGCATTGTTGCGGCAACATATAAGAAGACCAGTGTACAAAACACTTAATCATATATGCTTTCAGTATATAATTCCAACAATCTCCCACTTATACTTAAAGCATAATACCATTGCTTTACCAAAGTATTAATTATGTCTATACTTTCAATCACTCCCACTGCATTCAGGTCACCTCTTGTCACGATTTCTCGTATGATGTGATACCACACATCTTATGTGTTTCACCACCTTGTGAGTCTTGGGTTCCCTTGAGTTTGTCATTGCACCAACATAATCACAATTCCTTGTGATCTAATTAGGCAAACTCAGAACACACACCTCTAGAGGATGACATCGGAGCTATACTGCTTCTTGCGAAGCTAATGAAGCTGACAAAAAACTCAGCCTTCATACCGGAATCCCTAACACAGTTCTGTGTTAGATTCCTATAACTCCTCCTCCAAGGCCAACACATAGTTAGAGGTCGACTTTCTTTCCTTATGATCCTCCTGGATATCCGATGCCATTCAACTCACATAGCACACTTGTAAACCGATATGCCTATCCTGAGTTAAATTGATATCTGTCTAACATGCTTATCGCATTGCAGATATCTGAGCTCGTTCATCTGCACTATAGAAAGACAACAATCTTTCTTGCTATGAACGACTCACCACATAATCAATTTAAGCGATTTGAGATACCTGAACATCCTTTTCTTGTGTCAACACAAGACTTTAATTCAAAAGATGTTCCAGAATCTCATAAGTCCTACTTCTGAAACTGTTCGGATAACCATCCTTTATGCCTGACGATATCCCCACACCGTTTTCGAATGTGAAAATACTATCTGCATAATGTGCAAGGAAAACCACGCTTCCGCTGACACATAACTGGTACATGTAACTCTCATTCTCGATAGACAATATCGAAATGTCTGTTACATGACCTTGAAGCTCGTTTAAGTTCATACTTGAACTACCTTGGCTTCTAGACATGATGCTGCACATAACTTATCTGGTTGTCGCATACAGATGTCGTCACCTTTTATCAAGGTACCCGTTTATAAAATACGGATGACTTCATCTATCTTCCAGATATTTAGATACATATGCGCTGTTATGGTTAAAAGAATTCGAATGGGTTTAATAGTTGCAACCAGTGAGAAGGTCTTGTTGTGAAACATAACTTTGCTCACTAACCGAGACATCGAATATACTAGGTTACCATTCGAGCATTTTACTTGTATATCAATCAGTTGCCTATAGCTGGTAAGCTATCTGGCAATCACCGATCCTGATACACAACCATAACCTTTACTGACTCATTTCTGAATCCATGACTTGACGTCATTTAAACTGCATCGTTGGTCTTAATAGCTTCGTTGCGCTTTAAGGGATAAGCACGATGTTGTTCGTTAAGCTGGGAACAAGTCCCAAGACTGTTTCCATGAACCAGTACCATTAAGCCTGTTAAGGCAACCTCCCACTGCAACGTTGCTCCTTTTATGTTGTAAGTTAATGGTGCATTAATTTGTGGTTTACCACCTTACACAGGTGACCGCGCAATTGGTATCATACCTTCCAAGGTATGCTCAATATGCCACGGGGTATTTCCTGATGGATTTGAATTGTCTTCTCTAAAACGTCAGAGAACAATCTCATATTTGGATTCATGGTTTTATCCTATACAACTTGCTTGTATCTAGGATACACAAAGCAACCATCTTTTTCCTTTACCTGGAATAGCCCACAAGGCAGTACTAGCTTAAACCTTTCCTCCAACCAATCAGTTTCCTATATCAGCTTAACAGCCGAATTACCTATCATTGCCCTTTTGACAGAGTCAAGGTCTGCTAGGGTATTTGGAACTGATTTAGAAGGAACTAGATTAAGCAAACATACAACTGCCTTTGGCGCTCTTCCCAAAAACAAAAATTTGGCAAGGCTGGCATAACTCATAATCTTTTAAAGAATCTTATTTCGTTTTACTTACACTATCCCAATCGAGGAATAATAGGTGTAATTAACTGGGATGCAATCCCTTTGCTATGCCAGATACTGAAAAACAAATCACTTAAGATACACCATTATGAATGAACCATAATGTTTTTACGGTCTTGTTTAACTTATTCTCTACCTTAGTCTTGGACGCTAAAGCAAGAGATTAGACTTGTAGTGAACTAGATAAACATATCCAAATCTTAAATGATTACAATATCAATGCATGTTAAGGCAACTGCGGAAGTAGACTCAAACCAGCAAACTAGAGCAAACACGAAATAACCTATAGAGATACAATCGCCTATTAAAAGGCCTGGTTACCATCTAATATCTCTAAGTAGTTATCATAAGTACCATTCTTAGGAATACCTGGATTGAATCCATAATTCCATGAATTACTTAAAACTACTTAGACTGATGTAACTTATCTCTATAGAGATTCTTTAAGTTATACCTTAGAACACTGATAGTTTATGTAATCAAGTAATGAAGAGATAATCATTCATAATAGAAAACACTGTTATTCATGCATGATAGAAAAAAAATCTATCTGAATAACTGATAATCCATAATAGATGAAAAATTGTTTATCAAAACAAAACCAATATCTCTTGCAAAACTTGAACTAAAACAAAGTTTAAACATAAACTTGAAGCAAGAACTCCAACAGCTTGAGAACGATCTCTAGCATCTTCCTTGGAGTTGGTAATCCCGTCATCTTCAAGCCTTAAGCTTGATTCCCTGCAAAGTGTAGCAAACACG
>JAPKLW010000323.1:554492-622019 GCA_026898455.1 Plectranthus barbatus
CCGATGTGCCGCAGCTTAGACCGACAGCCTATCCAGGGACCGTCTCAACTGTGATACTGTTTATATCTCGCTAGTTCAAACGATTCATATGATCCTCTGTGATCTACTACACACCTTATGATCATCCCTATAGGCGAGATAATAGGATATTATAGTTCGTTGTATGTTTGTTCCATCAGACAGCAAGCATTGTTGCGGCAACATATATGAAGACCAGTGTACAAAACACTTAATCATATATGCTTTCAGTATATAATTCCAACAATCTAGGGCTGATTCTGCTATCTGCTCTTCATCAATGTCATCATCTTCATTGATGTTGTCCATAAATACCATGAGGACATCATCTTCATCTTCTGATGAGTAGCCTTCGTCGTCGAGATCTGGGATGTCTAGTATTTCTATCCTGGTCAGCAAAGCTTTGGCGACTGCCTTTAACGCACGCTTCTCAAAGAGATTTCTTAATCTCTCTCTTTCATTTAGATCTACTCGAGGACACTCGAACTTTAGATGATATGGCGAGTTGCACTCGTAGCACGTTCTTGGCATCTTCTTGGTTGTCCAGCTGTCTGCTGGCTAATTCTGCTGAGGTTCTTCCTTTTTTGCCCTTCGCCTTTAGCAGTAGCTTCTATAGTCTTTTCATTTCCTCCTTCAGCTCGTTGACTGAGCATTCTGTTTATTTAGATTCAGATCCACTGGTTGATGCGATCTTCTTTGCTGGGCCCGATTGAGCTGGACGGTCAGAGTGGAATGACTTTTTGGTTTTGAGCTTCAGTGCGTCGTCTCTCTTCATGAAGAATGCTGCATCTTCAAGATGATCTTCAATGGATACTACAACTCGTACAGCTTCACACTTGTTGATTTTCTTAATGCCCCTTTCATGTGCCTGAAGCTAGGTGAACACATCTTTTGTGCTCATGGTTGATAGATCTTTCTCCTTGAGGCTCGTCACCTTGACAAACCATTCTTCTTTTGGCATCTTAGAAATAATCTTTGAATTCATGTCATGAAGTTCGTACGTTCTTCCCAACTTTTTCTATTTTGCTACGATGGAATTGAATCTAGCTTCCATGTCTTTGATTGTTTCTCCAGGAATCATCAGGAATGACTCGTATCTGTCTACACACTGTTGTAGCTTCTTTATCTGCATTTGATCAATCTCTTTACTCAAGGTGCCAAGAAAATCCCACATCTCTTTGGCATTGTTGTACCCCAAGACCTCAGCCATCAGAGGTCCTGATACTGAGTTTAAGATCAAATCCATGGCTACGTAGTCCAGTTGAGCACGAACTTGGTCTTCCTGAGTCCACTCCACGTACAGCTTGTCCACCATCTCATTGGGTCCTTGAACGTCTTCGCCGATTCGAGTTTTCACCTTTTGAATCTTGATTGGTCCTTGCTCGATCACTTGCTTCATCTAGGGATGTTTATTCATTAACTTGATCAGCGACCTCTTTTTCCATGTGGAGTAGGTTTTTGGTGAAAAATTTCCCAACTTTGCGTTGTTCGCCAGTATCTTTTATCCTGAGCTTAACACAGAAACACAAGAAATATGCAAGGAAAAATGGATTTGGTCCTAAGCAAGTCAGAAGCAGCTAGTCTGTAAAGACCAACTGCTCTGATACCACTTGTTGGTCCTCGATCAAAATATCTATAGATGCAGCGGAATGTTTAATAATATCTTACACTTATCTTGCTAAGGTCTCAACTTAGCAAGTGTTTATCAAATGTGTTAAAGCTCGAGTATTCGTTAGATTTATTTCAAGTTATAGTTCAACACTTGATGTGTTGAGTTTCAAAATAAGTAATTCATAATGAAATAAAAACGGTAAATGAACACGAGATTTATAGTGGTTCGAATAATTGTTCTATGTCCACTCTTCAATCCTCCTAACTGAAAATTCACTAATGATTGAGTACAAGGTCAGGTTTGATCTCTAACGTTGAGCAGCTCCTAGGTCTGGTCAGCCACACCTTCAAGAACCTCGATCTTCAATCTTCACTTTGACATTCCTGAGAGTGAAGACAAACCTCTATTCTCCTCGAACGACGATCTTGGGAGTTTTATAGTTCTTCCCAGAACCTTTCCTTGTTTGGCAGTAGCCCGTGATAATCACTCTTGTAGAGCAAGGTGACTGCGAGATTCTTTCTAGGATAGAAAGAATCCCAAAGATAACCTTAGAAGAAATATTAAAGTTCTCGAGCTTCTAAATTTGAATGTTTATTCAAAGCCTTGATCAGATATATGCTCTGATGCGAGTTCGCGTGAGATTGAGAGTATCATGATCTTTCTAATTTCCTAGCTGTAGATTTTTCGCGAACTTCTCAACCTCATTTCAATATCACCTATTTATAGGTGAAGATTCATGCGGCTGTTTGAATCTTATCCATTAGACGCAAAGTGTCTGCTCGCCAATCTTCGTCCTTCTTTTCCTGCGAAACACAGAGACTCTTCAGATCTCCTTCTTCTCTGATTGGCGTTCTCCTTATTTTAGTCGTCTTTGTCAGTACATATCTTTTAGTTTAGATCTGGAAACCTTCCTTTTGTCTTTTGATCATCCCTTCCTCTGATTCGTCGGGTTTCCATGTAATTTTGATCCTTCTTGTTTCACGACTTCGTATTGAATGTTGATTGTTGTTATGCGTTTGCTGGCAGTTGATAGTCTGCTGATATCACAGCAGTCTTGTTGAGATTCAACAACAAGTTGCTCTACTTCTTCAGCATTCCTTTGAGCGCTTCTGGCATCCATTCAATGTTTGCTAGCGTCTTCAGCTATCTTCTTATGTTCTAAATCCTTTAGGATTCTTCGATCCTTTCTTCTAGTTTTATTACAACTCGAGTAAATGCATCCTATACAGGACTTTTACATTTTGACACGATTCCAATTTGCTAGAAACTAGATTGCCTAAGCTTTGATGCACCAAAACAAAAATACATATTATTGAGATCAAGGGGTTATAATATTTCTAACAATATTCCTAACAAGCAGAGTGTCAGCTTTGCTTTCCACAAGAATTTCAATGATGGTTCTGTTGGATTGTCAACCAATTTATAGTCTCCAGGTGCTAATAGGTTGATGATTTGAATTCTTCCCGTTAGACACACAAATCCAGTCGTTAGAGAGAAGTAGAATGTCGCCTAATCATCTCCCATACTTTTGTTCTACTTTGCCGCATTCTTTGTGCTTTTGGAAGTGTACTTTTTACCTGCTCTTTTCAGACTAAGTTTTAGTCTGAGGAATCAAAGTATGAGACTTTCTTGTACTGACTTCTTGAATTAGCATTGAATTGACTTTAAGTATGACTTTGAACACTTGTGATTCACGTGGTTTTGAATGTTGAAACTGAAAACTTACTTCCCAAACCCAGTTATGTTTCCACCTTACTTCGAAAAATTTAGTTTCCAGAAACTAAGTTTTTGGCCTTACTAAGTCCCAAGCACGAACACATGTCTTCAGAACTCCAAGTATCATTGATATCTTCTCTTCATGCACAAAAACATGGTTCTTTGACATCTCGATCTCTATCTTCTTGAATTTTATCATCAGAAATGCAGTTTCTGATAGCTCCGCTCGATCTTCAACATCTAAGTTTCTAGTCTATTACAACTCGATCAATCCTATACAAGAATTACATTAAAAGACTTCTAAAAATATAATATTAAAATAAATTTTGACATATCAAAATATCAAATTAGGAGTGAAACTAAACTCAGTTTCTAACATTTACCGTATCGCTTGAATACCAATTAAATTTTTCTCATTTTCTCACCACAAGCCTGCCATATATAAATATAAGTATATGTATATACATGTATGGAAATAATTATTTTGTTTCAACTTTAATAAGTGCACCTACACATACTCTATTTTCTTGTATTATTTAATAACGCATGCTTTATTAATCAAATGGTTTTTTAAGTAGTTCCAAAGAAAGCTAGCAATGTTCTTTAACTTTGCTAATCACCGTGGATTATTTTAATCAACCTATTAACTAATAATTATTATTAGTACTATAATTAACAAGATCATGTAACGTGTTTGTACTCAAATATACTTTCCGCCCCATTATTTATTCTTGTAAATAGTTGAAGCAAATAAATTATAAATATAACTCAAAGTAAAATGAGTGTTTGTTTACCAGGTCAAACAACTCTAAATAGGCGTGCAATGGTGGAATTTAGGGTGGCTAGATTTTACCACTCAAGTTTTAAAAGATAAAATTATTATGATTTTCTCAAACTATTATAAATAACTACTTTTGGGCATGAAAAATTTGGTAATAAGAAATTGCATTCCATTTAAAATACACTACAAAATAAGAAGCAATTTGAGAGTTTAATATGCTTGCCCATTTTGACTAACATAAGAGAAAGTAGTTCATATATCTTTCAGTTACAAAATGACACCAGACTCAACATCTATGTCTTTTAAAACCAAAAAGATCAAAAACATGTTGTATTCCACAAACTCTTGCTTGTATCGAGGAGAATATCGTTTCCAGATCCCTTGCAAATGCCTTAGCATCTACATTTTGCTCGTAGCACCCATATCAATCAACGAACTAGAACATATCACTAAGTAAAAGATCTCAGTGGAATTGGAAAGAAAAAACTTACTTTTCCTCAGCTTTGAAGTGGCAGTAGTGACAAATCGATCAAAGCATTCCATGAAGGCTACAAGAAATCCTGAAAAGAGAATGTTTTCGACCAACAAACTAAACACCCAAAGAAAGCAATAAATACAAAACAAAATATAAAGAATTACAGTAGTCCTCGTGCAAAGTCTGAGGGCACGAACAACAACTAACAAGTGAAAACATTGAAATGGCGACCAAAGGGTTGATTTACATATATTCAAAATGTGATAATAAAAACCACAATCCATAATAAAAATAAACCATCAACCACCCAAATGCATCAAAGTTTAACATACAAAATACATCGTCTAATAACATCCGAAAATAATTATCATAGTAATTCAAACGAGGAATCATAACCACAAAATCCTAGATGGCCGCTGAAAAATGGAGATCACTGCAATGGACATAAATAAATTAATAATTAGTGAATCATATAATGACATACAAATTTAATTAAAAATTAAATAAACTAACCTGCGGTGAATATGGTGGCGTACCAACCCTTGGAGGCTGCTGAAAGGATGAATCTTATTAATCTCCTCTCTAATCATGGCACGTAACGCGCTTCATACTGAGGACACATCTCGTCATGTGAAGAGGGTGGTGGCTGAAAAGTCCTGGACGTAGAGGTAATGCTCTTTCCTATAAATCCCAGTCCAAATACTTTATGGTTTTTAGACACCCCACTAGCAACTGACTGAAATAGCTGGTTTTGGATTGAGACAGAGGGCGTTGAGGAAGCAGTATCTAACTGGGATTCCTGCAACCTTTTCTCATACTCCTCCTACATTATTAAATATTAATATTCAGTTAAATGTAAAATTAATAAGAAAAGTTTTAAGTATTTATGTATTTTCATACTTACAGCAACTTCTTTTGCTCTCTGGTTGTAGAAATCAGAAGCATTCCCTCGATGTGTTGCATCGAATACTTCATAGTAGGGCACATCTTCAACAGGAATGCTTCTTTGAGAAGCAAGCCTATGTTGTTTTATATTAAAAAAAAGATTAGAATAAATATATATAAAATTAAAAGAAAACAAGATATGATTAATAACGTACTAGCATAACTGTGCAGTCATGAAATGATCGCGAGTCGGCCCTGTGTGTGGCGGTTACCGTCTCTCCCTCCCCCACCCCTACCTTCCTATCTCTAGATCCTTTGACACTTGTAGCTTTCAAGTCTTTGCTATTCCAATGTTGTTGCCACATGATCCACTCATCTGCATCTATATGTGGTGGCCTTTCTTTAACATGTTTTAACCTGTTGCACATATCTTTATATCTTTCTTGAGCTTTCTTCATAAATAACTGCAACACATCATTCTCCAGCTGTGGCTCCCAGTAAAACTCTTTCTGTCATGTTGAAAAATATCATTATTAAGTATATACAAAATCTAACATTAATATAAAAAATGATAAATTTAAACATACCTTCAACTCGTTAAATATTATCATCTTGTGGCTATCTGGGATCTTGGACCAGGTAAAACCTCGGTGATACATAGCTCTTCTAAATATTTTGGTAATTAACCTCGAAATATCACTAGATGGATCTAAGACTCGACCTTTGATGGTCAATACAACTCGATTGCTACGATCAACAACAAAATATGTAATTATACAATGATTAAAAACAATATATATATATATTAAAGGTATGAAAAAAATTAAGATTATTATCTCTATTCTGAGCATCACCATCTGAGGTCTCCCCAACTCTATCAAAAGCCTCTGAGTACGCTTGTCCTCTCGGCATTTTTCTGATTTAAGATTAAAAGAAAAAAAATCATATATTAGGATTAAATCTTAGATTATAACATAGTATCGTATAATTTAAGTTGTGAATAAAAATCAACACAATATAAAATGCATGTTGCAACCCGAAGTATGGAAATCATAGAAACATATAGCCACCAACATATGCAACTCGGGAAAGAAGCATGTCATGATATAATCACTTAGTATTTCATATCAAACTAAAAGGGAAATATGACAGAGAATTAAAGAAAATACCTTAGGAATGTTCTGAAGGAGATGCAGGAGAGATATTCTGAAGTATGTCTTAAGTTTGCAGGGGTGGAAGGAGAACGACAACAACTCGTTATGAAAGTTTGGAACCTGATGAGCAAGAAGAGAAATAGTGTCTGAGTTTGTTTGGCTCATCAGTGTATAGGTATGTTAGTATTTTTGCCAACATCCTCGAGAATAAATTCTTTGTAAATTGTTATACATATGTTTCCTTTCTCAGAACACACACACACACACACAAACACACACACACACACACACACACACACACATATATATATATATATATATAAAGGATTGTTTCATTTTTTCATAAAATGTAATACAAAATCCGATTGGACATTTCATCATGTAAGAAAGTTCCTCAGTAGGTGATTCTGTTTTGTTTTTGGTTTCTGTACTAAACTTTGCTTCTTTGTCAAATGCAGAATGTGTTCAAGTATTACATGTAGAAAACTTAAAACATAACAAACACATTTTGTACATTTCCTGAATCATTTGAGTATTAGTCAGGCTAATAAGATGAGCGGTGCTGCACAAATGTAGAAGTCTAATAAATCAAATCAATGACTTAGTTGATTTCCTATGGCAGAGGGGAACATATGCAATAGATAGACTGAAGTTGTGCACCCCAAACGTCCATATTTTGTGAGGTTTAAGACTCAGAGTTCATGTGAAATCTATGCTCTAGCATATAGGACACTGAAAGAATGAAAATCTATAACTCAAGTGTGTTTCTCTTCCTTTGTTAGTATGTATTAATGGTCATATGTGATTAGTTTATGATCAGAAGGGTTGTTAATCTTGTTCGTTTCAGTTTGCTTTTCACTTTAGTTTATTGCACTTTTAATTTAAGTATGCATCACCAAACCTATTTTGCAAGCAATATTGTGTGCACGACTTGATTAAACACTCACTAGGGTTCGATATTTGGTCTCATAGACTATATTATTTGTCGATTGTGTATACTTCCACATAGTTATGTAGTTACCCTGCAGCAAACAACAAATTTTTGGCACTGTTGCCGAGGACTGTTGATTTTAAGTCTTAGTGCTATCATATTGCTTGATTACTGCTTTCATTTTGTTTTTATTATTTTTGCTTGTTTATTAACAAGGTGTAGTAGTGTTTTAATCTTTAGGTGTGAAAAAAAAATGACAAATCAAGGTTGTGTTGCTGGAAATGGTGGAAACAACTTGGTAATATCTTGGCTATGACTAATGATAAAGATAGGTGTATTCGTTATTATGCAAGCCCGTTGCTCCAGGAGCTGAATCCAAGCATTATGTGGCCTGAAATTGAAGCTAACCATTTTGAGTTGAAGCCAATAATGTTCCAAATGCTGGAGTTCGTAGGCCGATTTAGTGGTCAACCTACCGATGATCCCCATCTTCATTTGCGGTCTTTCTTGGAGGTTTGAGACTCTTTCAAGCTGCAAGGTGTAAGTCCAGAGGCACTAAGGATGAGGATGTTAGGACTATTGTTAGAAATATTATGTCCCCTAGATCTTCATTGTATGTTTATTAGTTTTGGTGCATCAAAGCTCAAGTCGATCTAGTTTCTAGAAACTTAGTATCGAGCCGAAATGTAAAAGTCCTGTATAGGATTACTTGAGTTGTAGTAGAACTAGAATAGAAGATTGAAGAATGCTGAAATTGTCAGTACGATCAAAAGAAGAAGACTGCTGAAAGGATCAGCATAACCGAACATTGCTGAAGACGCTAGTAAAAGGCTAGCAAATATTGAAAAATGTAGAACGTGCTTAGAAAAACGATAAAGGATTAAAGCAAACGAATTGTTGAGATCTCAGCAAGACTACTGAGATATCAGCAGACATTCAAACTGCCAGCAAACCAACAACAACAATCAACATACCATACGAATTCGAGAATTAGGAGGATCCAAATCACAAGGAAACCGGAAGAATCAGAGAAGAGGATAATCAACTGACACAAGGAAGGTTTCCATATTTAAACTGAAAGATTCAATCTGACAAAGACGGCCAAAGTATGGACATCACCAATCAGAGAAAAGGGAGATCTGAAGAGTCTCTGCACTTAGCAGAATAAGAAGAACATAGATTAGTGAGCACACCCTCTGAGTCTAATGATAAGATTCAAACAATCGTTTGAATCTTCACCTATAAATAGGTTTCATCAAAGAGACGTTTAGAGGTTCGCAAAAATTCTGCAATAAAAAAAGAAAAGAGATCTTAACACTCTCATACAAACGCAAACTCCGATCCGAGCTGGTACTTGAAAGAAGCTTAGTAAAAGCTTTCAAACTCAAAGCTCGAGACCTTAGAAGTTGCTTCTTTGGTTACCGTTGGGATTCTTTCTATCTTAGAAAGAATCTAGCAATCACCTTGTTGAGCAAACGTGATTATCACGGGCTATTGCCAACACATGGAAAGGTTCTGTGAAGAACTATAAAATTCCCACAAGTCGACGTCCGAGGAGAAGGGAGATTTGTCCTCACTCTAAGGAATGTCGAAGGTGCAGATTGAAGATCGAGGTGCTTGAAGGTGCACATTGACCAGACGGAGGAGCTGCTTAACGTTAGAGATCAAGCGTGACCTTGTAATCAATATTTAGTGAAATTTCAGTCAGGAGGGCTGCTGAGTGGACGTAGAACATTTTGTTCAAACCACTATAAACCCCGTGTTCTTTACTGCAGTATTTCGTTACTTTGTTTGTTGTGTGATATTGAAACTCAACACATCAAGTGTTGAATTATAATCTACAACCAATCTAACAAATACTCAAGCTTAAACACATTTGATAAACACTTGCTAAGTCGTGAAGTTAGCAATATAAGTGCTAGAAATTATTAATACTTCTGCTGCATATACAATCACTCTGATCGGGGACCAATAAGTGGTATCAAAGTGGTTGGTCTTTATATACTTGCTGCTTCTGAGTCACTTAAGACCAGATCCATATTTTCCTTGCATATTTGTGTGTATCTGTGTTTAGCCCAGGATAAAGACCATGGCGAACAACACGAAGTATGGAGAGTTTACTCCGGAAACATACTCCACCTGGAAGAAGAGGTCGTGGATTACATTGATGAATATCCATCCCGAGATGAAGCAAGTGATCGAGAATAGATCAATCAGAATCCTAAAGGTGTAGACCCGGATCGGCGAATGTGTACAAGGACCAGAAGAAATGATGGACAAGTCGTATAAAGAGTGGACCCAAGAAGATCGAGTTTGTGGTCAACTGGATTACGTAGCCATGGATTTGATCTTGAGCTCTCTTTCACCATCTCTAATGGCAGAAGCCTTGGAATACAAGAATGCCAAAGAAATGTGAGATTTTCTCGGCACTCTGAGCAAAGAGACAGATCAAATGAAGAGAAACAAACTACAACAATACGTGGATAGGTATGAATCGTTTTTTATGATCCCTGGCGAAACCATCAAGGATATAGAGGGCAGATTCAACTCCATCGTAGCAGAATTAAAGAAGTTGGGAAGGACATATGAACTTCCCGACATGAATTCAAAGGTCCTCTCAAAAATGCTGAAAGAAGACTGGTTCGTCAAGGTGACTAACCTGAAAGAGAAAGATCTATCAATGATGATCACAAAAGATGTGTTTGCCCAGCTACAGGCACACGAATAGAACATCATGCAGATCAACAAAAACAAAATCGTACGTGTTGTAGTATCTATTAAAGAACCCATTGAGGATGCTGCATTCTTCGTGAAGAGAGACGCACAGAAGTGGAAAACCAAGAAACCATTCCACTCAGACTAACTAGCTCAATCCAGTCCAACAAAGGAGATCACATCTACTAGTGGATCTCAAGCTAAAGAAGTGGAATGCTCATCAACCGAGTTGGAGGAACGGATGAAAAGATTACAGAAGCTATTGCTGAAAGCTAAAGGCAAGAAGGGAGAGCTCTAGCAAAGATAACTAGCAGACAACCGAACCGCCAAGAAGATGCTGAGAACATGCTACGAATGCAACTCTCCGGATCATTTGAAGTTCAAGTGTCCTCGAGTAGATCCAGATGAAAGGGAATGATTAAGGAAGTTGTTTGAAAAGTGCGTGTCAAAGGCAGTCACCAAAGCTCTGTTGACCAGGACAAAAATACCAGACATCCCAGATCACGACGACTAAGGATACTCATCAGAAGATGTAGAGGATGTTCTCTTGGTATTCATGGCCAACATCAATAATGATGCTGATGGAAATGGAGAGCAGATAGGAGAACCAGCCCTAGCTGTCACGAGAAACCAGGTAACAAATTATGCTATATCTGCTACTTCTACTTCAGAAAACATGCATGATATTGTTGATTCATGTTACTCAGAATATGATGAAATAACCGTAGAATTCCTTTTTAAAGAATTTTCAAAGACTCATGCATTGAAAGATGTTTTAGAAAAATTGAATTCCTCGCTGAAAACTCAGTTTTCTATCTTGACCATTGAGATTGAAAAATCTAGATCAGCAGACGAGGAACTCTCAAAATTAAAAACCAAATTCACTACTTTAAATAGATTTTTTAACGTTTTGAAACAAGAGAATGATGTTTTTAAAAACAAAAACTCCGTGCAAAATACTTGTGAATGTAAATTTTCAAAAAGCACGAGAGATCTAGATGAAATCCTAAGTGTTCAAAGGAGTTCGAAAAACTATGTTGGATTCGGTTTTGAAAAAGGAGAATCCAGTAATGCTGAATTTAGTAAATTAAAGAAGATTGTCTTTGTCCCAACAACTGGGAAGATTTAGCAACCCGTTAGGATAGATAAGAGGGAGAATACTAAATTAGTCACAGTTGCTCAGCAGAAAAGTTGGCAAACTAATGTCCCTTTGCTGACTAATCAACAAAGACTGAATTACTTGTCTGCTGAGAGGAAGCCAGCAAAGTCAAAGTATGTAACCCAGCACATTGTTCCCTCTGCTAGGAAGGTTCATACAAATCCTAGCAAGACTAAGCAATCAGCTGAGGTTGTAAGGAAGCCAGAATACACACCAAGTAGGAGTTACACCTACTTGAGGCCAGAGTCTAAGTCACTACATTTTCAAAAAACTATGAAGGCTCAGCACACTACTACACACTTCTATGTTATTTCAAAGCATTACTCCAATAGGAAGGGAAGGGTAGTAAAATGTGACGATAGGAGAAATGTCAAAATTACGAAAGTCTGGATACCTAAAGGGATAATCCAGAGAACTAATCCTATAGGACCCGTAGTCGACCGAATACCTAAAATGTAACTTCTTTTTTATGCAGGAACAGGGTCTAAAAAGAAGTACTTCGAGAAAATTAAAAGAGTGAATCCTAGACAGCGGATGCTCAGGTCACATGACAAGAGATGAAGATATCTTCAAAGACCTCCAGAAGATCAGAGGACCTTCTGTCTCCTTCAGTGACAACTCAAAGGCTAAAGTAATCAGAAGAGGGTGCATCAAGCATAATGGAATGTGAATCATCAACGTGGCCCTCGTCGACAGCCTCAAACACAATCTACTGAGCATCAGTCAGCTAAGTGAAAATGGATAGATTATTTCTTTCGTTGATATAGGTTGCGAGATTGCTGACAGGACCACTGAAGATGTAAAGCTTAGAGGAATCAGGAAAGGAGGACTCCATGTTGTTGATTAGGAAAGTGGTCAGCAAGCTTCATGCTTCATCGCATCCAGCAAAGAAGAGACAAACTAGCTATGGCACAAAAGGTCAACGCATCAAAACTTTAAAACCATCTATTATATTGCTAGAAATAACATTGTTATAGGACTGCCCAAAGAGAACTTCAAGATGGAAGGAGTACGCAAAGCTTGTCAACAAGGAAAGCAAGCCAAGGCGTCCTTCAAATCCAACCCAGAAAAGGCCACATCAAACAGAATCCTTGAGCTGCCGCACATGGATTTATTTGGCCCGACGATTCCACCCACCGTAGGTAATAAACATTATACTTTAGTGATGATTGATGACTATTCTAGGTAAACTTGGGCGAGACTGCTCAAGAGCAAGGATAAGGTGAAGATAGTCCTGCCGGAGCTGATAATTTGAGAGCAAAATGACAAAGACCTCACGGTGAAAAGGATAAGATCTGACAGTGGTACGGAATTTTGTAACGGAGCATTAATGGATTTATGCACCGATGGTGGGATAGGACATGAAAGGTCCACTGCAAGAACACCTCAGCAAAACGTTCTAGTCGAACGGAGGAACAAGACTCTAAAGGAGATTGTGCGAACAATGCTCGCCGATACACAACTAGGCAAATATATTGGGGAGAAGCTGTAATGAGCGTATGCTACACGCAGAATCGAAGTGGGTTGGATCTTTGCTTCAACAAAACTCCCTACAAAATATATCATGGTCGTAAGCCTTCCTTAGCTCATCTTCGTGCTTTCGGTTCACCATGTTATATTCACAATAATGGGAAGTAGAAATTAAGTACTTTCTCTCCCAAAGCTGACGAAAGAGTGTTTCTTGGATATGGGCATCCTTGTCACAAGGGTTATAGAGTACTTAACAAGACCACCAAGCTTGTGGAAATAACATGCAATGTTATTTTTTATGAAGCTACATTAGTACGCAGGACTATGAGAATTCAGAAAGATGTGATTCATGAAACAGATAATGTAAATAGACTTTTGAGCTCAAATACTTCTAAAGCTGATTCGATCGATCTGGCTAGGTTAATAAATTAATCATCATCTACGCTGGAGATCTTGGCTGATCATCAAACAGCCGAGACGACCGGTGATGCAACTGGTAATGCTGAGGCCACCCTAAATCCTCTTAATGAGCTCACATTTCAAGGGGATAGTGACAGTGCTAATGTTTCAACTGAAAAATTTGTTCACTGCTAAGCTAGGAGGTAGCATTATTGTGAAAGAAAGTTTGAAACAAACTGCTATGCAAGGAGGAAGCTGTTATGTTATTGAAAAGGTTTTTGAGGATGAACAATTGGTTTCGTAAGGAGAAAGCCAGATTGTTACAATTCTAGCAGAGAGCGATTTGGTGCGAGAGGAGATCCGAATCCTTATTAAAGAAAAGGAAGACAAGGCAGCAGAGCAGGAGAATGCTGACCTTGAAATGTTGATAGATGAAGGTACCATAACAGCTGAGGTAGTTCAACCAACGGCTGGTCAGCAACTAGATTCAACAGCTGAGAAGGATGTTGTTGAGAAGGAACCTGCTGCGAAGGAAGCCGTGGAGAAAGAAACCACTACTTCATTCATTGCTGAGACCCGTGCGAGACTGTTGGAGGACCTTAGTGCAAGCATGGGAGCACACAATGAGCAATGCTTATGTGGTCTGGGAATTGATCCAACGACTGTTCTAAAATGGAGAAAAGAAGCAGAGAATCCCCGTGTACAGCACAAGCCCATCGATAGGTTGTGGCAGATGAAAATTCCAATTCCCACCTCTCCCGAGGTCTCAGGAATCTCATTCAGCGACATGCTGAGCGAAGATGAAGTAGAAATGACAGGGACTGCCGAAGCCGCTGAAGGGGTCTTAATGTTTGCCGAAGGTAACTCACCTTTCAGAGCAGAGACTTTGAGAGTGCCAATGGAAGAACAACCTCACAGAAGGTTCAAGGCAAAGAGGATTTCCAAGTGTTGTCGTCCAATCATTGTGAAAGAAGAGAAAAATGATGATCTCATCTCATGGGGGAAGGATATTTTTGTATTCATTGCTAACTAGCTTGCTGATGATCTTGCGATCACCTATGTCGCTGAATTCATAGATGGGTCTTCTGATCTCGAATCGCTAAAGATAGAGTTCCAGAGGTGGAGATTCTTGAATACGCCACCCACGAACTACACTATGAAGACCGAGCAATTATGATGGCAAGGATAGGTCTGAACTACTAGAGAAGTGAAGAGGAATGGGCAGACGACTGGATGGATCAGACATCCGAGAGGCAGTACTCTGAGAAGCAAGTTGCACTCAAGCTGCAAAAGATAAAGGCGCACAGAGCCATCACAAAAGATCGCTCAATCCCTGCCCTAAGTATGCCATTGATGACTCGCCTCCTTTCACTCAATACTTTAAAACCCCAGCAGCAAGACGACAAATGGTTGTAGTTGCTGAATTGCAAGCCAGGATAGCAGAAGAAAAAGCTGCACGGAAGAAAGTAGAGGATCAACAGAAAAAGATGAAGTTTACGGAGCAGATTCTAACAACATTGGCTAATATCTCATATCGGGTGGACAGCATTAGGCCTCCATCTCCAGTTGCTGAAGAAGAGGATCGTGTTCAGGAAGATGAACCTGTCACAGCAGAAGATGTTGATCCGAATGCTACTTCGTCACAGCAATTAACACTCACTGCTGATATTCCCACCGCCTCCAACGAGATGGTCGTATCCATGGAGCCCCCAATCTTGACAGTTGAGCCTTTGAGCTCCAGTACCCAGAACAGGGACCTCCAATGATACATTCATGTCGCGGTAGCAAGGAGCATTGGAGAGAAAGTTGTTTCGGTCGTGCAAGTTGAAGTGCAAACCCAAGTCGGTCAGGCCAAGGAGAAACTTCACCAGACGTTGCATGATAATTTTGAGATCTTCTCCACCGACCTTTTGGTTGCAATCAAGGAGGGGGAAGAGAAGAGACTAGAAGAAGAAGCAGAGCGGCAAAAGGAAGAAGAGGAATGACTCCGACGCGTTGAAGCACGAAAGAAATTGGAAGAAGAATTGAGAAGCCCTTATGGATAATTTCATGAAGGTCACAACCAGGACCCTCAGAAATTTGAAGAAATCCACCGGATCCTCAAGTGCCAGAGATGCTGATTCAGATTCCTCAACAACCAAAAAGTAGTCTTCTGATAAAAATGTTTTGAATTTGGGTAAGTTGTTTCCATGTACATCACTGCCAAATTTTTTCAATGGAAACTAACCCAGGTTGAAGACAACACTTCATTGTCCAACACTGATTTAACTGTCATAGCTGAACTGACACGACTAGTGTAATCAACAAATTGCTTGGATTAGTGAATGTGTGATATGTTCATGTGTGTTGCTCTATATTTATGTGTGAATGTGCTATGTGCTTATTTGATTGACGATTTGAAAGCCATTTACCTTAAGTAAAATTTTAATCGAGCAATACCCTTGTTATTTTGAGGGGGAACATTTAGGAACCATACTGAGTCTAAGGGAGTTGGTATGCTGAGAATAGATGTGATAGGAATAATTAGTACAATCAGCTTTCCAGTGATCATTTAGCAATAAAGCTCATATTTTAGGCTTTGATCGCACCAAAAAGGGCAAAATTGTTAGGAATATTAATAGAAATATTATGTCCCCTTGATCTTCATTGTATGTTTATTAGTTTTGGTGCATAAAAGCTCAAGTCGATCTAGTTTCTGGCAACTTAGATCGAGTCAAAATGCAAAAGTCCTGTATAGGATTACTTGAGTTGTAATAGAACTAGAATAGAAGATTGAAGAATGCTGAAATTGTCAGCACGATCAAAGGATGGAGAATGCTAAAAGGATTAGCATAACTGGAGATTGCTGAAGACGCTAGTAAAAGGCTAGCAAACATTGAAGAATGTTGAACGTGATTAGAAGAATGCTAAAGGATTAAAGCAAACGGATTGTTGAGATCTCTGCAAGACTGCTGAGATATCAGCAGACATTCAAACTAACAACAACAATCAACATACCATATGAAGTCGAGAATCAGGAGGATCTAAATCACAAGAAAACTAGACAAATCAGAGAGGAGGATAATCAACTGACACAAGGAAGGTTTCCAGATTTAAACTAAAAGATCTGTTCTGACAAAGACGGCTTAAGTATGGACTTCGCTAATTAGAGAAAAGGGAAACCTGAAGAGTCTCTGCACTTAGCAGAAAAAGAAGAATAGATATTGGAAAGCACACCCTCTTAGTCTAACAGATAAGATTCAAACATTCATTTGAATCAATATTTAGATCAAGTCTGACCTTGTAATTAATCTTTAGTGAATTTTCAGTCAAGAGGACTGAAGAGTGGACGTAGAACATTTGTTCGAACCACTATAAACCCCGTTTTCTTTATTGAATTATTTTATTACTTTATTTATTGTGTGATATTGAAACCGAACACATCAAGTGTTGAAGTATAATCTGCAACAAATCTAACAAATACTCGAGCTTATACACATTTGATATACACTTGCTAAGTCATGACCTTAGCAAGATAAGTGCAAGAAATTATTAATAGTTCCGCTGCATATACAATCACTCTGATTGGGGACGAACAGAGGATATTTCCCTTCTTATTGAGGATTAGCGCTCGATCATGGTTGAGCTCATTTCCACCTGATTCTATCTCCACTTGGAATGAGTTGACCGAGAAATTCTTGATGAAGTATTTCCCAGCTGCAAAGATTTCCAAGTTTCGAAATGAGATTGTCTTTTAAGGAGATATCTAAAGAAACCACCTTTTTTTTTATTCTGGGACAACCCACAAGCAATATCAGCTCAAACCTTTCTTCTAACCAATCAGCTTCCTTTATCAGCTCAAACGTTGAACTACCCATCATTGCCCTTTGACAAAGTAAAGATCCACTAGGGTACTTGGAACTGATTTAGAAGACACTGGATTAAGCAAATACACTACTGCTTTTGGTGCACTTCCTAAAAACAAAAAATGACAAAGTTGGCATAGTTTTACAACTATAAAGAATCTTAATTCTTTTGTTTTGTGCACACCATCCATTTGAGGGATAACAAGTGTAGTCAACTGGGATACAATCCCTTGCTCTGTCAGATACCGTAAAACACATCACTTGATATACACACCATCATGATGGAATCATAATGTCTTTACGGTCTTGTTTATCTTCTTTTCTACATTAGTAATAAATGCTCTTGATTAAGGCAAAAGACTCAGACTTGTAGTGAATTACAAAAACATATCCATATCTTAAGTGATTACAACATCAATGCCTATTTAAGCCAACTACAAAAGTAGACTCAAAACAAAGCAAACACGAAATAACTTCTAGAGATTCTAGTGCCTATTAAAAGGTTAGGTTATCAAAATTTTCCTCTATGTAGAATTAATAAGCACCATAGAAAGGAATACCTGAATAAAATACATAATCCCAGGAATTACTTAATACTAATTATATCGATGTAACGTCATCTCCAGTAAGATTAAATAACATGTCATAGATCATTGTTGGTTTATATAAACAAGTAATGAAGAGAAACATCCATTTATTCATAATGGAAAACTTTGTTATTTATCATGAAAGAATAATTCTATCAAAAATAACTGATAATCCATAGAAACATAAATGAAAATGAGTTTTAAAGAAAACATCTCTTCAAAACTAAAATTTTGTTTATCATAAACATAAAATCTCCATCAGCTGGAGTAGCATCTTCCAGCATAAATCTTGGAGATGGTAATCTCGCCATCTTCAACCCTTAATATTAGCTTGATCTCCTGCAAAGTGTAGCAAAAATGATTTAAAACCTCAGTAACCACTACCCACTAAGGAGCAGAAGAATGATACTAAACATATTTCAACAACCAATAAAAGATGACGCACCTTGTCCCTTAGTTAAAAAATTTGGAAAAATTATTTTCCAGTGATCCTTCTTGCCACACTAGAAACATTTGTTTTTCTTGCTATCTTTCTTTCCTTTGTTCCTCTCTCTTTTACCATTCTTGTGCTTCATGTCATTACGACATGAATTAGAAGAACTTTTAGCAAGAGATTTTGAAAGACTCGATAATGCAAGATAATTCCCACTGCTTCCTCCATCCCTCTTTCTTTAGACATCGCTCTTCTGATTCGAAAAACTAATCAGAGCGACTCACAAGAAAGACAGAAGAAGCTTTTGCTGACACAAGATCCTTGAGCAAACTATAAATAGTATACTCACTCTTGTTTTTCTCAATAGAAATTCTGAAGTCATCAAATGACTTCGGTAGCATGTTGAGTATCAAGTCAATTTTGGCATCATTGTCAATTTGACCACCTATTAATGTGAACGCATCGATGAGATGAATGAGTGATTCCACATGTTCACGCACTGAACAGCTCTGACCCATTTTCTGTATTACACTAAGTTTGATAAGACTGGATCTAGTATGTCCATCGAGCCCACCATATGCTACGTCAAGACGTCGCATAATAGGACGTGCATACCATACATCACTATAACAATGACGTAGTGCATCTGACATACCACCCAAGATGTATTGTATGGCTATGCTATTCGACCACATCCAAATGTGATAATGTTCACACTCCTCATCGAAAGATGCATCGATCAACAGACTCGGACAGGGAGTTTGCAGAATCAACAAATGTCCAAAGGAATCCAAAAGTTTAACAATGTCACTTTTCCATCAAAGAAAATTCGGACCAGTTATGGAGTTGTGTACAATTGAATTAACGAGTGATGCAATAATAGACATATTTGAAAACTAATAAGCGGATTAAAGTAAGCACATACAACGAACGATTGCAACAAATAAGCATAGAACCTTTATATAAAACGATACAATTTGTTTCCTCTAATTGCCAAAGCTAATTTACCGCAAGCTACTGAAGTAGATGTTTATGATAAACGTTCAACCAGACTTAAAAATAGACCCTTCAATTTCAGATCATGCCAGGTATCCCTCGGCAAAGGAAATTACTATTGGAGATAACTAAGATCATGTTCACCTATCTTGAGCAGAGATCTCATGCATAAGTTGTGTTCAAGCAACATCTAAGAAAATTAACCACAATCCTAACTCTGGATGTTAAAAAATGATTTAGAATACATACTCAACGCATACCGCATGCTCTTTACATCCTTCATTATCTCATTTAGACTAATCTTAGAGGCCGGTGAAAGTTGTCTCAATGCAAGCTACTGAAGTAAATGTTTGATCAAAGGCTCCCACTTCTCATATTAAACTAAATGTTTTATTTAGAAACCTCATCATATTAGAACCGGTAAGTTATTTTTAACACAAGCTACTGAAGTAGACGTTTATGCTTCGAAGTGCCTTACTTCTAATTAGAGACCGTATTTGTGGAGGTCTAATAATTTTAGTTAGAAAAGAACCAAAATCCAGTTTAATATTTTAATTTCTAAAGGTTTCATGCGCATAGATTATTTTATGTCTCATAAATTATGTCACATCTCAAATTCCATCATAAATGAATATGATCCCGGAATTTATAGACACAATTTAAAATATAAAATAAATCACATAAAGAATACTCAATAATTAAAACTGCAACATGCTTAAATAGTAAATAAATAAAGCAGTTACCATGTTTCCCTATTATTTACTAGTGCGCACATAATAAATCACATCATAACGAGAATAAATAAATAAATAAACAAATAAGATTCTTGTGGCCCCTCTGATGTGATTATATGGAAATAAATTAAATCTAACTATTACTAGATTTAATTGTGATACAGATCTTCAAACTGAGCCTCCGTCGGACTTGAAATTTGAATCAAGCTGACAATCAGCTGTTGGGCTTCAAATTAGGGTTTCAGGCCCAAACAGCAACAAAAACCCTAATTTCCAGGGTAGTGGGCAGCCTACGAGCCGAGAGGCCTGAGCTCTGGCCCAGATGAGCAAACCCTAGGTTTGCAAACCCTAGCCGCAACCACTATTGCCTCCGCCACCTTTCCGGCCTCCACATGCAGGCACGTTCCCAGCCCAGCCATCGCCTGCATCGCCACCTTCTTTAACCGCCATTGCCGATCGCAGCAATAGCCATCGCCGGCAGCAGTGCGAGGGATAACAGCAGTTGTCGCAGCCTTTTTGCGCAGCAACACTGCCACCACCATGCGCAGCCTTGTGAGCCCATCGCCGCGTGCAGGTGGCTCATGTGCGGCCTCCTCCTCCTACCCGTGACCTTCGTCCACTCTCTTAGTTGACCGGCACCTACCACTCGCAGCCTTGCTCGCTAGATTCAGTGAGGCTATGCAAACCCTAACCGTAATGGACTCAAGCAGTTTATGTGCCAGACCAGGGATCAAATGCAAATAATAAAGTGGGCCCTTATTATTAATTAATTTCATGTCCAACCCAGAACATAATTAATTAATAAAATTTTATTTTATCTAAACCACGGGAACAACGCTGACACCCCCCTTTATTACCACGTTATATGGAGCTGGTTGCATTAAACTTGAATGATCCACATATTTAAGGCTCCGGACATTCATTAATTAATTTGTCTCATGACAAGTGGCCATAATTAATTAATCTCTTATTTCATGAGTAGTACCACTCACTCCTTTTCACGTATGCCTGAATTAATAATTCAACCTGCAGGGTTTAGCGTAATGAACCTTGTGAGCTCCTTAAGGAATGTCCCCATCCTAAAACGGATATGGTTACCTATATGTCTAGCCTAAGTAGGCAACACACAAACCGCCACACCCAAGATGCAGGTATAAGAGTACATGTAAGACTCGCCACCATAACAAGTCAAAGTGTGGTCTACTTATGTATGCCCTTTAGCCTTCCAATATGTTTAAGATCATAACAAGTATGTTGAGATCTCGCTCATTCATATGTCAATGAGAATGCTTATCTCACTGTTAATCCCATCAATACATAAAGATGTACCGACACATCAAGTAGCTAGGATAAGCACACTTATAAAATGATGTGTTGCAGCCTAAACCAACAGATCCAGGGACTATCTTAGTCGTGACACTGTTTATATCTCGCTAGGTCAAATGATTCATATGATCCTCCGTAATCTCCTACACTCCATATGATCATCCCTATAGACGAGATAATATGATATTATTGTTCGTATCGTATGCTTGTAATATCAGATAACGACTATGTTGATGTAACACATTAATGAAGATATGTGCATCAAACGAACAAACTTAATCTTAAATGATTGTAGTATACAATCCCAACAAATTGATCATAAAATCTTACTTGGGTAGGATTTATCATGATAGTAGATACTCAGCTAACTGAATCTGGAAGAAAAATAAGTCAAGTAATTATGAGAAGATATGTCATAATCAAACTCGACAAACATATAAGCTTCCTTAAAAAACAAGTGTTACTTATTTTAAAATCCATTCGCTAATTTTATTTTCTTAGGTTTTGCATTCTTTCAAACTACGCCCATCAAATCTTTACCTAACTTAGAAAAGAAATTATTATTATTCAAAATAAATCACGAAAAAATTCTGATTCTCCCTATATTTCATTGTGAGAAAATATATAAGCAGAGATGTAGATTATTCATTGAGTTAAATGTCGTCACATTCTAAGTTCATTTTGCAACTTGCTTTCCATCCAAATAGTGCAAATCTAGGAAGGAGAAATCCCCTTTATCAATTTAGAGGAAAGAATGGTGAACATTTATGAACACCATATGCATTGCATCGACGATATACTGGAAGAGACTTTAGTGTGACCAGCAGTGAAGCTGCTACCCGCCAAGGAGAAGGACCTCAGGTGAAGAACTTGAACCTTTCTGGGTAGGCTCAAAGAGGAAGATAACTCCTTGTATAGGATAGTGAGAATGATAGTCTCGCGGATGCTCACCAGCTGAGGAGTTTTAGCTGAGGCATGAGGAGTAAAATACGAGGATCCAGCTGATAGAGGGTTATCAAGTATTTTCTCCAGAACTTTTAATGAGAAAATACTTGGAGAGAACAACCTACACACTAAAGCAAGTGTCAGCCAAGGAAGTCCAGCTGGAGTGTGCTCTAACTAAGGATGAATAATTGTCCTTCTTCGCAATATTTAAGAAGTTGATGAATTGAAGGTTAAAAAATTGTGAACAACCTTCAGGTACAGACCTAGAAACTCAGCTGAAGAAGCAGTTGAGATAAGATCCAGTTCTTCTAAAGTTGAAGCAACTAAGGAGTCATGAGACAATTGAACGATGTTTGTACCTGAGCTAGTCAACAGCAGATCTAATCTCATTCTTTGTTTTTAACATGTTTTCTAAATTGTTATTGCTTACTTGAATGCAAACACACTTTCAATTTTTTAATAGTATAAAAAAAGAGAAAGAACATGTTTAGGGGGAACTACAATTGATCACTAGTGATGACTGAGATTAAAACTCTCACTAGCCTTTGGTTTTGACATCATCAAAAATGGGAAAATTGTTTGAAGTTTTGGTGTTTTGATTAAATGTCAAAATCCATCCAGTATGTTGAAGATTTTGTATAAAACTAACTGTTGATGTGTTGATTTCATTGTACTCTTTAACTTCAAATGTTGTAGGCTCAAATGACCCAAGACGTAAAGATAAAAATGAACTAAATAAAAGATCTCCTAACTTGTGCTCATAACCGCCAATAGTTATGAGGGGAAGAATCCTTCGTAAAAGTGATTTCAGATCATGTAAATAAAGGATCAACTGAGAGAGATAAATTGATCTCCATATTTGAAGTTTCTGAAGGGTGTACAAGATATCAATTAGACTTTAAGTCTTACATTAGGAAAAGATGCACAAGGGTACATTTTTGTATGCTAACGTTAACCTACAAAAAGACCCATTTCCACTTTTATCAAGTTCGACCTTTATCAACGGGAAGATTTCAATAGATATAAGTATTACCTAAGAGAAACAAAAAGAGAGGGGGGAGAGAGAGAGATTCTTTCTTAATTCAATCTTGAGTAAAGAAAGAGAGAAAGACCTTCTCAAACAGAAAATAATCAATAGGATTCTTTCACTTGAGAAGTGTTACGAACCTCAAGGTGTTCAAAAGAACTATAGCTATCTCTCGTATTAGATTATCGAGGATAGTTGAAGATTCCAGAAAGAAGAGCCTAGCATCAAGGACATGATAAAGCTCAAACAACTGTGGAGATTCCACATGGAAGAGCCAATAGTTAGGGACGGGTAAAGTTCAAACAAGTGTGGAGATTCTAAGAGCAAGAACCAAGCTTTAGGAATTTGGTAAAGCTCAATCAACTGTGGAGATTCTAGGAGGAATAACCTAGCATTAAGGATATAATAAAACTGAACCAACTGTGAAGATGCAGAGAAGTTGAAGTGGAGAGGTCATTGTGTAAAAAGCCATAGTGATGCACCAGCATAGAAAATTCATGTTGTAATGGTTGAACAACTTGAATAGTGAATTTTTATCCTATTGACAAGAAGAATAATGTAGATAGCTATGTTGAGATCCCGAACTACTATATATCATTTATTATTTAATGCATTTCTTATCTACTTTATTTGATTGTTGTTAGTCCCAAAATCAGAGTCTAAATATATGCAACAGAAGTTAAAATATCTTGCACTTGTTCTGAAAACTGACTGGAATTCAGTTTTGATAAAACTTAGTTTTTAAACTCAGTATGGATTAAGTAAGTTTCAGATATACACTTCAATACTTAGACAAGTATTGAAGGTTTCAATGAAAGCACAAAAACTTAATGTAGAAACTTAATAAAGTGATAAATAACACAGGATATTACAATGGTTCGGAATCAAAGTCCTACGTCCACTCTACCGGACATAATTTGAATCAACTAAGTCACAGAGTTACAAGCTTTCTCACGATCTATGGTTAGCCCGTAGGAAACCTGCGTCCTTCGGTCAGCTAATGTCACTCGCCCAGAAATTCCTTGTAAGCCTGCTTCTTCAGGTTGAAGTGACGGTGCACCCCGCAGCCTTCAAACTGGATGGTTGGATGTTTACTTGTTCTTCCCAGAACTAAGAAAGGTAGGCTATGCCCGTGATAATCAGATTCCCAGAGTATAAAACTGACTGCTATGAATATTAAAAGTAATATTCACCAAGAAATAGCTTCAGCTTGGAAAGCTTCATTCTCGTGGACTTAGACAAATGCACGGAAAGAACAACTTAAGTTAGAAACTTAAATCTCGTGTTCAAATTACACGGTGATTCAGAGAACTTTTTGAGGAGAAAGTCTGGCAGAGTATCAGCTCTGTTTTTTGCATGATTCAGGTATATTCTTTGTTAGAAGTGTCGAGCGTTTTATAGGATGACTTTGAAAACAATTTGAATTTTATCCATTAGACACATCGATCCAGTTGTTAGAGACAAAAATTGTGATGTCCAATCATACCCATTCTTCCTGCTCTGCTCTGCCGTATGCTTTTCACTTTTGGCAGTATACTTTCTACCTGCTCTTATCACACTAAGTTTCAGTCCGAGGAATCTAAGTTCTAGTTCTTCGAACTGACTTTTGATATTACTTTGAGATATCTTGAGTCTGACTTCGGGTTCTTTTTGTCTCCATGTGTTTCACGTGCTTTTGGATTCTATAACTGAAAATCAATATTTCCAATGTCAGTTTAAGTTTCATCTCTTCTTCAGGAAAACTCAGTTTCCAGAAACTGACTTTTCTTTTGACTTTTCTTTACAAACTAAGATTGAAGCACAGAACCTTTGTCTTCTCGAACTTCTTCAGCTCAGTTTTTAGTACATTACAACTCAAGTTTTATCCTATACAAGGATTACATTTAGATACTCTAGAAACTTAAAGCTAAATTAAGTTTTGACACATCAAAATATCAAGGCAAATGAATAAACTGAAACTCAGTTTCTAACAAGCATAACACCACATATAATAGACTCATGCATGAATTATATATATAAACTTAATAAAACTACATAAAATAGTAGAAAATAATATAGATTAGTGAGTGAAATAATGAACTTATCAAACCCCCCAAACTTGAATATTTGATTATCATCAATCAATAGGCAAGAAAAATTCAAAAAGTCATGTAATTAGAGTGCAATACCTCACAAGATTCATCAAGGTCAAGGGTTAAAAATTCACTATTCACTCGCAGTTTGAAAGAGACAGAAATTCATTAATAGTGGAAGACTTACGGAAAGTGTTTCACTCAAATCACAAGTGTATGGGATAAAGATGAAAGCACTCAACACATGTATGAATGAATTTCTACCATATGCTAGCAAATTTTCTACTCTCTCAACTACTAAGATTTGCACACAAGTCTAGAATCAAAAAGGACTTTATAAGATTTGTAACGTAATGCTTTTTGTGAAGGGTAGGGAAATTTGGCCAAGTGACTAAAATCAATTGTGTTGTACACCTCAACTAATCCAAACCACCATCTAAGTTCATTCACCCTTCTCCTCAAATATATCAACAAACACACAACTTTTTTCTAGCTCGTATGAATCTCTTATGCTCTTTTTATAATGGTACTCTTTTCTTTTCAGAGAGCTTATGAGAATTCTAATTATTTTGTTTGAGCTTCTTTTCATACATCTTTCCAACCACTAACTTTATATTATTTTATCTCTCATTCACAATCAATCCACCCCATATACCACAACTCAAGACATGAGAGAAACCAATAATTTTTCTTAATCTCAAAAACAAGGAAAGAAAAATTTTGTACAGGCTCAAAAGTGGCTAACTAGGAAAAATTTAATGTGAAGGGACAGTGTTTAGGGAATTGGGCTATCAAAGATGGCCTAAGATCATTTCATAAACTTGTGCACACTATGCAGTCTCAACAAAGAAACTAAGCAAGTTCTAGAGAAATTGAAACACACATGAGAATTTCACATCAAACGAATTTAAGGCTCAATTTCTCACACAAGGGTTTAAAAATTTCTTTCGCAGTTAATTACCATTCAACTCAATCAGCATGCAAGTATCAGTTTCAAATAAACCCTATCATGCGGTATTCTACATTCATAAGCATCTAATCACAAACCCAATCAATTCAACTCAACTATCGACCAATTCTAGTCTTAGTTCTTGTTCGGGTTATCTCAAAATTCAAAAAAATTTCCCACAAAAATAGAATAAAAATTTTAAAATTTATGCATGTGAAAATCGAAATACTGAAAACAAATAAAAATATAAAATATTCCTCCTTTGTCCACATCCCCCCAAACTTATTTCCAACTCTAGAGTGGGAAAAAGTTTAAAAATCAGACAAAGGGAAGGAATATACCTGGCAGTTGATCTCGGACATCAACTTTTTGTCCCTAGAGGCTTTAGAACTCGCGCAGCGTGAATGTTGGGCAGCTGGCACTTTGCATCGACTTTCACATGCTTGCTTCGGTCGACGGAAGCCTTCTTGTCGAATCCTTCCATGGGTCGATGTATAACACGTCGCCCATCTCGACTTCGATCGATGCCAGGCTACATCGATCGAAGTCGAGCAATCCTCACATTTTTCATTTTTTATGCTACAAAACAAAGTTAGTGCAAACTAAATTCGAAAATAAAATAAATTGAAAAAAGGAAAAAATATTTAAAAGGTTAGGTTACCTCTTAACAAGTGATTTGTTTAACGTCGTAGCTCGACAATACCTCAGATCAGAACCAAGGGGGTCGGGTCCAGACTCACCGACCTTTGGCATCCACCATATAGACTTTGCGGTCCTTGATGATGGTGGTAAGCTCGAGTTGAGGAGGCTTAGTTGATGATTTCACCTCCTCGTTACCGCGCTCCCACTCTATTGCCGCGACCTCTTCTTCCTCGGACTCATCCCCTTCAGTGGTGGTGATCTGGTTGCACTTCGTCCTTCTCTTGCTTTTGTCGCTCACGAAGGTGATCTTCTCATCGTTGTCTCGGAGTGTGATCTCGTCGCCTCGACAGTTAATGAGCGTGGCACTAGTATCGAGGAACTCACGCTCCACTATCATGGGCATGTTCTCGTCTTCTCTCATTTTGTGCACCACAAAATTGACGACGGTGAAAGGCAACACTATCTTCACGTTAAATTTTATCAATCCGAGTACTTTTCAATTCGCTCAAGTGAAAACTATTTACTTGTTTGAAGGTTTAATAGCTAGGCAAAACATAGTCGTTGGTTTTTTTTGTTTAACTAGGCAAAATTAAATGTAATCAAGCATAAAAGTAACAATGTAATAACAAAACATGTAATTAAACTTCAACAAGCCAAAACAATAAGTAACTTGCTAAGGTAGTTCAAACAAAAATACCACCATAAAGCTCAATCATGGGGGTCAAAGATATGAAAGGCAAAAATAATGTTCTCAACCACCTTATACTCCCGAAGTGAAAGGTAGGACTAAGAATCGATGGTCTAATATCATTTTTTAGTTACTAAACGCATGCCAAATAGATAAAGAATTTATTCAAGTTCTAGATCTTGTGCTCTCAATCTTGCCACTCACAAAAGATAAAGATATGACAATATCAAAGCTCAAATCTCACGGCTTGTTGTCAAGTCCTAGGCATTAACCACACACAAAACTCGGCAATTCAAAAGTTCAACTAAAGCATGCCTTGACAACTAGATTCCGCTCTATCATTGGTCAAGGTAAATATCAAGCTCACTAAGTAAATCATTATTCAAATCTCAAGCTCTTGTTTGAGTTCATCACACACACACAAGCACACAACATCCTAACAACAATCTACATGCCATGTAACAATGTAATGCATCTAATTGGTAGAAGGAACGATAGAAAGCGTTACCCATTGGCATACACAATCAAACCGCTCTTCTTGCCTTATTTGTACCTACTACAAATCAACAAAAACACCACCAAACTATTGAGCATAATCAAGCCAATTAAGTTCTTATGTCCACCAACTTCCACAAACCAATCATCAATAAACATAGGCAATATCCACTAGCTCCACCATTCAAACCAATCCATTAAACATTCCACAAACCAAACCACATAGAAAGAATTCAATCTCAAACAAACTCGCTAATGATCATCAACAAACCATTCAATAAACATTCAAACATCGAAACATCATCCATATTCAAATATCCAAAATAAAATCCAAAAGGTAAATCAATATTGTTATACAACAAAATTGAATTACCAAATTATTCAAATTCAATTCAAACTCAACTAAACTAAGCTAAACTAAGATAGAGAGAGAAGAGTGAACCAGAGTAGAGCACCGGATACCGACCAATCCCCCCAAACTTAGTCAAGTTAGAATAAGTTTGTAAAAAGGTAAACGGTGCGCTCTCACTCCCCCTGATTTGCTGGTGGTTGACGAGGACTGCGAGAATGCGGAACTAGCACTCGGCGATGGAGCTCACGAACATCTTCCTGCAAGATC
The DNA here is from genome assembly GCA_026898455.1 of Plectranthus barbatus. NCBI lineage: Eukaryota > Viridiplantae > Streptophyta > Magnoliopsida > Lamiales > Lamiaceae > Plectranthus > Plectranthus barbatus. The sequence continues at coordinate 583,166 of JAPKLW010000323.1, forward strand.
TCCACATTTCGGTCAATACCATCGAACCTCGATGCAATGGTGGCTTGATCCACCATGTAACCCTCCCGAAAAGTAGCAAAATCATCATGTAAAGAATTCAACATCATATCCAAACCCTACAAAGAAGAAGACAAAGAATCAACTGTATCAGTAGTCCTATTGAGCATGGACATCATCTGCCGCTGCCAATCTGTAGTCGAAGTCTGCTGGGGCTGTGAAGGAGCTCGGTTACTTGGGTCAGCCTCCTGCAATTGCCTTTGCTTGTCCTTTGAAAGATGACGGAGACTAGTGAAATATCCATCAGTAGACAATACTCCAACCACATCCTTATGCTCATCGGTAGCCAGCAACCAGTTGGATCTATCAGACAAATCCGACACTGTTGTCCACTCCGGCCGTGGCATTCTCATAGCAAGATTCCCAAACTTATAAAAGATCATGCCCCGATGCCCAGGGACCACAAATCGTCCAGCCAATAAAGAATTAGAATCCAAAAACACAGCAGGAGCAAAACTACCCGTTAACTCCACATTAATTTTCTCAAAAATGGGAGTAATCATTCCACAACAGAAAGACGGAGTACGGGCATTAGCAGCCCGACTCCAGGCATCCATTAACATCGCCCCCAAAGAAAACTTGATCTCATGCATCAAAGCATAAAGCATACTTAATTCAGAAGTAATCACATTGCTCGACTCATACCTCCCACAGACTGAACCACCAACAAATTTATGAATATAACGAATGATGGGATTCCTAATTGCAGTGGCACGACAATTCTTAATATTAAAATTTTGGCTAGACAGAATACCGGAAATCTCTTCCCAAAAATCCCCCAATTTCACATTCTCATGCACAAAAACAGACTCAGGATCACACCCATAAATCTGATCAACTTGAGCACATTGAAAGAAATACTCTTTACCTCGGATTTTGAACTTCATAGATAATGGGATTCCCCCGGCACCTTTCATGACAGTGACTGAAGCCAAAAACTCCCTTGACAAGTCCATGTATCCGAGCCAATTTGCGTTGAGCAACTTCTTCCACCCAATGCCTTTGAGTAGACTCCATACATGTTCCTTTAATTTCATTGCACTCAACGTCTCCCGGCACAAATATTTGGTGCCTACAATTTGTCGTTTTGCCAAACTCTTGAATTTAGCGAATTCTTCATCATCAAAACCCTTGGGACGACCATTGGAAGACGATGATTCACCTCTTGGCCGTTTGCTCGCAATCAATCGTGGTCAAAGGGTGCTGATCCAGAACTCATACCTCGGTTAATAATCACATGCTCCTCCGAAAAGAAGAGCTTCGTTCTTGCACTTCGAGGGGGATCCGTATCTACACGGGCCTTCTTCATTCGAGTTTGCTCCAGCTCCTCTTCATCCCCCGGATCCTCATTGTCTTCACTTTCCTTGCCCATAATATTTAAGCCCAAATCAAGCACATCCTTCATTCTTTTCTTTTTCCCGGCTTTCTCCACTTCACTCTCATTCACATTCTTCGGAGGTAAAGAGAACACCACTTCCTTTCCACAACATCGGAAAGTGAGCTCACCTTGTTTCATGTCAAATAATGCATTTGCCGTGTTCAAAAATGGCCTTCCAAAAATCAGTTGAATGCTATCCTTATTCTTCATGTCCACCACAAGGAAATCCCCCGGAAATGTAAATGTCAAAACTTCCACATGAACATCTTCAACTATCTCCCGTGGGCAAATTAAAGTATGATTCGCCACTTGCAAGACTTGACTAGTAGGTTTGAGTTCTCCAATGTTCAAGTCTTTGTACAAGTCCCACGACATCACATTTACACTAGCTCCGGAGTCACACAAGGCTTTTTCGACATTAACATCTCCAATTGCACATCCAATCACAAAGCCCCCTGGATCCTCCTTCTTGCTAGCTATGTTCTTATTTTCTTGTTCATAATTCTTCACACCATGTGACTCATCATCCGAGAACATTTCTACTCCAACAAGTTCATCCAACATCGGCACTCGCTCAATTTCCTTCGAAAGTGGCATTTCAATATGTCCCTTCCGTACAAAATCAAAGAAATTGACGTTTTCGGTTTGCTCATCATTCTTTTCTTCCACCTTTTCTACTTCGATCTCCTTTTCTTCTTCAACACCCAAATTCAATTCTTCATCACTTTCCACCATTTCAATCTTCGGAATCATTGCTTCCAATCTTTCCTCCATCTTGCTTTTACCTTCGATCATATTACAACCTTTCTTTTGCACTACCTCGGTATCACTCGGAATTTCCCAGCTTGATGCTTCCCACTCAATTGCTTAGCAATAGAGGAAATTTGAAGTTGAATTCGGCAAGCATGCCATCGTACTTCTCAAATCTCTTATCTATTTCCTCATTTGGATTTCTCCTCGCCTCGTGGGTAGCATATCTACTATTTCCTCCAGCATATACCCCTTGGCTACTACCTCCCCCTTCAAGTTGTAACGGAGGATTAAGAGCATTGTTTGGGTTTGCATAGGAAAAATTAGGGTGAAACCGGTTAGACGGATGGTAGTACATGTTACCCTGCGGATTGTACTGAGGACGGCCATTGTATCCCATCCTTTGATTAACAAAATTCACACTTTCCGGGAAGGACTCTTCATGACGAACCACCATCATTTCCTCATTTCGATTCCCCAAAGTAGACAATGCTTCAAGCTTCCTTTGCATGGCTGCTATTTGCTCTTTAAATTCCTCACTTTCCTTAGCCTTGTTGACCAATTTGACTGATCGATAATCTTTCCGTTCCTTGGGCCAATGGAAACTATTTTCGGCCATTTTCTCAATTGTCTTCCAAGCTTCTTCCTCTTCTTGATCTAGGAATGCACCACCCGATGAAGCATCCATCATCACTTTCGTATCATAGTTTAGTCCTCCATAGAATTGGCAAATTTGTTGACTCCGGGAAAGACCATGTCTTGGACACTTGCGTAGAAGCTCTCGGAACCGATCCCAAGCTTCATAAAGAGGCTCATCGTATCTTTGCCCAAACAATGTGATATCGGCCCTTCTCTTCAAAGTCAAGCTTGGTGGAAAAATTTTGAATAAAAACTTCTCTCTCAACTCTTCCCAAGTGGCAATATTCGATTTGTCCAAACCTTCGAACCAATTTCTAGCTCCATCTCTCAAGGAGAATGAGAATAACCGCAGTCGTATTTGATCTTGGGGCACTTGGTTGATCTTTATAGTATTTGTAATCTCCAAAAATCGAGATATATGAACATTTGGATCCTCGGTTATGTGTCCCCCAAATTGGTTGTTTTGTGTCATTTGGACCAACTGTGGCTTTATCTCAAATTGCGTGGCATTTACCCCTAACCAAAAACCTCCTGTTAACGGTTCCCCTTGAGGTCGAAAAAGGTTTTGTAATGGTCTCCTAGGACCATTCCTCTCATTTAACATCGCCTTCATCAACTCGAGCTATCTCTCCAACTCTTCAATCCTAACCATGTCCTCTCCATGGTTAGCCATCTCAGAATTAATTTGAATATTTCCTCTTCTTTCTTGAATTTTCCTTGCCTCAAGCTCCCTAGCCTTTGATCGAGTGATCATAAACTACCTAAGAAAAATCAACAAAACAAATTACAAAGCAAAACAATTCACTAAACAAACAAGAACAAGTAGCAAACAAATGTTAGTAACAATATTCACACAAGCTTTTCCTCAAACACCTAGCATACACTCCTTCAAACTTTCAACAATTTCACAAGACCTACTAGAAGAATCCCCGGCAACAGCGCCAAAAATGTGACGACGTTGAAATGCAACACTATCTTCACGTTAAATTTTATCAATCCGAGTACTTTTCAATTCGCTCAAGTGAAAACTATTTACTTGTTTGAAGGATTAATAGCTAGGCAAAACATAGTCGTTGGTTTTTTTTTTTTGTTTAACTAGGCAAAATTGAATGTAATCAATCATAAAAGTAACAATGTAATAACAAAACATGTAATTAAACTTCAACAAGCCAAAACAATGAGTAACTTGCTTAGGTAGATCAAAATCTCAAGTTCAACAATAAGAAGATAGTGAGTGTTGATTGAATTTCAATTGTTCTAAGTTGAATCAAACTATGTTGTAAACCAAGATTCAATCCCTAGGAGGTTGAGCAATCGACCCTACATTTGCTAGCCACTTGCTACGAAAAACTAGCGGTAGATGACACTAGGAATTGCAAACAGCTACGTTATTAACCCCTAGATCACTCCCAATCGACCGTCAATTATCGCCCTACGACCTAGCCCCACACAGGGATTGGAACTAAAATCATAAGAATTTACACTTATCATGACGATTTCACCCGTGTGTTGGCTGCAGCGTTCACGTCAACTACCTCTAAGGTTGGCTATTACCTACACCTAAGAGATAAGGAATAGGCTCAAGTGCAATTCAATCCCTCAAAGGAAAGTAAACAAGCAAATTTGATATCAACTCATCACAATATCCATTCTACAACACTCACAATTGAATTTCGTTCTTCATACCTTGAATTGAGTACAAATCAATAAGAGAAATAAGAGAATTCATTACAAAATATCAAGGTCTAAGTATGATCTCCTTTGGTTGCCTTCCTTGGACTTGATCTACCTTCCTTCCTTCTAGATCCTCACCAAATTGGAAGAATTAAAGCTAAAATCTACTTGAATATGGATGGGGAATGGTTTGAAGATGAATCTAGAGAGAACTCTCGTGACGGTTATTGAAAATCTGACCAAAAGTTCTTTGAAAATGCGAAAATCCCCCTTTTATAGACGAGCTCCAAGGGCCTCGGATCGCCCGAGCCACCAATGGCTCACATGAGCAAGGAGAAGAAACCGCCAGAATCTAGAAATCCCGGTCTGGCTCAACCGAGCCAGACCCGCTCGACCGAGCCTGCTCTCTATTAGCAGGGCTCGATCGAGCCTGCAGAGCTCGACTGAGCGAGCCCTTTGTTCGGCTTGGCTCGACCGAGCCTGCTTCGCTCGACGGGCGGCTCCTCCATACTCCGAAATCATTCCTTTCGCTCCGCTCGGGCTAGCATAACCTCCTTGGACTCCAAACTTGGCGATTTACCTCCAAAACTCCACCAAAAATGCTATAATATGCTCAAATCTCGTCCTACAACATTCAAAATACAAAAACACGAAAACACGACCAAAGAACAACGAAAACATATGATATGAGGGTAAAATGAACGCAAACATGCACGCTCACACATCAAAATATAGGTCATTTTACACACATATCAGAAATCTGCTGGGAAGATCAGATGGCCCACTCGAATGAGCACATCTTCCAAAATTCCCTTGGGATGGGTCAATGACCGATCCACCAGTTGCAGAGTGATTGTTTTGGGCCTCATCTCTCCGATGTTGAGGCATTTGTATATCGAGTACGTCATCAAATTGATACTGGACCTAATATCACACAGTACTCGATGGAAAGTGTGGCCTCCAATCTCCACCGAGATAGAGAAGCATCCAACATCGCTTCTCTTGATGGGCACCAGCTTTTGAAGTAGCAAGCTGCACTGCTCGTGAACCTTCACAGACTCGTTCTCCACGAACTACTTCTTTCCACTCATCAGCTTCCTGAGGTACTTCAATTAACAACTATAAACCTAGAATTAATTCTATCTTTCGATCTGATTAATTCTAAATCCTAACAATTCAAACATGAATTCAAAGCCAAGCAATTCAATGATAATCAATTAAACATGCATTCGATTGATATTCGTTGCCCTAGAACCTGCTAGGGTTTCTAGCCACACATTGCAGATAGAAATCCAAAAGTAAACATATTATTAAAGTGCAGAAAATAACTTACTAGAAAATAAAGGTTCTTGCTGTAAAAATAAAGAATGCTGAAAGTTCAAGGATGCAAAATATGATTCAGGATGATATTGAGGAATAAAACTCGAAAATAAGGCCTATTTATAGTTGTGGATGTGTATCCTATCAAATCTAGGGCTGGAGATATGATTTGATTCGAATTTATTGAAAATCTCGCCAGATTGGCCACATTTCGACCGAGGTGGGTGAGCGTTAGTCGACGCGCGTGTCTTCACCTCGGTTGAGGTCAACTCTCGCCTTGGTCGAAGTCAATCTGCGCGGTCTCACGGTTTTGGCCATAACTTTCACTCCCGAACTCCGATTGACCCGATTCCAGTTGCGTTGGAAAGCTAACTCAAATATCTATCCATTGCCATGTGCCAATAGCCTGAATTTCTTGTGTGGAAAAATTATTCACTGCAACTTTTGCACATTACTGCTTTCGGAACGGTTTTCTAGTGAACTTAGCCTTAATCTTGGAAAAATGCACCATGACAAGCATAACACCACATATAATAGAATCATGCGTGAATTATATATATAAACTTAATAAAACTACATAAAATAGTAGAAAATAATATAGATAAGTGAGTGAAATAATGTACTTATCAATCTGAGCACTTGGGCTCATCGGGATCCTCAAGGGCTTTATTTTCTCTAGACAAAACTTATTAATCAATTCCTTGGTATAGTTCTTCTAGTTGATGAAGATTCCTCCTTCACACTGAATTACTTGAAGACCGAGGAAATAAGTCAGTTTACTCATCATGCTCATCTTGAAATTAGGCAAACCTCTCGCATAACTTCAAGTTTTTGCATCCGAAGATAATATCATCGACATATATCTGAACCAACAGAATGTCAGTTCCATCCTTGATCCTGAAAAAGGTAGTGTCGATCTTCCCTTTCTGGAAATCATTTTTGAGAAGAAACTGAGACAAAGTCTCATACCAAGCCCTGGGTGCCTGCTACAACCATAGAGAGTCTTCAATTTGAAAACTTGGTTTCCCTCTTCGAAGTCTGGGGGTTGTTCTACATAAACTTCTTCTTTGAGCTCCCCATTCAGAAATGCACTTACACATTCATCTGAGAAATTGTGAAGTTGTAGTGCGCGGCATAAGCTTAGAACAATCTGATGGCTTCAAGACGAGCAACTCGAGCAAAACTCTCATCAAAGTCAATTCCTTTGCTTAGCATAAACTTTTGCTACCAGTTTTGCTTTATTATTCACATTATTGCCTGTCCCATCTCTCTTATTTTTGAAAACCCACTTTGTTCCAATCATCGATTGATGGGTTGGTATGTCCACCAGATACCTGACATCATTATGCCTAAACTCAGCCAACTCCTCTTGCATGGCATTGATCCAATCTTTGGATTTCAGAGCATCTCCAATCTTCATAGGTTCTGGCTGTTGAGAGATAAAGCAAGCCAACAGGGCACTTCCATGACGTGTGCGGACTGGATTGGCAATGTTGTCCAACATCTTTCGGGTGATTTCTTAACCATTTGGGCCTCTGGAGTTGAGTTACCTCAACCAGTTGAATGACGGCTCCAGGAAAGTCAGTTCATGAAACTAGAAATGAGGTTAAGGTAGATTCCACCATGGCTAGATCTTCTCTTGAAGCTTATCCTCCACCACTTGGTTTGATCCTTCTTCTCCAGTGATTGCTTCCACGATCTTCATTCTTTGACCTTCTGGATTAACCACTTCAGGTTGAGCATCTTCATTTCCAGCAAAGTCAGCTTCGCCAAGGTCAGTTTCAGCTTGGGCACCAATCTCAGTATGTGCTTGACCTGGAGTTCCCCCATTATTTGTACCTTCATTAAGGGTAAGGGAATTTATGGCCTTAGCAAGAAATATAGCATCACTGGTCGGCGCCTCTGGATTACTCAATGTTTCATTCATAGATTTAGTCTGAGAAACTGCATTACAATCTTCTATTTCAGACTCGGTTTCTCATTGGCATCCTTGATCTCACAATTATCAAGTTATAGTTCTTTTAAGCTCCTGAGCACTAGAATAGACTCATGAAAATCAACACATCATGTTACTTTCACAAGTCTCGTAGTCTTGTTGAGTACCCTATATCCCTTGTATGAAGGATGTCCATATCCAAGAAACACTCCTTCATCCGCCATGGGACTAAAGGTATTCAATTTCGACGTTCTGTTATTGTGAATGTAACATGGAGAACCAAATGCACAAAAATGAGTTATAGAAGTCTTACGACCATTGTAGACCTCATAGGGAGTTTTGTGATGACGGTTGTTGATGGCACTTCTATTCTGAGTATAGCATGCCGACATTAGAGCTTCTCCCCAGTATCCTTCGCTCAAGCTTGCTTCAACGAGTATGGTTCTTACTGCTTCTTTGACTGTGATATTTCTTCTCTCAGCAAAGGCCATTTTGTTGAGGAGTCCTCGGAGCTGACTTCTCGTGGGCAATCCCAGCATTTGCGCAGAAATCCATTAATGGACCGTTGCAAAGCTCAGTTCCGTTGTATGAACATATCCTTTCACGGCCACTCACTTGTTGTTCTTCACCTGCAAATTAAGTTCTAGCAGCTGGAGCTTGACCTCGTCCCTTGTCTTCATGTGCCTCACCCATGTGTACCTCGAGTAGTCATCAACAACTAAAAGAGTGAATCTTTTTCCTCTGATAGTGGGTGGCTTGACTTGACCGAACAAATCCATGTGCAGCAGCTCCAAAATCTTGTATGTGCTTGTTGTGATAGGTCGTTTTTTAATGACGCCTTGGTCTGCTTTCCCATCTTGCACGCTCTACAAACACCTTACTTCTTGAATCTAGTTTGTGGAAGTCCTTCCACTAGCTTATGCTTGGCAAGATGTCTGATCGATTGGAAATTGAGGTGGCTCAGTCTCTTGTGCCACAGCTAATTCGTGTCTTCTTGGGATGAGCTTGTTGCGACAAGGCAAGTGTCAGCTTGACCGCTCCCAATCCATGATGTAAAGACTCCCTTTCTTGATTCCTCTGAGGATAATCTCCTTGGTGTCCTTGTCTTTGATCAGGCACTAGGCTTCGACAAAGGTCACCTCGTATCCGCTTTAGATATGCTGACTGATACTCAGCAAGTTGTAGTTGATGTTGGTGACCAGGGACATGTTCTTGATAGTAATGTCATTGTACTCCACGCATCCCTTGCCTATGACTCTCCCCTTGGAATCATCACTAAATACAATAGGGGGTCCTCTCGCCATTTCCAGGTTCGAGATTAAGTCTTTCTCTCTAGTCATGTGGGCAGAACAGCCACTATCCAGAATCCACGCTCTCTTCTTCTTCTTGAGCTGACTCTGGTGGCTCTATACCTGCAACACAAAGAAGGTTAGATTCTTGGTACCCGAGCTTCTGCGGGTCCTACATGGTTAGTCTTTTGGATCCATCCCTTTGGAATCCAAACTTGTTTCACTTTAAGAGCAGGTGATTTCTTTTCTACCTTACTCTTCCTCTTGTAATAATGTATGCTATTTAGATGCATGTGAGGAGGAGTAGTGGATGTGTGTGAACTCCTCTGGGAAACTGAGTTTCTCGAAACTAAGTTTCCTGAAACCAAGTTTCGGGAAACTAAAGTTTGGGAAACTAAGTTTCTATTCAAGTCTTGGAAACCAAGTCCCAAGTGTTTAGTCTTTCTGGCCCTTGAAAATAAGATTTGATGGGGCTCAGACCTCGAGTAGTTATTCCCCCTACTTGAATTAGTCTTCTTCTCATATGAAGTATGATTGAAGGACCTCGGATTTCTGGAATCCGGATGCAAAACTGACTTTTTGCAAAACTCAGTTTTGGTTCCTAAAGTGGGTTTCCTTGTGTTAGGAACAGATTGCTTAACCCACTTCTTAGGCATTGTTAGCTTCACTTCAGGTTTATTTAGTTTTGAGGCTGAATTGTTTTTAAGCATTGGGACTGAGTTCAGTTTGGAAACTGACTTTTTCCGTTTCCCCTAATCGGCCAAAACGGAGTTTCGAACAACTCCTTTGCCTTGCAACTTTACTTCTAAACTGGAATTCCCTTTAAAAATGGTGATCTTTTAAATTTCCAATTCAGAAGTAGATACATGATTGCTCAAAATATTTTCAAAAAATCCTAACCCCGATTTATCATAGGGGTCTCTTTGAGCTCTCAAGTCTTCCTCAGTTTTGTTAGCCCTCGAGTAAAGTGAGCAAATAAACTTTTGGTCGCTAGCAACCTTGATTTTTAAATAATCACACTCTTCTGAAAGATTTTGAAATTTTTTAAGTAAGATAGAGTGCTCTTCCTTTATTTTAGTCAGTTCTTCGCTGAGTGACCTCAATCCTCCGATCTCTTTGGTCAGGTTTAAAAATTCAAGTTTCAGTGAAGAGTTTTCTCCGACTAAAAAATTTTTAAGCTTATAAAACTTGGAAAATTCTTTTGAAAGTATTTCAAGAGTGACATCATCTAAATCTGAGCAAATGGATACAATGTCCTCTTCCATGCATGCAGAAGAACTTTAAATTGAGTTCGGAATAGTTACCAAGTTTTGAGTTTGAGTTTCAGTTTCTGGTTCTTCTTCTTCTGCGTCTGATGTTTCTTCTCCAAGTTTGGCCATGTGCAACAAGAATGCTTCTTGCTCAGCTTCATCATCTAATGTATAGTAGCCATCATCGTTGTTTCAGATGTCTGGAACTTCAGTTTTGGACAACATGATTTTGGCTACTGCTCTGGAAGCTTTCTTCTCATAGATCCTTTTCAAGCGCTCTCTTTCTTCCTTTGAGACCAAAGGACACTCATACTTAAGATGAGTTGGAGAGTTTTATTCAAAACATGCTTTCGGTGGTCTCTCACTGAATTTTTGTTGATTCCCTTGTGAACCTTCAGTTTTGGCCTTCACATTTTCTACAAGCTTTGTTAGCTTCCTCATCTGCTCCTCAAGCTCAGCAACTGAGCTCTCTTCCTCTTTTTTCTGAGGATATGATGATGTGGGAGCATCTTTTGATGAAGATGTTTGACCACTCGATCTGGCAGCTTGATGTGGCTTTTGTGGTCTCCTCTTGAAGTCGATCTTCACGAATAAAGCAACATCTTCTACGTCAGGTGTACATGCACTTCGGGCAACTTCGTTCATGTTCACCATCTGGATGTCCCACTCATAGTCTTGTAGTAGTGCAAAGACATCCTTCGTGATCCTCTTGGACAGGTCCTCCTGCAGTCTAGTAACTTTGACAAACCAGTCCTCTTTGGGCATCTTAGAGAGTATTTTTGCATTCAAATCAGCAACATGGTACTCTCACCCAATGTTCTTTAATTTGCAGACGATGGCATTGAAACATGCTTCCATCGATTTAGTGTTCTCTCCAGGAAGTAGTTGGAAAGACTTGTATTTGTTTACGCAAATTTGCAACTTGTTGCGCTTCATTTGACCCGTCTCTTGGCAAAGAGTGCCAAGGAAATCCCAAATTTTTATCACATTATTGTACTCCAGGTAGGGATTGAAGAATCAGCTCCATGGCCACTGCATCCAGGTCGGCACGAGCTTTATCGTTGGTGGTCCACTCAGCATACGACTTATCGATGATTTCTGGGCCATCACCTCCTCCAAGCTGAGTGTTGATCTTCATGATCTTGATAGGTCCGTTGGTTATGACATCTGTCATTTCTAGATGGATGTTCCGCAATACGATCAGGGACCTCTTCTTCCAGATGTTATACATCTCCGGGGAGTACTTGGAAAGCTTCACGACGTGAGCCATCTATATAACTGAGCTTAAACAACAAAAACACACAAAAAAATGCAAGGAAAAACAAATCTGATCCTAAGCGACACAACATAATCAGTCAATCTGTAAGGACAACCTGTGATACCACTTGTTGGTCCCGAAATCAGAGTCTAAATATATGCAGCAGAAGTTAAAATATCTTGCACTTATTCTGAAAACTGACTGGAACTTAGTTTTTAGTTTTGATAAAACTCAGTTTTTAAACTTAGTATGGATTAAGTAAATTTCCGATATACACTTCAATACTTAGCCAAGTATTTAAGGTTTTGAAGAAAGAACAAAAACTTATTGCAGAAACATAATAAAGCGACTAATAACACAGGAAATTTATAGTGGTTCTGTAATAACCCAATTAATTATAATAAAGTTATATTGCCAATAGTGCTTGATTATGCGATTAATTGCACAATTAATCTGTTAATATTGCGAATTTCAGATAATTCTTGAACCTATATCGGGAATTGAGAATTTTAGGAGATTGTATTTTCGGATATAAATTGATTTGTCATGTTATTCGATGTCTAGGAATGGTAACCTATACTCTTGAGACATCAAGATATATTATATGTTCAAGGATATATATACATACATGTGTGTAAATGGGAAGGGAGATGTATGTCTCACTTAAAATAATGAGATTATTTGAGAAATTGGAAAGAAACTTGTTACTTTCATATTAACCTAATTAATGACTCACTATAGCTAGCCTACACTGCCATTACAACTTCAATAAACTTGAGAGAAGATCAAGCACGCCATTTCCTTGTCATTTTCGTGCAAAAGAAGAGTGCTCCAGAGACAGCAAACTTCCGGCATCTTTTCCAGCCAATAGACGGTGATTTGGGCGGCGACTGTGAGACATAAACTTGTAGATCTTCGAGAGTAGATGATCATGGACTACTCATTTGCTTGATTTGGGTAAGAATTGATTGACTTATAGCAATTTTACCAAACTGTGGCAGAGAGTATACAAATTCGAGTTTTTGAGATTAATTAGTCCCAAATCTTAGAAATTTCTTGGATTGATGCTTATAATTGCTTCTAGGGACTTAAGTGAGGTGTTGGGTAGTATTTTGGAAGTGGAAACTTGGAATTTGAGCGATCAATCACTTGGAGAAGAAGTTAAGAACCCTTTTCATGGAATTTCAAACCTTGCATGCATCATTTGGGGTTTGATCATACATGCAATTGTGTTTTCGTGTTATTTATCATGTATTCTTGATGGATTTTTTTGGTGGTTGATGTTTGTGTCAAATGTGGTTGAATTTTGGGTGAAATTGGCGTGAGAGTGTCGCAACCCGTCACTGGCGCAGTCGAGGGCTGGGACCGCACCAGAGGCTAGTTACAGTAGCCCATTTGGTGCGGTCGGGGAGCGATCGAGGCGCAGACAGTGGTGACTGCGCCAGAACCGGGCTGGTTCATGAACCTTCAATTTTCTTGCTCGTTTTGTTCGTCCTCAATAGTTAAACTTAAACATCATCCATAGGATCCTTCCATGCATAATATATGAGGTTTATAACATGATTTGAACGTCGAACATAGTGAAATAATCGACCTTGATCTCATGTTATTATAATCGTTGAAATGTGATTTTAGTTAGTTTTGATGATGAACTTAATTGATAAAAGAATTAGAATAAGATGCTTGAGGACAGAGATTGAATAATATGATGAGATGGGTATGCTACAATCACCTTCTACTAAGTTATAGTGTTTGGAATTTGTGAATTATAAGAGATTCATAAGATAGTTGTGGACCATGAAGATGATGATGCATTATAGAGGATTATGATTTAGAGCAAGGGCTGAAATCATAAATTGAAAACAAGTTAAGCATAATATGAATTATAATTGTTGGGTTTTAGAATTGAAACTGATAAAAGAGGAGTTGTTGAGGAAGGGTAAGATGAGTAAGGTTAAGATGTGATCTTAATGAATCATTATGTGTGTGATGATTATGTGGTTCGTGAGTGTTTATCTTATTTGTGCATTGTAATTGATGTGCTAAGGAAATCGCGTTGAGCAAGGTTTTGCTTTCGAGCAGCCACCGCACAATCAAAACCAGTAAGAAATCAAGGTGGGCTTTCTGTATGAAAACTATAAAGCATGAAATGTGTTTTCTTTTCAAAATGAATTCATGAAAAATGTCTTGTTTTAAAAGATTTTTATGCCAAAATGGTTTGTGGATCATATGTACCTCTGAAGCCAGACGTAGTTGGCAAGATAGTAGGGAGACGTCAGTAAAATGCACCAAGTTTCTAAACCTTGAGCGGTTCTTGACTGATTGCGAGCCTAAGATAGATGGTTTCCTTGAGCCACAGTACCATGAGCTAAATCTCTGGTATGAAAGTACTGGTGGTTCGTCACCCCAGTCTATTTATTTGTGGAGTGGATCAACCGCGGGTTGACACTCAGAGGTTATAAGGTTAGGTTAAAGTCGATCGGACTCGATGTGTGTGTTCCGAGATCAGTGCACTTTGATAACAGTGGGTTGAGTGGATTATGTCATTCCCAAATATACATCGTGACTTGGAAGTAGGCCTGATTCCATGTCACACTTTTAAAATAGATAATGACCACACGTGGAATGTTTAACTGTGCAGAGTATATGAAAATGTTTTTATTAGCATGAGTGGATTTTTAAACTAAAACCTCATTTCTTATCGGTTTGATGACATAACAATTTATATTTGTATTATTTTCGGGGATGTGTTCACTGGGTACACGGTGTACTCAGTCCCTGCATGTTATTTCTAAAACATGTAGGTTAAAGCTTGGTGCAGTGGAGGTGGTAGCGGGAATGTGTGGGCAGTCTAAACCAGAGCTTGATCTGAGATATGCATTTTCATATACATGTCTCCACTACGCAAATCTTCGCTGCAATGAACCTCTGAAAACTAAACTTCCACATGTTTTGTATAAACTTAACCCTGTTGCTTTTGAACTTAACTACATGATGGTATTTTGTATGAACTCGAACCCTATTACTATCTTTACAAATGTCTGTTTCCGCTTACTCTTATTTATGATGGTGTTACTTGGTGAGAAATCTCGAGAGTTAACCCGTCGCGCTATCATAAGCTGAGGAAGCAAAATGGTCGTGTGATAGGTTCTGAGTCAAAGTCCTACGTCCACTCTTCCGAACTTAATCAAGTTTCCTCTCTTCTTCAGGAAAACTCAGTTTCCAGAAATTGACTTTTTTGGACATACTTAGTTTCAAGCACGAAACCTTTGCTTTTCGATCTTCATCTTCAGCTCAGTTTCTAGTCTATTAAAACTCAAGTTTTATCCTATACAAGGATTACATTTTGATACTCTAGAAACTTAAAGCTAAAGTAAGTTTTGACACATCAAAACAGCAATGCAGAGGAATAAACTGAAACTCAGCTTCTAACAATTGTTTATTAGTTGTTCTCTTTAAAACTCATCAATTTATAACTTGTGTAGTATATCTCTAAATTGACTGATCACTGCTTGACTATTCTTTCTAAGACAAAAGGAAAATCGTAACTTAAACCAGGCCTATCAGTTACATGCACGCTTCCACAAATTGTTTACTCTTATTTTATTTATGAATGCTCTGATTAATTAATTGACTGTGTATATTTTTGTTCTTACTGCATAACTGGTTGGACCAGACCAACATAAATGTAGTTTCAAGGTAAAGAGAATTTTAATGCTCAGGCTCCAAGGTCCAAACGAGCTCAACCGATGTCAGACACGTTAGCTACCAAAGGCCTAGATCGGCTTCCAGACTTACGGCTAACCCACAGACCAATACATGTCATTTTCAGCGTGTTTTGTCCTCACTCGCATGCACCTGAGACACTTCCCATGGAGTTACTAGTCTTAGTTATATTCAAGGTCAAGCATGCTTAACTATGAGATTTTTCGAGAATGAGTGCCGAAAAAGATGATGCATCATGTTGGTACGAGTAGCACCTATCAAATCTTTTAAGCTCTCTTCAGCTATACAGTCTTCAACTATACAGTCTCATTCCTGTATAGCCTTAGAATCCTTGTCATTCCGTTGTCGGTTCGATTCATTCATGTAACCATGTGTTCAACTAATATAAGTCTTACGGGAGCCGCTCATTGTCTGTTCTTTTCTGCACCGACATTCACTCTCCGCTCTGGCACGAGGTCACTACAACATCATTTTGGTCACGCGCGCGTATATAATTTTTTAAAATTGTCATTTTATATTATATATATTTATATATACTAATTATAAATAACAAATTCGAAAAAAAAAAAAAACACAGACACAGTCACACATATTGGTGAGTGCTCATTAATTACGTGCACTTGTTAGTGGCTGTTCATAAATCGATCCGTGGCCACAAGATCAAAAATCCAGAGATTTTTCTTGTTATTTTTTCCCACTTTATTTCCCTTAATTTATTTATTTATTATTTTTCAACTATAAAGAAATCAAATAGTTTCAGCAACATGTTTAGATTTATCAAACATTCCAGAATAAATATTCACAACAGCAAACTTGAGCATATGGCAATATTACTTTAATCCAACAAATACAATAATGGAAAATGAAAAATGAACGATCAATCATGATACTTCTCATCACTAGACCATGAAATGAATAACAAGAAGAAAAAAATTCACAGCATGAGGAAATAAATAATTAGTGTGGGCCTCTTTTGATTCTTTGTCTTTTTTAATACTTCAATGAAGATTCTTAGCTTTCATGTCATAATTTTTGTTTTTAATCTTAATTTTCCATGCTTAAATAAGATGATTAGTAAAATGGGCCTACTAAAAGTACATATTCTTTCATCATTATATGGACTTAAAAATTCCTAATTATCTATAAATTAGGTTTGGGGAAGCGAGTAATTATGCCCATTTCAATTGCAAGATCTTGTGGGTTTTGCCTAAAAGCTTAATTCATGGTGATAAAGATTAGTGCGAGAGTACTATCCCTAGTTAGTGGGATGATTTAAAATCAGCTATAATAGATAAGGTACAATCGATTCAAATATTTTATTATTAAAATTTAATTTAATTATTATCAAGACAAATTTGAGCTTTACTTTTCATTAATAGTTCATTAGATTAACCGAGTTTTCTATATTTATAATTTTTATATTAAATATTAAATATTTTGTAAGAAAAAAAATCATTTCTAGCTTAAAAAAATATCATATTTACTTAAAATTTGTAATATATAAATAAATGCATACACACATATATATATATAGAGGAGAGATCATGTGAAAAAAAATCTCCCTGTGAGAAAAAAGAATGAATCATGTCCATCAGATTTAAAAAATCAATGGCTGATATGCAAACAAGCAATGAATAAAACACAATCAAGCAACAATTAAAACACAATCAAGCGACATTGTAATCAAGCAACGACCTAAACACAATCAAGCAACGTTATAAACACAATCAAGCATCTTTCTTACTTTCTCACGTTAAGGATTTTCTCACCGGATCCGCTCCCAATATATATATATATATATATATATATATATATGTGTAACATATTTAGTTAAAGCATATACTTTTTATTCTTATTACTAATTAAATATATAAATTTTACAAAAATAAATCTTTATAATTTCAAGCTATCTAACTTAAGAATTTGCTCAAGAGCTCGTCAATTTAATGCAATCAAATAGAAGTTTGACTTATTTAATCAATGTATTCGAACAAATTTTTATTAAATTAAGATTTTAATTAATATCGAGTACATTGACTCAACTCATTTACATTACTACTAACAAAGTCAATCAACAAACTTAGGTTTAGTCGTTTAAATTTTGATGAATTTCTTTTACTTTGCATGAAAGACTGACTTGGGTATATCAACATAATCATACATATCAAAATCTCACTCTACTACATCAAGCATGGTAAGTTTTGGACATATCCATATTCAATATAAATCGATCAAGAAAACAAAACACCGCTATCAAATATGCTGAATTGATATGAAATAAATGTAATTTGACTAATGAGTTGCGTGTGTAATAAATCGTGATATAAATAATGAAATTAGTGCTATATAAATGGATGGGCTTTAAAAAACATGTATCATAGAATGAACTCATCTATCTAAAATTTGTAAGGCACACAAGAATGTAGAGGGACCATCTTAATAAATTTGAGTTGGGGTGGATGAAAGGAGCCTTCAAACATGGCCCACTATCAACCAAAATACTCCCTCCGTCCCAAGGGAATTGTCCCCTTGGGACATGACACAATAACCAATGTAGTGGAATATGGTAGAGATAGATAAAATTATTATTTTATTAGTTAGTGTGTAAAAACTTTCCATTTTAAGTAAGGGGACAATTCGTGTGGGACGGACGAAAAAGGAAAGAGGGACAATTCGTGTGGGACGGAGGGAGTACCTTTTACCTACTTTTTTTTAAAAAAATAAATAAATAAATTCTTTTAATGCCATATCAAATGAGTGGCCAGCAACACCATGGGACCCACTCAAAACAAATTCCTTTTGTTCATGATATGTAGAAATGATTCAATTTTTAAAACTTTAAATAGAAACAAATCTCAATTTTTGAATTGGTTTTATCAATAGTTATGATAAAAAAAAATTAAAAATTAAAAAGCAAATTATAAATTTTCTATGTTTAAAGTAAATAAGCATAAATTTTTTGAAAAAAATTTGATCTGAATCATTTATACTTTTAGATAACTAGTGTAGATCATTCTTATTTAGCACAAACTCACCTGTCGTATTGGATTTTCCGTATATTAAAAAGAAATTATTCACTAAATGAAAATAAATATGAGTTTTTTTATTGATAAAATTAATGATTGAGATGAAAAATATTTATTATTAAAAAATATAAATTTGTAAGCATAATATATGCCATAAAAGAATAATATATTTTAAATAAGGCAAACATAAAAAAATAAGAATGGTTAATTTTAAATTTGAACTACTGAATAAGTGTGTATAAAATATGGCAAGCAATTTTTGATATGAAACAATAATTCGATACGAATTCCTACAATACTAATGAGTTTAAGCACAATACGAAAATTCGATTTGATAACACAAATTGACACAAACATAAAACATTTTTAAGAAAGTTATGATGAGTAAAACAACCATGATACGAAAATTTTTGTTCTTAACGAGTCAGCACAATAACAATTCGACATAAGCTCCGACCGCACCATAATGATTCGACACGTTCGAATTGTTAGTCATAATATAAAAGATAAATATTTCTCCTTATTTAAAATTATATATATAGAGAGAGAGATTCAATCAAATAAAAAAATCTCCATGTAAGAAAAAAGAATTAATAATGTCTATTAGATCTGAAAAAAACAATGGTTGATATACAATTAAGCAACAACTAAAATACAATCAAGCTACATATTAATGTTGCTTGATTGCGGTTTAATTGATGCTTGATTAATATATTGTTTGATTGTGTTTTACTTGTTATTTGATTGCATATCAACCATTGATTTATTCAAATCTAACATGATTCATTCTTTTTTCTTATAGGGAATTTTCTCACCAAATTCACTCCTTATATATATATCCATTCATTAAAAATTAAATGTTCAAAATGAAGATTCTTTAAGACTTTATGCTTCTTTGTTTTGCAAGTCATTCATAAGATCTTAATCATAATTTACAAATCAACTAAATATATAGAGAATTAGATTTTATTTATTAATAATATATTTTTATGGCATTCATGATGCTATCAATCCAAAAATTAACATATTTAAGCACAAATTTTGATTTTTATATATAAACAAGTAGAAATAGAGATATGCACATAAAAACATGTAGGCCTACTACAACCGAGCTAGGCAAGCTAGATTCTCCTAAAACCTAGTTCCCGAAGGAGAGGAGATATTAAATTTTATATCTATATTTGGTAATAACCTTTTTGACTTATTCATTCCATTATAGTTTTGTTACTTAAGCAGGAAACCACTATTTCATGACATGCATTTGCCCTCAAACTCTTACTGGATACATTCCAATTGCAATTATTGATTTTATATAGATTATAAATTTAAAATAATAGTTTTAGTTCAATGTTAATTAACATTTATATTATATTGTTTATATATCAGATTTATTTAATTTATATGATGGGAAGCTATGATCAATGAGATAAAAATCCAGATTAAATATTCGTGTCATAAAACATGATAATAAAACTTAATTTATTACATTAAGTAACGCAAACAATAATATACATAAATAAACTACTAAGATTGTTATAATATGTCAAGATTATTACTACATAATTTTAAAACTTGGAACGTGAAATATTAATCATATCAATTAACTCACTTATTAAATAAGGTGTCTCAACCAAATTGATTGATTTTTAAAAATGACAATTTTTTCACATTTAATAATAAAATATTAATTATATTTACACTCATAATTCTTAATTTTCGTATAAAAAAAGAATTAATTTAACCGAAACAGAGGCAGTACATGATTAAAGGTCATTTAGATCTTTTATACATGGACCATAAAGATACAAAATAAAAGTCTTTTTGTTTTACGACTCGTCTTTTTCGTTTTCTCAATAAATAAGGTGTCTCAAACTCCTAATTTGATATTTGATTTTCATGGAATTTTGTAGATTAAATACGTAAAAAATGGCGGCTGCCCTATGTTGAATAAGACAAATGAGTTTCACGAATACTACGTTTAATAAATAATATAATATAGTCCATCAATAAACTCGAAATTTAATGTGATTTTGAGACTACACTCAAATAAAAAATATTTATATATAAGTCTTTTAATAAAAAAATCAATAAAAGTGAATTTTAGGTTCTTGGATACGTAACATCCCAATTTTTGGGGAGATAGTAAACACCAATAAGAAGTGTAATTGAAATAAATCAAGAAATCAAATGTATATAGAACTATTATTTCACCAACGCAAGGTGTGAGAATTATAATTGTTTATATCGTAATATTAAATTTAATATTTTATTTATAGGTAAATATTATAGATATAAAAATTTCGTAAACTACAAATTATGTGATAACACATAAAATGAGTAAATTTTATTTTCTAAGCATAAATGTAAGTTTTTAATTTGAACAATGTTTATCGATTATTTTTTTTTATAATTGGGCATACTATATAAACTGGGAATAAGTGTTTTGACGCGACTCAAAAATATGACCAATCAATCGTTGACAAAACACTTAACCATGCTTTATGCATACTTGACATGCAATTTGATTTACTACTCTCACATATATTACAATTTTATACACAATCTTCCTCGTTAGCTCTTTAATGAGTTCAAACGAATTAGGATATCAGACTACGGTGACGACTCTAGTGCTTCATAATAGCAATTTTGATATCCAGACTGTTGTCTCAATGATATTGATCTTTATACTGCATTTTGTTTGGTCATCGATAGTACATGTATGTCTCATTCTGATTCGTATTAACATCATATTATCTTGCATTTGTGAGTTCAAGTCTCCAAGTCAAAGTAACTTTATCATTTGTGTTTCTCTGTACAAAATAATATTTCCTCTTTAACTATTATAACATAAAGTTATGTTTCAACTTTTATACTTTCGATTTAATTCATTTTTTCAGTTTTTCACTTTATTTCACTTGATAGTCGATTTTGTTTTCTTTGATGCACCTTATCCCTTAATTGATTGCACTTTTTTTGAAATAATTTATTTAACGGTAAAATATATATTTTCAAGCTCACATACTTTTCAAATTTTGAATTAAATAATAAGAAATATATCTATTCATTTATAGGATATATCAACATAAAATTTTTCAAACACAGTTACTTTCATAGTCTATTTATAGGCTTCAATTCGAATAGTAGTCATTGAAGATTCGTGAGCCACCCATACTTTGTAGGTAGTCATTGCTATACAGAGTTATACAATTCGTTGACTTATCCACCTTTTAAGGCTTTTATCCTACGGTCAACGAATATGTTTTCTTTAAATTAGTGGGTAATACCTTGTTCGTAAGTGTCAATAATTTTTGTTAGAAATTCCTTTCTTAAATGATATTTTGATGAGTCAAACATACCACTAGATTAGTGTGTCTATAGATAGGTTAGGTCAAACTTATAATATCCAGTATAAAAATTATTGAGTTGTAATAGGAGCTGAAAACAAGCTTTAGGAGACTTGTTGGTCAAAGTTTTCACGAGCAAAAAAGCTTGTCTGGATTGTTGGCTAACACTCTTTTACCAGCCAAGCGCCCTTGGAGGAGCAGACTGGCACGTCATGGAGGTGATGCAACCGTTCTAGACATAGACGAGATGCAACCGGTCCAGCTTGATGCTATAGCTCCCGAGCGAATTCTCTAAGCTGTCTTGGAGGCTATGATAGACGACGTGATGGACTTTGACTACGCAAAGGACGTATGGGACTACCTCAGCAGTCTGAGCTAAGAGACGGAGCAAACAATGTGGAACAAGCTTCAGGTCTGTGTGGACAAGTACGAGTCCTTTATGATGCTCCACGGAGTAATCATTAAGGACATGGAGGCTCAATTCAACTCTATCGTCAGCAAGTTGTAGACCTTGGACAGGGTATACTCTGTAGCAGATCTTAATGTCAAGATCCTGTCCAAGATGCCAAAAAATGACTGGTTCGTAAAGAACGCCACTATGAAGGATAAGGATCTCTCCGAGATGTCAATCAAAGAGCTGTTCTCCAAACTGCAAGCATAGGAGTGGGACATCAAGATGACAAATAAACACACAAGAAGACATCCTAAAGATGTTTCCTACTTCGTTAAGAGGGATTCTCAAGGTCAATGGATACCCCAAGAAGCCATTTCACTCATATAGACCATCATAATCACCAACAACAAAAACCCCCTCCATCTCCACCTCAACCTTGAAGGATGGAGAGAGTTCCATCGTGGAACTTGAAGAGCAAATGAGAAAACTCGCCAGACTGTTGGAGAAGGAAAAAGCTAAAGCTAATATTCCTCAATCGGTTGAAAGAAAATTCTTCAAACAACTCCAACGCACGTGTTTTTGAGTGCTACTCTCCCGACCACCTAAAGTTCGAGTGCCCTCAAGTGGATATGGAGGAGATAGATCGATTGTGGAGGCTGTTTGAAATCAGAGCGTCAAAGGTTGTTGCCAAAGACATGCTCTCTCGAATGAAGACCCCAAATATTCTCGACCATGACGACGGATTAGTGTTTTCAGAAAACGAGTCAGAGGAAGAAGCATTGCTGGAATTCATGACAGCAATTGGTGAAGATGTTGATACAACTGATGATGTAGGGAGAACCAACAAGCACTGACTCCTAGTGATGAAGAGGTAGTTGACTCTCTAACAGTTTGTTTTATGTCAACATGCATCATTGGGGAGCCTGAGTCGTATTGCTTCGACTCAAAGGACACTTTCCTTGACTCACTTGCAAAATAATTTTCAATATTTTAAAAATAAAAAATTTCTTAGCTAGTGAAAACACTTCAATGAAGGTTCAAGTTTCTATTTTGACCAATGGGATTGAAAAATTGAGGTCAGTCAGTGAGGAGCTAGCAAAACTCAAGAAGAATACTCAACACTCTTACAAAGTTTTAATACTTTAAAATATCACTGTGATACTTTCAAGACCAAAAATCTTGAGCCTGAGGCATGCAAATGTTTTTTTTTCAAAAAGCTCAAGAGTTTTAGATGAAGTGCACCTGACCCAGAGAAATCTTTCAAATAAATCATGTCTAGGTTTTAATAAAATTGTTTTGATCAATCATGTATCTTCAACTAATGTTGTCACTGGCAAAAATAAAATTGTTTATGTTAAAGCTATGTCTAGTGATCAGCAAAGGTTGTAGGGTAAATGGAGTATTACAATAAATGCACGACATTTGATGGTGATGATAAATATTGGTTCACTAATAACCCCAAGCTAGTTAAGTAGCAAGCTGCAAGGAATCCAGCAATACCCGCAAGCTGGTTAATCTGCAGGTCCCTGCTGATAGGATACCAACTCGCACATCTGGTTAGGCAAAGGTCGCACCGCAAAGGTTGCCCCAACAAGGAATGCAGTGAAGCCAAACACCCCTCCTGGTGAATCTCATAACCATAGATTATTTTCTCACCCTCTCAATGAGAAAAGGATTCACCCAAGTAGGGAAACACCTACTTAAGGCCCGAGCCCAATCATATTTCTTTTCAAAGGGCTAGGAAGGCTAACAAAGGTGGCAGAAGATTCCTTCTAAGGTAGCCACATGGATCTCACACATATCCGAAACCAGTGTTCCGAGGTCCAGCAAGGAAACCTACTTCTAAGCGGACTGCACACACTTATGAACAATATCAATCCTCTCATAAAAAAGACATGTATTATTTTTGGAGAAAAAATGATTGTTGTAAGGAAGACCTATGAGGATCTTCCTACACCGAAGATAATTTGGGTGTGGATCCCCAAAGGGTTGATCCAATATATTTATCCTGCAAGCCCCGTGGATGATCGGGGATCTAGAATATAATTCTTTTTTTGTAGGAATAGATGTATCTGCTGCAACAAAAGAACTGGGTGTTATCTTCTAGCCTTGCAGTGTTAATTACTTTTCAGCAATCAACTACCCTTGCTCCTGACTCTCTCATCATATCAAAGGCAAAAAGGAAAAATGTACACACTTCATGCTCGCTGGTAGCTAACTAGTAAGCAAACAACTTTAAAGGTGAGAAGACTGACGTGATAAGATCTTATGCAACACAAATGTTGAAGGACGGGAGTTATGCAGATCCTCATTCAATGAGATGCAACTCATAAGGACTAATGGTCGTATGCCACTTCAACAAATTCATGATTATCTAGCAAAGGTTGAAGTGCAAAAGACGTCAAAGATCTCAGCAGTCATTTTCAAATCTTCAACGACACACGGGTCGTTCATTTTCCTTCCTAGAGTTTTTCTATATAAGGTGATATTATCTCCTTCTCACCTCACTCCTACACTATGAAAAATCATCCTAGGCATTTATTCTTCTGAATTCCCTTCTTTCTCTTCAATTTCTTGCTCTCTCGACAATATCTAGCTACTCCAAAGAACAAGATATATGGAGATCTCAGTGAATCCTCCACCGGTGTCTTCATGTTGGAAGATAGGGACAACGTATCAGTCCATCACATACTGGTCACCTCCTACAAAGATGGGGAGCACACAACATAGTCAATAATTACCTAGAAATGGAAGGACCTACCGGAACCACGGCAGGCTGGTCGACATGCTCAGAAGAGTAGACTCGGTGCTGACATCCGAAGATGCCCGTATCTCTCTGGTAGTCTCCTAAGTATCCCTTCCACATCTCCTCCCCCCCGATTCCATCAGATGTTGCCAAAATGAGGAAAGAGATGGATCAAGGAAGGCGGAGAGGTGAGACTGCTCAGCCGGGAGGATGCTGAGAAGAAGAAAGTTGAAAGGTAGAGGTCCTATCTGCTATAGATGGACATCATTGCTTTCTATGTAGCTTTTGTCTAAGGAAGTACTTGAAGAAAATGATATTTTTGTCAAGGGGGAAAGAAGAGCTACATATAGGAAGGAGAAGAGTTCTCAAGGTTGCTGATGAATAGAAAAGAAGAAGACGAAGAAAAATTGGCAACTTGTAATTGGAAATCTGTAAAGATATAGCTATTGCTTTGCTCTGTTTTTCTTTTTTTTATATCTTTCATCGTTTCAATTGTACTTGTTATTTCATATCAATTAACGGAAACTAACTTAAGGTTGTAGACAAAAACTTATTGTCTCTCTCTTATCTCCTTGCCACTCATTCCTACTTGTTGTTCTTACACACTTCTTGTACACACCATGTATTCTATTCCACCCTTTGATTATTAATCGATCAATATCTCTCCTAGTCAGAGGAAAGATCATAGCGTAATCTGTGCAAAATCTTTATTTTCGATTATAGACTAGAATAATAAATTTATAAACTCGGAAACTTGTGATTATTTTGCGAGGTTAGAGTGAGTTTGACTACATCAAAAAAGGGGAGATTGTTAGAAATTCCTTCATTAAATGATCTTTTGATGAGTCAAACATACCACTAATTTAGTATATCTATAGCTAGGTTAGCTCAAACTTATAATGTCTTGAATATGAATAATTGAGTTGTAATAGGAGCTGACAACAATCTTTAGGAGACTTGTTGGTTGAAGATTTCACCAACGAAGAATCTTGTCTGGGTAGATAGCTAACACTTTGCTACCAACAAAGCATTTGGAGGAGCTGGCTTACACGTCATCACTAGCTACTGGACCACTAGCAAGGAGCTTAAAAGCAGATATCACCAGCAAGACGCTTCCCAACCAGCAAGACAACACACTCAAGCTAGGACAAAAATAACTTTCTTAAGACTAGACTTTAAGAAAGAAGATCTTAAAGTCTGAGTTATTCAAAAGCTTGTTCATCCCATGAATCAACCAACATATATTCCTCAAACTAGCTAAGAGTTGTTCTGATCAAAGCAATAAAATTCCACATACTCTGATAGAAATTTCACTTCGAGTAAAAAAATATGATAATTTGATTAGATGCGTTCTGTTTGTCTCACATCAGCTCCAAACGGCTATGAATTCAAATATTTTAAAGAGTGCCTATACATAGATTTTGTGAACAACCTTTGAAAAGATTACCGAACTTCAAATAGTTACCATGCCGAATTTGATTGACCTCAATCTAATGATAAACTACCATTGTCAATCTGGCATTCTCGAAAGCTACTAACTTCCAGATCTAAAAGATTTTACTCTAATTCTATCACCTTTCCACATTCCTTCTTGAACATGAGACTCTGTGCATCTAGCAAGGGTTATTTATATTTTCTTACATTCTAAGTAAAAAAATATCTTGGAATTGTCACTTCTCCAATGACAACTATCATGGGTGTATACCGCCAACTTGACATTCTCAAGAGGAACTCAAACTCTCACGTTCAGGTTGGAGGCTGTGATGTACGTCCTCACTCCGGGCCTGAAGAGGTGAAGGAGAGCGAAGGACTTGACGAGTGAGCTAGTGGGCTTGTGGACACGGGCATTCACCACTAGAAACATAGCGTCCACATCTTTGTAACCCCCAGCGTAGTGAATCCCACACAGCTAATTTGAAGAGAGGACGCAGGAAGGTTTGGTCCGAACCTCTGTAATTCCTTCGTGTTATTTATTTTTTTACTTATATTTTTCCATTGGGTTTAAAACCCAACACATAAAGTGTTGAAGTATATTACTGAATCGGTTTATGTAATATATCCCTCACTAGTATAACAACCACATTTCCAAACCCAAGATGGTGCCAGAATCACCAGTTTGGAAGACCTAACCTAGAATGAATTCTGCCGCACTTAAACTAATATTGATTTTGGGACCAACAGTCAGCTTTCCAAATTTAGTATTCCATATGAGGAAGATTGTCTTCAATATACTCTGCGCTCCTCAGTTCTTCCTTATGTATCTGTTCTTAGTTATCCTCTTGATAACTAGAAGTAATTGTCTTTATGTCAGCTAACTTATGAAAGTTTCAGTTAACGGACTCAAGTGTTAGCTAACTCGTCATTTGCTTTGTGAGCATGCTAGTTTTTCTTGAACATGACAACTCTTCACAGTTTGTTAGCTCTCTCTCTTTCTCTCTCGACTATCAATTGTAGTTCTCTTCTTATCATAACGTCAACTCTAGTGACATGTTATGATTATCAGTTAAACTCTTGATATTTGATCTTTAACTCTTTAAAGCTTCAGTTGTCGGCTCTCTGCTAACCTCTAAATTATTACAACTCTTTAAACCTATACAAGAAGATCAATTTCTAACTTATTGGTTGGACAGTTCTAATTGTAAGCTCTAATTAGTTTTTGAGATATCATCAAAACTACATAATTCCTAACATCTAAAAAAATATAATAAAATGTTACAATTTGCACTTTTAGAAAGTTATGTTTGAAAATTCTAAAAATAAAAATTGTATTAGAATTTATAATTTACAACATTCTAACGTTATAAAAAAAATTACAAAAAAATTATAATGATATATATAATTATAACCATATTTTTATATAATATAGACAAGTTTGACATGATCCAAATACAATATATATTTGAAAACTTTATATAATGTTTATAAAAGGATATTTTATTGTCAAGAAAATAATTGAATGATTGAAAGTGTGACCATCTTTTTTTCACAAATAGTATCAATATGTGGAATAATGTGTCATCCAACAAATATATTCTACATTTATATGTGGTATAAAGAGAGCCTTCCTTAGCAACTTTGAAGATTTGGGATTGGATAAATTAATTTTTATTAAGAAAAATGTAATTTTTTTTTTGGATTGCCTCGTGGTATTCTCTAGAAGCCTAATCATAACTTTTAACATATACAAGTAGCTAAATTATGTTTGTTTGGTGATATTCAAACCCTTTACCTCTTAATTAAGGTTGAAGATATTTACCGTTAGATCAAATACATTACTAGTTTTTTTTTTCCCAAGTTTTATATAATATATTTACTTTAAAAAAATTCAAAATTTGCGGAGGATTAGCAACAAAGTTTCCATCGCAAAATTTAGCAACGGATTATTCCGTCGCAAGTTTTTGAGCCATAATTCGCGTGTAAAGTAGCGACGGATTTGCCACGGAAATTCAGTCGCGATTCCGTCGTAAAGTAGCGACTTTTTTTGTCGGTGGCAAAGACTGAATTTTCTTGTAGCGTGCGAGATTGAATTGGAACTTATAATATTTGATTATGGGAGAGACTTCAGTTTTTGAATTAATATCATGCCAAATTGCTAATAGGCAGTAAATACATAAGGTTTGATTTGGAGTGGGAATTAGTAAAAATTAAAGGATATTAGAGAGATTGGATTGGTACAGAGCCCAGTGCATTATAATTAAAGTCCAACCCAACCCACTAATAAAGAAAATTGCTACGAAAATTGACTTCATTATCTTAATTAATTATATATAGAGTAATAATAAATAAAAAAGAGGCATCCAATAACGTGATTTAAGTTTTGTCCATGACGAACAAAGTGACGTTATTTACTTCTGTTTTTATATAACATTTTCAAACATTTGGGTGTCTTTTCGCGGTGTGTATAACCACGTTTTGTTACTAAATTCAATGGGAAATTAGCCGGTGGCGTATCAGGACATACTTATAGAGAGAGTAGTAAGCAGTTTAAAATGAACTTTAGGATGAAAAATGAGAATAAATCTCTAGAGGCGGATCTAGAATTTTAAAATTGGGATACAATATATAAATAAAATAAATTTGGGATGCATTATGTGAAAAACTATATAAATAATATCTAAAAATATATAAAAACAATAAAAAAAATATATATCTAATAACAATAGTAAAAAATCTTGGGGGTACAAGTGTATCCCCAATGTTGAGTGTAGATCCGCCTCTGTAAATCTCGGTTATTTATATCTTCAGATCAACGCACTAGATTAAATTAAAAAATGTGGCATTTTATCTTGAATATCCTGTATTAAAAGACAATATAGTAATTATATACAATGAATAATAATTTTAAAGTTTGCAATTTAATTACGATTTTGTTCATTTTAAGGGCAATATCCTGCATTAACATTACATTACGAAATAAAATGCTCTATATCTCTACTTACGACATTTTAAAGTTTCTGATGTCTTCTCACCTTCCATACTTTTTCCCCCCTCTTTGACCAAACCCAAAAAGGGTAGTGAGGATATATCTGGTGGCTTGGGCTCTGATAAGCTCATAATTATACTCACTTATCTATATTTTTCTCCATTATTTCAAGTGCATTTTATTATGTTTTTACTTATTTCTGAGCATGAGTACATATTAGAGGGTGTTATGCTTGTCATGGTAAGATTTTGCAGGTTTTAGGCCAAATCCAATGGAAACCCGTACCGAAAGCAGTAGATGTTCAAAGAAATAGTAACGACTTCTTCTACAGATGAAATCTGAGCTAATGGAGCACAGTATTTGAAAGATCTTTGAATTACCTTTCCAATGCAACTTGAATCGGGTCAATCGGAGTCCGGAAACAAAAGTTATGGTCGAAACCGTAAGACTGCGCAGAAGGGTCGAAAGTGGCGAAAATGGTCTCTGTTTCGACCGAGACAAGGTTCATCTCGACCGAGATGGACTGTTTTGGCGAGATTCTGCGAGATTTTCACATATTTTGGGCGAGAATTGCTTGGGATTCAAGTCACACATCAATTTGGAAGCAATGAAGACCCCAAAAGGGAAGTTTCAACCAAGAAAATCATTCCTTTTGAAGTTTTGAGCAAAGAAGGAAAAATACCATCAACTCAAGAAGGAAATTCCCAATTTCATCAATTCCTACCATTCAAGAGTTTTACCCTACTCCTATATAAACTCATGTCTAGTTCATTATTAATCATTCCAGTCCAACTTTAAATTTCAGTTCATAGTTTAGTTTTCTTTAGTTTTTAGGGCTGGAATCAAAACCTTTATTTTATTGTACCTTTATTTTTCTGCACCTTTATTTTAATGCAATCTTTAGTTTTTTTTTTCAATGTTTATTTTTAATATGCTAGGCTAGATTCTTTATCAGATTCTAGGGTTTCTTCATCTGTGATACATGTTTTGATTCGAATTTTTCAAACCCTTTAATTGGTTTAAACTCTTTGGTTTTATTTCAAATCTATTTTCATTTGAAGGATCGAGAGATGAAGATTGGAATAGGTTTTTGTTATTAATTGAAGGACCGAGAGGTGAAAATTGATAATAGGAAGTGAGAGTTTAATACATTTGATTTTCTGTCCGACCAAGAAGAATTCAATTGTAGGATTAATCTAATTTTTATTGAGATTGGTTAACTTGTGTTTTTGAGACCGATAGGAGATAATCACTAGTTAATAATCTAGGTTTTGACTGCTCGACGAAGGAGTTGATTCCACTTTACCAGATTTTCCATCAAAAGTATCTTTTATGGGTTTGAATTATTTGTTTCTTGCATGTTGATCAGATTGGTAGATTTTCCTAGGATCTATGCTTTCTTTTATTTTTGAATTTCTTTAAAAGTTGTTTTCATAAAACCAAAAAAAACCTCTCAAATTTGGTTTTGACCAAACAAAAGATTTAAAAACTACATCCAGTATATGAATTACTTTCGTTGCACTATCTCTGTGGGTTTGACATACCTTCGGGTTATTTATAAATTTATTTGCCCTTTGCTATAATCTGTGTGCAAATTTTTCATCGATCAAATTGCCCCGGCAACGGCGCCAATTTGATCGATGCTATAATCTGTGTGCAGATTTTGCATCAATCAGGCTCCTTTGCCATTGTGCAAGATCGAAGGAAAATGGTGAATGAAAACAAAGTATAAACTCGGAAGGAAGGGTTCGACAATGGAGAAAGGAAAATTTTTGTCAAGGAAAACGAGATGAAACCTATATATAGCAGAAAAAATAGTCATTTAAGACGATATAAATGTACCGTAAAAATGTTTTTAGTTTTTTGAATTTCAGTGGTGATTGGGATGCGTTGCCTCACGATGCACGATGTGAGATTTGACTGGAGCGGCGTGGGAAGCAACGTTATGCACATGTCAAATCCTGATTCATCGATGCTTGATACACATTTATAGCATTGTAATCGATGCGATCGCCTTTGGAATTCAAAATCCCGCCTTTTGATCTTCTATACTAACTAAGAGTCAGTTGCTAACTGAGAGTTGGAATTTAGTTTAATTCCGCATACGTCCTTCAAAATATTCTAAGTGTTGAAACCAAAACTTGGTTTGATTCAACAAGTCAGTATGATCCACCATAATTCAGAAGAATTGTCATTGTTGTGGAAGCATATACTGAGAACTCGTCCTTCATGTAGAAACTTAGTTGGAGTAAGTTTCATCTTCCTTTGTGGATGCCTTTGGGAACGATCTTTTCAGCACTTGGTTAGATAGAGAACTTCATACCGTGTTGCGTAGACACCACTTAAAAGGATTTTCTTCATAGAATGGTTAAGAATGAAGTCTTCATGCTGAGTAACACACTAGGTCTGTAAAACTGAGAGTTTGAACTCAGTTTTAATCAGCAATTGATCGTCCTACAACTTTTTCTTCGTCAAACTCCCTTTTGATGAATTGTGTCAGAGACACCATTTGCAAATGAGGGAGAATATGAGCAAAACTGAGAGCTGGTCTCAGTTTTAATCCGCATTTACTCCTCTTCAATCAGGATCTCGTCGATCCCCAATAGACCAAGTTTGATGCAAAGCTCCTTGAATCTGGTCTCTGGGAGTTGTTTGATGAAGATATCTGCAAGTTGATCTTCAGTTCGTATGTACTCTATGGACACGTCCTTCTTCTCGACATGATATCTTATGAAATGGTGCCTTATGTCGGTGTGTTTGGTTCTGGAATGGTGAACTGGGTTCTTCGTGATGCACATTGTGTTGGTCCCGGATTATCAGGGTATAACTTAGCAGCGGAAAATGTGGTTAATCGTTTCTTGCACTTGCTGGTTAACCAACTGACTGGGACCTGTCAGCTGGTGATTCAAGACTTAGAATATTTTTAGCCTTGTTTGCACAGTTATATCAGTTTTCAGATATACACCAGCACTTGGGTGCTGGGTTTTAAATCAGTATGAAATGCAGAAAGCTGATAAAAGACAAAGGATTTATAGTGGTTCGATCAACTGATCTACGTCCACTCTCCAGTCGTAGCACTGGAAATTCACTATAGAGTAATCAGGTACAAGTTGCCTACGATCTATCTCTAGCTGGTGCGACCCTTGTCCACCACTTCGCTAGATCAACCGCTCCCGGTCTTGATTCCTTCTTCAACTCTGATCAGCTGGTGGAGTGCGAGCATGTCACTTTAACCTCCACAGCTTCACTGGGTGTTTAGTTCTCCCAAGAACGTATCTTCTCAATACGGCAAAAGCCCGTAATAACTCAAGTGCTGGCTGGCACAAGAGCTGCTGTGAACTTCCTCGGAAGAGAAAGAGCACCAAAGAGATCAATAACTTACAAGCTGGAAGCTTGAAGTCTCGTGTTTGATAAATCAACACACGGATAGCCTTTAGAAAGGCCTCGAAAGTGTTCTGCTTGCTTGCAATAAAGTTTCAGACTTTCGGTAGTTGAGCGAGAGAGAAGAGTATTGAATGTTGGTGGATCCCAGGTATTTATAGCCGAGGGATCCGATTCAAATCTTCTAGCCGTTTGGACACATCCGGAAAAGGTTTCTGTCCTCCCATGTCCTTCTGACGGCGGCAGGTAGGAATTTTCGGAAAGCGCCATGCTTTTGTTCACTTTATCTGACATTGATCTCTTTATGTCAGAACGGCACTATTCGTCAGTACGAGGAATCGGAACTGGTGTCTTGAACTGATAGACTTTAAGGTATCCTCGCTTAAAGTCATACTTTGTCAGTTTATTCCTCAGACGAATCTTCTTTTTGTCTCTAAGACTCTGGGAGAGAGAATTTGGAATTCTGCTGGTAACATCCGACTGGTAGATCATTCTGGTGATCTTGTGCTGGCAGTCTCTGCTGGTGACTTGCGCTGGCACAATCTAAGTCTACCAATATGTCTGATGTTAACTCTTGGAATCTCCCATGACTGGTGGCTTCACCGCTGGTGAATAGTATCAGTGAGAACACGTATTCTGCTGGTAGGATTTGTCAGCCGCCTGCTGGTGAAATCCTTCCCAACTGATGAACAGTAACCAGTCATTAGCACTTCCCATGCTGGTGAACAGTGTCAGCACGAGTCTTTGTCAGCCGCCTTCGGATGAGACTTTTCCAACTGGTGAATAGTAACCAGTGGTAAGCACTTCTCATGCTGGTGAACAGTGCCAGCATGAGTCTTGATCAGCTGCGACTTACAACTCAAAAGACCTAAACAGGACTTTACATTTGAGACTAGAGCTATTCTAGAGACAAACTGACGCTGGTAGGACTTAGGATTTGATCCACCAAAACACCAAAACTAGAATCTAAACAAGTAGCTACTAGGGAAAGGAAACTTAGCCAAATTTCCCAACAATTTCCCCCTTTTTGGTGCGATCAAAGCCTAACCAGCGAGCACTCAGCTGATGAGGAAAGTTACAGAAGATTTCAGGGTTTTACAAATAAGCCTATCAGATCTAAACCCATGAAACCACTTCCTCACATCAGCTCTAACTAAAATCTTCCCCCTCAAACCAGGAGAGATATTGCTCGTTTAAAATATGAAAATTGAGATCAGAGCAAAAAGATTTAAAGTATGTAGACGAGTGCTGGTGCTGATTACACTGGATGTGTAAGTTCAGCTGGTAAGTAAATACTTGACAATTGTTGGACAATGAGAGATTGTCATCAACTTGTCAGTAATCCTTTCATTAATGATGTAGCATTACATGTACAGGAAGGATAACTGACTAATCTAGCTGATAAGCATTTACTTACAACAAAATAGAGAAGCTAGACTATGGCTGAGAAGATGATCCTGGTGATTGAGTTCTGCTTGTGAGCGACCTCAGGATCTCAGTGAGCGCTGCCATATCTTGTCTGCTCTTCTCCCTTTCCTCAGCAGCAATTCTCCTCTCCTCTTCAGCAAGACGAGCTCTCTCTGCCTCAGCACGTGCTCGCGTACTTTCCCCCTCTTGGATCCGCGCCAAAAAGGAGGACACTCCAGCGGTTACAGACTCCATCTGTTGAGCAATTTTAGTTCGGAAGGTGGCAAAGCGCTGGTCCATCCTGGCATCAATGAGTGCAAGAAGCTGCGCAGGAGGATGGATCTCGGGGATTGGCTGCGCTGATACTTCCAGGGAAGAGGAAGGCACATCAGTTGCGGAAGGAGCCATTGCTGGTTCGGATTCAGCTGATTCGTCCATTGGGGCTGGCTCCTCCGCTGGCACTGCAGCTGCAGCTGGTTCCTCCGCTGGGACCTCGACTGCTGCTTCTGCTGGCTCCACTACTGGCTTTGCTGCTGGAGCTGGCTGGACTTGTTCAAAAACGACTGTTGGGGCTGTGAACTCCACCACTTGCCAGTCCATAGAATCAGGGACGAGATCGCCCGAGACAATAGGAACAGGAGGGACGGCAAGGGTCAGCCACCAACCACGAGAGGGATCCTCCTCTACTAAGTGATCTACCAGCAGAGCGCTGGCAGCCATGTCGAACAATATAGCATGGTAGGGAGGGATCCTCGGGAGGGTAACCAGCACTTTGAGGCGACGGAGCGCGTACGTCAGCTGGTACCCCCGACTGGTGACTCGAAACTGGAGGAAGGGTAACTTGATCTTTTTTAGTGGCGGGAGGCCGGAGCTTCCAGTCAGCTGCCTATACTCAGCGATTTTCAACAAGCGGCACTTGATCCTCCTTGTAGACAGCTGCTGGGGGCATTCAGGATCAGTGCCCATGAAGGCATGAGCCCACTCCTCCTCCGCTCTCCAGTAGCCAAGACCCAGCCTGGCATAGAGGACCGCCCGCTTCTCCACTGTCAGCAGGCGCTTGCATCGGTCAAAAATCCTCCACCTCCGGAACTACAGACATAGTTCCGGATCCACCCTCCAGAGTCTTCGGTAGCTGGATATCATTTCGTCATTGACGGCATTCTCCACCTCCGCCGTGATGTTCTCTGCATACTCATAGAGAGTGGAATTGTAGTATTCCACTGGCTGCAGGGGCAGGCACCAGTCAAAGATTCTTGAGGCATATACCGACTGGTGGGGGAGTCCGCTGAAGGGGATGATGTTGAATGCTGAAGGCTCAGGCACTCGTGAATTTAGAAACGCCATGTCCCCGCGGTGCTCCCACCGGTGTACCCCTGTCACTCGCGACTGGAAGGCATCCTCATCAATCAGTTGATGCTCTTGGATGCAGAGCATGTAAGGTCGCCTTTCAGTACGGGCACGCCTAGCTGGTGATGTAGAGGATGCTGCTGGTCGCCCGGAAGTTGATGTCGAGGCATCTGTAGATCGGGGGCGACTGGCAGGACGACGAGCCTTATCATCAAGGTCTGGGAACAGATCCCTTGGCTCCATCCTCTGCACCATGGAGTAATGTATCACCTCCTCAGCTGCCGCCTGCTCTGGCTCCTCAGCCCTTGGCTCCTCTGCATCCTCGAATTCAGAACTGACATCCGAGAAGCTCGCCAGTTTTACCGGGGTGGTCGCCCGCTCCTCAACTCCTCCACTGGCACCCCCTTGCGCGGTCAGTGGGTCTTCTTCACCTCCACCACCCCCTTGCGCGGGTGGAGGGACTTCAGCGACCTCCTCCTCTTGGTACTTATCCACAAGAGTCATCACATCCTCGTCAGCGCCCATCACCAGCAGGCGTGTAAAGGAGTCTTCTGGTAAGATCTCGCCTGGTGCTGGTGCTGGTGGCCTCGCACTTGTGGAAGTTTCGGGCACATCCCACTTGCCCTTGGCCACCTGGCGCAATTGTTTGGCCATTTCCTCCTTACGCCTGGCGTCGTGCTCAGCCTTGATCTTGGCAAATCTCTCATCACGAGCAGCCAACTCCGCCTCTCTCTTCTGCTTGGCAATCAGAGCCCGGAGCCTCGCCTTGGCCTGTTTCTTCTTGACGATGGAGGCGCCCTTCTTTTTCTTCGCCTGTTCCACCAGCCGCTGAGCCTGGGTCATAACCCTCTGCGCTTGCGGGTCATCTTCTCCAGCGTCTCTTCCTCAGTCAGTCCCAGAATGGACTTCTTGACTGGGATGGAGATCTTCCCAGACTCAGGGTCATATGCAACAGCTGACGATGGCTGCTGGTGCTGGGAAGTCTTAGGCTTCTTGCGGGATGGCTTCTTGGTGACTGGTACAAGTTGTACGTCCCGTGGGTGGATACCAGTCGCCTCAGCCACCGCGCCTTCCATGGTGTCGAAGAGAGACTCCGTCTCCAGCTTCCTCTTCAACTCTGCCCTTGCCTCTGCTGTCAGCGGGAGAGCCATAACTGGTGCTTGCTCTCCCAGGTCTTCTGAGTCCTCCTCAGAAACGACCTCAGCAGGGTCCACTGCTGACTTCCCTTTCAGCCTGCGTGGCTTCTTGTAATCTGGGCGAGGCAGCTTCACCTTCATGGCTGGTATGAAATCGGAACCAACCAGCTGTTCCCCCTGATCCACGCCATCACCCAATTCCATCTCCAGGATGTGGCTGATCCTCAGCCCGAAGGATACGGCGTGAGCAAACCTGCCGTCAGTCGGAATAGTGATGTTTCTGTCTACATTTTCCAGCAACCGGCCGAAGAAGAATTCAGCCCAGTTGCCCTCAACCCCGTCGACAAGCGCACACATCACTGAAAACTTGCACAGGCTCAGCTCGGCGTACGATCCGACCTCACATTGCAGCATGCGCACCACAATGTCGCATACCATCTGCCAATATTCTTCCATTTCTGACTTCCTCATTCCAGTACGGAACTCAGTCACCTCCGCCTTCTTCCACTCCGCCCATCTCCTCCTGAACTCGTCTGTATTATTCTGATAATACGAGGCTATCTCCATACCTTCATTCCTCAGCCCGAACAGATCGGCGAGGTATTCGGCGGTGACGGTGATCAGGTGGCCAAAAACGGAAGTTGTGAAAGACTTCCTGCCGTCAGCTATCACGGCCCGAGCGTAGAACTCGGCTACCATGTGTGGATGGAAAGTTTCGGGTTTCGCCGTCAAGTACTGGCAGAGCTGCTCGTGGTCGACCATCTCCATCAGCTCCGGCCCATGATGCTTTAGGGCTAGCTTCGCGTTCAGAATCTTCTCCTTCTGAACCTGTGCAGTCCTAATCTGCGCGTTAGAGAGCTGTCGCCTGGTCGCCGACCTGTTCAACTGAACCAATCGGGCGAACGGATAGGTGTAATCGATATCTTCGATCTTCACTATGCCAGTATACGTAGGCATATGAGCTTCAGCGACTGGTAGGTCTGGTGAACCAGACGAGGATGATGTAGATGTAGATGGAGGGTTATCAGCTGGAGTTTGAGAAGATGATGCCATGACTTCAGAAAGATTCAAGGTTCAGAAAAATTCAAGGGAAGATGAGAGAATTTTGAAAGATATTAGGGTTCTGAAAGTAGGGAAACATAAAGGTTAACCCGAAAGAAGTGATCGGGTATTTATACTCGGGCCATGCAGGATCAGACGTCCAGGATCAACGCTCAGCAAGCGAGGATCGACGGTCATCAGCAGGCCCGGTTCCCTGTGGTGACGTTCACGGTCGTGCTGACGGGCGCCACGACGTGGAGCTGACGTGGCACGCAGCGATTGGTGGCAACCAAGCGTCGGACTGCGCAGACACTGTGCACATTAAATGTGGCATTAAATGCCGCATTAAATTCTGAGGACTGTACATGCTACTTGGATTTGAACGATCCCGCCTTTTCTGAGACAGCTGGCATGACTGGTCATCAGTAGCATATACCAGTCGCATACTTCCCCCTAACTGGTTGGCTTCTTTATCAGTTGGCAACTGATACACATACTGGTGCTGGCATATTCCATCAGTTATCTGCTGGCAACTTGAAAGATAGTAAAAATTGAGAGCTTGGACTCAATTTTATTCCGCATAATCTTCTCTCCAAGAAATCCACTCCTCATCATCGCTTGAAATTGGGAGCTGGGACCCAATTTCGCTTCAACTGATGGTTTGTGCTGGCAACTTTGGAATGAGAGCTGGGACTCATTTCCTTAGACAATTAAGGGATAAGTTCCGCCAGTAGGAACCATCAGTGAGCTTGAGATACCACTTAAATAAAAAACTAAGAGCTTGGACTTAGTCGTAATCAGCGTCCTTCAGAAGATCAAGAACAGAATGAGAGCTGGGACTCATTCTTCCTCATCATTGGAGCATGCATCAATCTCCAGAAGACCGAGTTTGATGCACAGCTCCTTGAATCTTGCTTCTGGCAGAGGTTTAGTGAAGATGTCAGCCAGTTGATCTTCAGTTCTGATGTAGTCCACGCTGACATCCTTCTTTTCGACATGATCACGAATGAAGTGATGTCGAATATCTATGTGCTTGGTTCTAGAGTGATGAACCGGATTCTTCGTGATGCACATAGCGCTGTTGTTGTCGCAATAGATGGGAACACAGCCAGTGTCCACTTCATAATCCTCCAGTTGTTGCTTGATCCAGATAACTTGAGCACAGCAACTGGCAGCGGCAACATACTCAGCCTCAGTGGTAGAAGTAGCAACTGAGTGCTGCTTCTTGCTAAACCAGCTGATTAGCTTGTGTCCTAGAAACTGACACGTACCACTGGTACTCTTTCGGTCAATACGGCATCCAGCGAAGTCTGAATCTGAATATCCAATGAG
>JAPKLW010000324.1:0-19436 GCA_026898455.1 Plectranthus barbatus
GACCCACATTTTACATGCCCTAATGAAACTAAATATAATCATAAATTACATCCAAACTAACTTTAGTATATGTTTAGATGTTGAATTCATTAAAATAATTTTTTTTCCAATATATAGATAAATTAGAAAGAATTATGATTAGTATATTATAATTACATAAAAATTATTTAATCCATATTATCCAATGAATGTATATAAAAAAAGACATATTTTTTTTTCTAAGTCTTGTATTAATTAAATTAATTTTTTAATTAATATATTTTCAATAAACTTTATAGGATTATGAATAAAATATCAAAAAAATTATTAATTATAATTCATTTAAATACCAAATCATAGTATATTATCTAATATAAAAATAAATAGCTAACAGATAGAACTAAATATTATTATAAATTACATCCGAACTTCCTTAAATGTTTACAAAGATACGTCATAAAACAAAATCTGAAAACCCTACATAAACCCAATAAGTTAAAGACATTTAATAAACAAAAATCTTGATTTAATTAATCATTATGGTCTTCCTCTCTCCTCATCGACAGTCCCAATTTGCAAGAGGTGATGATTTGTACTTGTTGCATCAAGCAAGCCTCAAAGCCTACTACTTTTAAATATGTTGTTTCAAGAATACTCTCTCCACAACTCCAACAACCTCCATCAATGAGTTGTTTGAATTAAACTTTGAATTTTGATATACCAAAAAAGAGAAATTAGAGTGATGAAATTGAGTAATATTAAAATAATCATATTTATAGTATTCAAGTTTTCTCTAATAAGATTTTAATGATATATTGTATATCAAATTAGAAAAACTACTGTATTTGTTGAAAAACTCCTATTTAAAACGATAAGATAATGAAATCAATTAAAATTAAATAGGTATACAATTTCAAGGATTTAATTTTAAATTGTGTCTACAATAATTTAATATTTTTGGATGAAAATCAAATTAATGTATAATTATATAATTGTGATTCACGTATAAATTAGTACACACTTTTTTTTTAAATAAAAAGATTCACTTCCTTATTTAGTTATTTTTTACATATATATAGATATTTTAGTTCAGTATATCAAGTATAAATACATATCAAACAATATTATTTAATGCTACTTAGTAAAATGAAATCAATACTATATGCCATTGATATGAATAATTTATTTCCATAATTTGTATAATGTGAATAGAAAAAAAATAAAATTTCGTCCCTTATATAGAATATTTTTTTTATATAATTATTTTTAGTAACTTATTTGGGTGGGAAAAAATATTAAATGCTTAATACAATATTGTTGTCTTAATTTAAAGATATAATCTTCTAATTAAATTTTATTAAAATTTGATACAATTGAAAATAATTAAATATTATAGAGAAAATAATAAAAACACAAAAAAAATTTATGATATCTATGATAATATATTTATACATTTATTCAATAATTAAATAAATAGTTCCCAATTAAATATTTTAAAAAATTGAATCTATAAATCTTTGATGATATGAATATCTATGTATATATAGGAATAGATACGTAATATTAATTGCATTTCTTTACTAATTCATTTATTTATTTAATTGTGTATACATAATTATTTCCTTAATTGTGCAAAAATAATTAAGTATAGAAATATGATTGATAAATCAAATCATAATATAAATTATTTCCAAGATTATCATAACATACTTTTAAGGTTGTGTATAATTTTAGAATGTTAAGATTATTAATTAATGAACTAAACACATCAATTAATGAACAATTAATGTAACTTAACATAGCTATAACAAAATGAGTAGATATATCCAAAATATGGATTATTTATAAACTTCTATTTAATGCTAATTGCCAATTAAAATCAACACAAATTCCGCCATTGATTGCAATTGATTTGTATAATGTAGCCTAAACAGATTTTGTTTCCGTTTTAAATAAAAAGATTCACTTCCTTATTTAGTTATTTTTTACATATATATAGATATTTTAGTTCAGTATATCAAGTATAAATACATATCAAACAATATTATTTAATGCAACTTAGTCAAATGAAATCAATACTATATGCCATTGATATGAATAATTTATTTCCATAATTTGTATAATGTGAATAGAAAAAAAATAAAATTTCGTCCCTTATATAGAATATTTTTTTATATAATTATTTTTAGTAACTTATTTGGGTGGGAAAAAATATTAAATGCTTAATACAATATTGTTGTCTTAATTTAAAGATATAATCTTCTAATTAAATTTTATTAAAATTTGATACAATTGAAAACAATTAAATATTATAGAGAAAATAATAAAAACACAAAAAGATTTTATGATATCTATGACAATACATTTATACATGTATTCAATAATTAAATAAATAGTTCCCAATTAAATATTTTAAAAAATTGAATTTATAAATCTTTGATATATGAATATCTATGTATATATAGGAATAGATACGTAATATTAATTGCATTTCTTTACTAATTTATTTATTTATTTATTTAATTGTGTATACATAATTATTTCCTTAATTGTGCAAAAACAATTAAGTATAGAAATATGATTGATAAATCAAATCATAATATAAATTATTTCCAAGAATATCATAACATACTTTTAAGGTTGTGTATAATTTTAGAATGTTAAGATTATTAATTAATGAACTAAACACATCAATTAATGAACAATTAATGTAACTTAAATTTCCATATAAAGCGTCCGGTATTGTTTTAATATATATATAGATATAGATTTCGAATACTATAAATTTATAACAATATATTCGAATCACTATATGCTTATAAAAATCGAACACACGAGTAAAAGTTTAGATTAATTTATTTACTTCCGATCGAGGCGATTGTAATTAAATCTTTTATTTTAGAAAAGTTTTTGCTCATGAACAAATTAAACAATGCAAATTATATCTCAATTAATTTATTTCATCATGCCATCAAAATTATTTACATTAAAAATATTTTATGTTAGTATGTATATAATTTTATTGATGAATATACTATACTCTATATACAATTGAGATGGAGTCAATTACTCCAAAAGATCATCTATTCTATCACAGTTTACATATTTAAAAGATTGATATTCTGTCACAATTTACATTTTTAAAAGATTGATTGAGCAGACAACTCCTAATATCAAGCAATCAATATTACTACTTGAATGATTTGTGCAATTTGCTGGCAAGAGATAGAAAATGCGTGCAAAAAAATATTCTTAAATTTGTTATAATTAGCTTCTTCAATAACTTATATATACATATCTAAACCTTGATAGACACTAGTTGAAGATGCATGCAAGCAGTTCGATAGTACTTGTAATTAAGCAATAAAAAAATATAAGCAACCTTATGTTGATGAAAAATGGTTGCATTACAATATCTATATATCTGTAAATAAGTTGAACAATTAATGTTCATTCAATCTCCATCTCCATCTCTCATATGTCTTTCCTAAAGTTGATCAATGCCAAACAAGATTTCATGTGATTCTCTTTGTAGCCCCATATTTCCACCACATCTCCTACTTCTGTGTTGTTTTGTTCCACCACTCCGTGTTTATCACCGCCATATTCACACTCTTCCATTTCGTCAACTCTATCTTCTGGTACACCACTCCTCGAGCATCTAACCCCACCATCTTGATCCCTTTTTCGCCTTTC
This sequence comes from Plectranthus barbatus, assembly GCA_026898455.1. Lineage (NCBI taxonomy): Eukaryota > Viridiplantae > Streptophyta > Magnoliopsida > Lamiales > Lamiaceae > Plectranthus > Plectranthus barbatus. The sequence goes on from JAPKLW010000324.1 coordinate 3,676, forward strand.
TTGACATCTATCGCCTCCTCCTCCCTCAAGAACGCCATCAGCCTCTCCTCTCTTGTTACGAACAGCCTGTACTGTCCTTTCACCACATCCGGCTTCGTGAGTCTCTTCCTATACAAGAATTTAGCTCCACTTCCTCCTCGCTCTTCTAAGGCTTCCATCAACCCTGTGATTTCCTCTATAGGGACCAATGGCCCCTCTTCATTCTGATTTTGAGCACTTGCATTATTAATTATTCTTATGCGTCTGTGTCTTTGATCAACACCACCGTCCACGTCGACGCCGTTCCTCCTCATTTTCCTTTTCTTCTTGTTCTTGCTAGTACTAGCATCCACTTCATCCACCTGATTTTGTTCATGGACGGGCCAAAACCATCGGAGAGGCGTTGGATTGGAAACGACCTCATGATCAGAAATTGTTGAGGCATCAGCACTAGTGCCCACTTGATTCTGATTATGATCACGTGCAGTTGAAGAATCAAGGGTGAGCCGTTGGATCCTCGCGAATTACCACAACAAAGATTTTAAGGACGTGCATACTAGAATGAGAATCCACTTGATCAGCAGGGTAGGGCATGCAGCTTCTTGTTGATTTGTTAATGTTGCTACTCCCCCTCCCAGCCCCAGGAAGGCTCAACGTCAATGCCGTATGCACAATAGTACTGCTGCTGAGGCGCATCTCATTCACAGGCCAGTGGGATACGGATATTATTATACGACATTAGTCTCAACGAGGTGTCGATGTGATCGCCATCTCTGCAGTTTGACGGCGTTTGGACATGGTGATGATGATTACCTTGAGTTAAAGAACTCTGAGATAGCTTCCACCACCTTTTGAACCAAACCCCAATCCCCCCATCTTCTTCTCCATAGCAACTTCACGACGTTAATGAATAAATGTTTTCGAATACTATTGATAATATATGAAAGAAATAATTAATGGAGTGTTAATCGTGTGGTAATGTGTATATATATATAGTGTTTGTATATGGATATGTTTCCTAATTTCCTATCAGGAGTGGGATTAATTAACATGGTAAATTCCCAACGAATATCAGATATATTATTTGAATGAATTGTGATTGTATATGGAAAGTAATCTTTTTCCTTCTAGGGATTGGATTCCCAACGGTCAATCAATCATATATATATATATATATATTAAAAGAGAGGAGTGGAAAATAACTACTCCCCATAATTTGCATTAAATTTTATTTTAATTTTATAATTCTATTATAATATAACTATGCAATAATTAATAATGAAATATAACAAAAAATATATTTATTTTTTTAAAAAAAATATTATATCTCACTAATTTATATATTTACTATTTTTAAAATACAATATAATATCTTTTATCGCATAATGTGTAAGTCACATCGGATAAACTTTGTATTGATATATTTCTTTTTATAATTATTATTATTATATAATTTGACATATAATATATAAAATATGTATATTATAATATATTCAATATAATATTGACGAATAAAAATTAAATAAATGTAAAAAAAACTGCTAAATAAAGTTAAGATATATAATTTTATTAATTATATCATATTAATATAAAATAAGACACCGTATATTTAATACACATCGTGCATGTACAAATTTAGTATATATTGTGAATCAAAATCATTAATTACATTATACACTTTAAGATTCTATTTTTAAAAAAAAATTTAGAGATTTTGCTCAGGTGGGCACGTAATATATGCCCTAAACTTTTATTAAAATAAATTAGATATTTTCATCGGAGTAATGTAGAAAAACCCAATAGATAAATGTATAAAATAAGTTTAATTAAATTAGATTTTAGAACAATTTTAAGATATTAGAAAACTGTTAAGTTCGCTTTGACAATAAGTACTCCAGTTTTAGGTTTGAGTACACACATGTATGTATAATTTCCTTTTAGCTCTGAGCTTTCTCAAATCTCAATTCTATGATTTCTGTATGTGCATTTGAGGTGTAATAAGTACTCTTTCCGTACCACATTAATTGTCCCACTTTTCTTTTTCGTCCGTCCCACCTCAATTGTCTCATTACTTAAAATGGCAATTTTTTCACACTCAACAATAAAATATTAATTTCACTTAACCTACTTTACACTCACACTTCTTGGTTATTGTGCCCGGTCAACCCGGGACAATCCAGCCGGAACGGAGGGAGTATATCATAAATTGAATTCATACTTGGCTGAATGACATAATCTTTTTCCTGCAACTATCCTTTTATTTAAATCAACTCAAGAATTAGAATAGGAGTGTTAATTAAATTGCTAGAGTCGTACAAAGAAGCTTTCCGTGGCATATTTCAATTGATTGTTACATACATTCTTATTTTTTTAATTTTAATTGATTTACAACTTTAAAAGTGGAAATTACCGATAAACTACAAAACAACATCCAGGGGAGGATGAATTTATGAAGACTAATTTGGACAAATTCTGGCTAATATTCACAAAAATTCGAGAGCACAGCCTTCGGCCATTGTAAGCAAATAATACAGAGGCGTAAGCAAATATTAGCTCCTCTCACGAGCAGGAAAAATAGGGGCCTAAAAACCTGAAGGAAATGTGAGACACTGTACACCTATTTCTATGTCTCAATCTTCCTCGTTAACTAAAACAAAGGCTAAGTAGTAATATACACCATACTGTTAAAAAGAAGAAGAAAAAAAATTATCGATGACCATCAATCAGCTACCATCTTTCCATGCCTGCCCCTTGCTACCAGGACCAAGAGCTTCCCTGGAAAAAAAAATGCAAAACTCAATTAAGGAGAAATTCACAAATTCAGCTTATTAAAAAGTAATAAAATTGAGCATCTCCGGAACAACACAGTAAGCAAAAGGAAAGTAGCAAAGTAGTATTCGCCCTCTTTTTGGGCATTCTTGTTTTTAAGATTACATCGGTTTCCAGGACCAGAAAACTGGAAACTTCCGACTTAGAAATGAAACAAGTGAGAACCTGTAAAATGCTAATATTTCATGTTTTACATTAACAAAGCATGCATGACATGAATAATACCGAGATTGCATACCTGTACACTATCTCAAGGTTATGTTGACGCAATATGGGCAAGAACAATATTTGTCGCACCTATGAGTCGGGCAACCTTCATTCCAAAATAGCATCACTCGACCTACCATGCAAATTGCCACTCCCTTCTTGTAGAAGATGTGCCTGTGGCTGAGAATGTGGAGATGGCTGCTGAGGTTGGGGTACAGGAGAGTAAGGTGGTTGTGATTGCTGTTGCTGTTGCCAATGTGCATTAGTGTCGTGCTTTAAGCTGGTTGATGGTCTCTGGCCATGCCCTAGCCCCCCTTGCACCACTGACTCACTTGAGTTGGATGGCATGGAGGCCAAGCTTTTAGGCGAATTAAGTGGAATCATATCCACAAGTGGTTCTGAGGCGTGCCACTTATGACCACTGGGCTGTGAAGCAACTTGAACTGCATTTGAACCAATGTTGGAAACCTGTGGTAATGTTGTCCTTGCATCCATCCCAGTAAAGCTGCTTGCTGGATGACGATCAGCATTAGAATCTCTACCTTGTGGTAACAAGGACTGATCAGAATTATTCTGGCGATTTGGATAAACCAGTCTCTGCAGAGCCGGTTGGTTTTGACTCAGCATCTTCTGGTGGGGTGGTGCTTGGTTGTTTGACCCAGAAACAGCCAAAGATGGGCTGGATTGATCGGCAGTAGATAAAACAGGAGAAACCAATGGAACGTGACCTTGACGGCTATTATCAGACTGAGCCGCTGGTTGTAGATGTTTTGATGACGAGGATCCCTGGTTAGAATACATCTTTTGTTGATGCAGGGTCTGATTGGACTGCAAAGCTGTGCGTTGCCTTGATTGTTGCACAGAATTTTGTGTCGAACCAGTGTACAAACCTTGACTTTGCATAGAGTTGGTGGCTGGCTCTCCTTTCTCCAAACATTGATTCCCAGGCTCGGATGAAACTCCATTCGGTAAGGAGATATCAGTTGGGTTATTCTGATGCATCATCAGATTCCCTCTACCAACTCCCTTGAGAACCTTAGTTTGTTGCTGAGCTGGTAACTGTTGTCGCTGCTGAGGATGTTGCCTACTAGCCTGTGAAGGCTGAGGTTGTTGCCTTGGCCGTGGCTTACTCGTCTGATTGCTTAACCCACTGCCACCAGACTGAGCATTTCGTGCAACTCCCTGAGTTGGCATTTGATGTTTTTGCTGGTTTTGAGGCATTACATTTGCTGCAGGTGCGGACGTCAATGGAGAAAGTGACACTGGCGGAGAACTAGTTAGGGGCTGCACCAGTGGAGTACTATTTTGCATTGGAGATGATGATATAGGAAGTTGAGGCTGTGACTGCACATGTGACGTCAAAGAATTTGAAGCAGAAAACTGTTGCGGCTGTTGTTGCTGCTGCTGCAGTAAGCGATGTTGCAGCTGCCTCTCTTTGGCCAAGCGAAATGCATAGGCCTGCTGCTGCTGGGTGTTGGAGGCTGGATTTGCAGATCCTTGAAAATGAGATTGACGAGGACTATTAACTTGAGGTTGTTGTGGAGATATCGGGTGGGATGGCTGTTGATGAAGAGGATATGACGAGACTGGCGGTGAAGTCGTCTGGTTAGAAAATGAGGAATTCAATCCACCGAAGTGAGACACTCCAGGCGTAGGAAGGTCAGACACCATCATTTGCCTCTGCGGATCTTGAGTTACCCCAGGCTGCAACATCAGATGATCATACATTATTATTAGATTAGAGCCAAAATGAAATATAACACACCAATGCCAATTTAATAGCTATGTTCCCAATATTCGAAAATTAACTTTTATGGATCGATGAAACCAACTGATGCAATACATGGAGTTCAGCTCGCCAATCGAGAATATAGCAGTGACGGAGGAGGAACAGTCCAACGTGCTGAAAAAATCTACAATCTGTTTTTTCATTTTTCTTAATTTCAGTAGTTCTATTCCTATTTTTCTTTTATTCAAGTATTAGGGGGTTTAAAGCAAATGTGGTGATGTCATAATTCTGAAAATAAGTCCTATTGCCAGAACAGTACGATTATAAGAAACAGCTTACCCGCAACATGTTAATAGCTTCACGATGTCTAACCATTGAGCTTCCCTGACCAGCGCCTACCCCAGAGTGCATATTTCCTGATGGCACACAGCCAGAATTCAACATAGATGATGAAGGAATTCCTTGCAACCCAGACCTTGGCAGTGGCATGTTTCTGTTAGCAGATGACATCATACCCATGCCACTGCCACTAGAAAGCATACGAGCACCACGATCAGTTCCTGGAACAGCTCCAGGAGCAGAGATGCTAGATTGCGGTATATTTCTACCAGATATCATTTGATTGTATAGATGCATCCTCTGATGTTCATCAGCAGGCAATGATCCAGTCCTGGGTAAACCATATCTAGCATCCCTGTGAAAGGCAAGAAAAAAAAGAATGTGCTATTAGAAAGAACAGAATCAGCAGAAAACTTTTGAGTGTGTAATCCTTACCTAGCAGATCTATTAAGAGGACCAGGTGAAGAAGAGAAATTATTTCCAATAATATTTGAGGCTCCCTGCAATGCAGCAGTAGCACCAGATGCCGGAAGCATTTGAGTCATAGAACCCTGATTTGGAATAGCCAATCCACTAGAATGTGCCCCTTGATACCCATGAGGAAGTACATCAGTGTCAGCAATGCTCTCATCACACAGGTCCAGAGGCCTTCAAAGAAGCAAGGGTTGTGGAGATTAGTGGGTGACAGATCAATTCCCATTTAAGAACAGCAATATCAGGTTTCAGAGTTCAAGATGCATAACCACAAAGCATAAACTCCACATGAAAAGGCACAGAACCAACTTAGTAGCATAACTTACGTTAAAACGGGCCCTCCATTTGGATTATTTGGACGAACTTGGGAAAGAGCAATAGCATGAGAGCTGTGTGGTCGCAGTAATTGTTTCGGATCCTGAATATCATTCTTAAAAGAAATTGACTGATTAAAAATCATAATCAAGAATTATCAGGGAAATTAAATAAAACAGAGAAAGCAACCATGTGGAATGGATTGAACATGCATGAATGCTTGAATGAAAAAAGTGGAAGGGAAATACCTACAATAAAGCCATGAGGAATGCAGAAATGGATCAAGCACTTGTGGGTTAACATGAAACATAATAAGCTTATACAAGAAGACAATCTGAAACAGATCACTGATAGTTATGGGATAAACATATAATACTAGAACCAGCTGAGAGGTGTCAGTGAAAATTTAATAGGAAGCTAGAATCAATTTCTTAAACGTCATCCTACGTCCACAATCATGAAATATTTAAATGATTGACCATTTAATCAAAGACATGATATCTGCTCCAGTATGTCCAACTTGAACTATAAAATCTCATACAAATAATAATGTGCAAAGCAAGCAATTCAGGAGAAAACAAGATAGAAATAAGAGAACAATCATGCAAGAAATAAAGGCTCAAACATGTTCAGAAAGTAAGAGCTAAAGATGCACAATAATCGGATCATCTAACAGCAACTCCACTTAAGTATCTAAAGATGTTTCTAATAAAGATGAGCATAAAAACTAAAGGAAATTGCTATACAAAAAATCAGACTTGTTGTGCGTGCCAAAAATACATCAGATTCATAGTAATACCTGAGTTCTCCTACAATGTTGCTTCTGTCCAATCATTATTATCTTCTCAAAATGAGATTTAAGAGTCTCTTCTTCCATCGGCCCCTGTAAACGTTGAAACAACTGTCTGGCACTTCCCTGCATGACATGCACAAAGAAAATAGGATGTTAGTAATAAAAAAGATTGGAGATGAAATTGCATATTAAATGTATTTACATTACCCAAACAAACAAGCAAGTGAAAAAATGACACTTTACCTTTGGAATGCCAGGTAATGTAGATGGATAAGGTTGTGTAGACCTAGAGTCATCAGCACTATCTGCCCCGTCACCAGAACTTCTATCCATCAAAAATATATGTCGCTCCTTGCACTCTTTAGCTTTGCGGAATATGCACTAATTATGCAAAAAATAATATGGAAACAAGAAGATGATTAGTTACAATCATAAAGTATCCTTTGAGAAAGATGTAAATGTGAAACTATAAAACTACCTTGAAATGCAAAGTACTGTTAAAAGCATCGCTTACAAGCTCCCAGTTGGGCCCGAGGTCATGTGCAAGGACAACAAGGGCCTAAAACAATCAAATATCTTATTTGTGTTACAATAACTCTAGAAGTAAGAGAAAACAACTATATACCCATGCTTCAGGACAAAACAATATCTGAAAGCTAATATGAGCATAATAAAAACTACAAATAAACGAACCTGGTCCTCAAAGAGCGACCACGTACTTCCTGAACCTGGTTGCCCAGAAGGCATCTGAAAAAATTCAAAATGCTCAAATCCAGAGTTAGTACTTCATGCTTGGGTTGTGAAAGGAGCAAAAACATAATAGCTACAAATACCTTGAGAAACTTATGTTTCCTACCCCTGTCCCGACCACCAAGCATTTTAATAAATTTGTTTGAACTGGACATATTACTCATTTGAGAGCCCATTGGAGAAAGAACAGACATGGCACTTGGTGGAACATTGTCAAAAGAGTTATCTTGTGATTGTCGCATAAGTTTCGGCTTCTTTGCCATGGGCTGACCCAGTGACCCTTTATAAAAGAAATAAATGCATAAGCGACCGCAAAGCGTGTCCTAACAACCATTTCAGTGTATTGAAGAATGACAAATTTTACCATTATTTCCATTAGATTCAAGCTGATGAGTCTCAGTCCTCTTCTGGAAATGACTCTGAAAATGATGAAGTAGGAACACGTGAAACTATAAGACTAGTTGAACCCAGAAAGTAAAAGTCATCAAAATTTAATGAAATACAGCAGTGCATATACACTTTATGATGGAAATAATTATAACAATCCTATCAGACAAGGCAGTGCTTATATGATGCTCCAAGTCATAACAATTAAACAATTTAAATGCTTTACCTCCTAAATAAACAGAAGTTGGTCTCCAACAAAATTTTCAGACATAACAGCCAAAAATCTGCTAAATAACTTTCTTATGGTTCACGTCGTTTTGCAAGACAATTTAAAGACAAATAAACTGCAACCATTAGGTGATGTGCATCAATCGGCCCCCTTTAACGTACAATGGTACAAACTAAAGAAAGAGCTGGATTCACTGGCATAAAATAATTCACCTGTTCATTTTGAAAGCTTGAGTCAACCTGCCATCTATGTTCATAGGTGGCATTCTGCCAAATAAATGAAACAGCTGTGGTCAATACTTTGAGACTTTGAAAAAAATGACAGTAATAAAAATCAACATGCATGCTATAGCGTACCATATGCTTTGGTTTTTTCTTCTTCTTAGGTTTTGTAGACACTTCTGCAGTGTCAAAAGGTAATTGCTTTTCAAACTCAGCAGCTGACTCAACTTCCAAGCTAGTTTGAACAACCAATCCACCACGTAGGATAGTCTGATCATCTTGAAAAGAATTGGTATCACAACTTGATGCATTAGTTTTATTTGGAACCTGAACGCAACCAGGTGCTCCAGCACCGAAATGACTGATGACTCTCCTGGAAGCAGTTCGCATACGTTTTGTCGGTATTGACATATTAATATTACTGCCTGGCCGTTTTGCCAGTAAAACAGATTGTGGAGACACTAATTTATTTTCCATAGACTGCATGGGCAATATATCAGAGCCAATTTCATACGGCCTAGCACCATATGCTTGAGCCAAGTGTTTCTGCTTTTTTTGGCCATATCTTGAAGATTTGCTAGCTTCCAATGGCATGCTATATATGTGCGTTTCTCCCTCATCCTCATCATACACATAATCATGAGATCCAAAGTCTGTTGCAAAAAAACATTTCAGTCCAATCATTTAATAATTCAGCAGAAGCCAAAGCACCGACAAGCAGAGAAAAAGTATCAGATTTACCTGCTGCCACATCACAAGCAGATGTCTCCACTTCCTCTTGCACAGAACAGCCAATTCTCTGAGAAGAAATTAGAATATTTTAGGAGACGGAATAGTAGGTCATCACAAAACACTAAAATATAAGAATATGTTCTTGTGAAGATATTCACTGATCACTAGTAGATCATTCAAGAGGGCTGGAAAGAATGCATTCAATAAACCACTTACTACAAAGGTGTAAGACCAAACGAAAAATATAAACTAGCAGAACAATACAGGTAATGATATCAGAAATAATGTAAATTTCTTCAGCAAAATACCTCATACTGAGCTACATGAGACTCAATTGCCATTCTATAGGCCTCCATAGCTCCAGGAGGTACAGCGTAGAAAAGGTTCTCCTAAAAGAAAACAGGGCAACATAGTAGATCAGTAAGGGAAGTTGACATACATGAACCAGTTCACACTATGCATAATGGACCAAGAATAAACAAACAATCAGTGAGATGAGCTGTGTATCTGTGAACAGGGATAGAGAGGAAATGGTAGAGTCTTATAAAACTTATGCATAGAAATATTGAGTGATGATCCATACTTCTGTCAAACTATCCTCCCATGATAAGTCCAGCATTCCAGAGTCGGATATTTTATCTGGTGTTAATGGCATCTCTACTCGTTCATTGAAAACATTTGGCTTATCACATTTCAGAAATCTGACAGCATAGTCCCGGACTGAAAGAGCCCCATCCTTTTTGCAGCGCTGCTGCTCCAGTTCTTTACTTGTCTCCTGAAAACCATTGCAAAACAATCGTTATTGTAATATTTTGTTGGTAGCCAATTTATTCCTGTAAATGAGACTGGGCAACTACCATCCAATTTCTGCCTACAAATTACAAAAGGCAAGTAGATGGCCAGGAAACAAGAAAAGTAATGCAACTGATTAAACCATACGATCACCCAAGTCTCATGAATGAAATTTCCACCTCTTTTCAACATACCCACTGAGGATGACAAAGATCAAATGATCGACTTTCAATGAGTTGAATAAAATCACATCAAATCAAAGTGGATTCAGAATATTTGGACAGAGCAGACTTGATAATATTCGGTCAAAGATTTTGTTTTTATTTTCTTTTCAATAAGGAAAAAGCAATAAACAGTTCCGAGCTGTAATCCACCATGAAAGAAGAAAAATCTTGAAGCTTAATGAACAGTAAATGGGATCAGAGGCAGCAGATTTAAAAAGTTCAGGTTCATACATGATCTCGCAACTGTATAGAGTGCCAGAACTCCATGACAACTTTAGCCAAGGTATGGGCAACTCTCTTTGCATCCAAGCAAAAATATTGTTCTTGTTTTTTCAACCGGGAGGCAACAGCAACTTGGTAAGATATTTGAGATGCAGCAGCTAGTTTCCAAATGCGCTCCTACATGAGAAAATTCAACACGCAAAGACTTAAAAATATTAATAGTTGACAAGAATGAAAAGCAAAATTCTCCAAACAAACATGCAAAAAATTGCACAAGCAGTAAAGGGCTACGACTGAAATAAGACCTGTGCAAAATCATTAGCCAACCATGTCACTTCTTCAACCACGTAATCCCAATGAGATTTCTTGTAAACTTCCACAGGAGAAGTCACAACAGACAATTCTGATATCCTCTTTCGTTTGGCCTATTTACAAATTAAGCAGAATACTTTGTCAACAAGAAATTAAATAAAATACACTTTCAGGCCCAAGTCAATGACACGTATACTTAAGGGATAACCTCTATAATTTCTGCTTCTTTCAATAATGAATCTTCATCAAGGTTGCAAGCCAATTTTGAATCAGATCCAGAAGAAGTTTGAGCCTCAAGGGAAACAGTAGAAACCCTATTCGAAAATCCAACCTCAGGAAGATCTGATTTTAAGGCATCAAAAGTTCCCTCATTCCTCGTATCAGAAGAGGTTTCCTTGGTCTGTCCAGGATAGTCAACCAAAGGAGCAGTGGGTTGTCCCCCAGATTCTAATTGAGTGGGGCCAGGAAGTTCCATGCCCTTGCAGATAACTTGATCTTTTACCTTGTCTTTCAATGCAGATTCCACTTGATCTAATTCTTTCTTAGGGAGAAGTAAAGAACCCTTATCCAGCTTACTTTGACAAGCAGAAGCAAACTCATCGTTGACAAAATCAGAGCTGTTCCCGTTGATATCCTTTATTTCTTTTCCAAACTTGTCATTTTCTAGAATAGTGTTGCCATCTTGTAATTTTTGACTTGTAAGATTCCTGTTAGATTCAAGAATTTTCACTCTGGTACACGTGCTACTATCATTATTTCCATCAATGCTTAGTCTGGTCTGTGTGCAAGTTGAGTCTAAATCCAAAAGCTTTGTGGCATGGGAAACACTGTTATTATGAGTATCAGTCATAAAAGCATCTTCTATCTTTCTGCGAACACCATTCATCCGGCAAGAATCAGATTGATTCTCAACTTTTTTAGTAGTCACACTTGGCTGAAACTCCATAGCTGCAGAAGTCATTTCTTTGGTCTGGATTGCTTCGGGCCCATTAGAATGCATCTGTTTAGGATTTTCCGCAACCACAGAAAGCAAGTGCTGGTGATCAAGTAAAATGTTCTCAGGAGCAATCACATCTGGGGCAGTAGTATCTAGGGAAACACCTTGTACTTCCTGATCCTTCAAACCATCCAACTCAACAGTTTGACCATCAGCAACTGGAGCCTTAGGAATAACGTCACTTGGATTTGTAGGCTTTGAATTCTGATTTGATATTATATTTTTGTTATCTGCTTCAGACAATAATACTTCAGCATCCTTGGGAACATGGTGAGAAGGAAAAGAAGTGCCATCACACCCCTGAGCTGGATTTATATCAGTTGAACTCAACCTAGCTTCATCTCGATTGGGACGGGATCTGTACCTTCTCTTATATGCTTTTCTAGGGAGAGAAAAAGTAGCTGAATCTAAATATTCATGAGTTTTATGGCCCCCATCCATTAGGAATGACTGTTCAGCTTGCACAACACTACGCCGTCGCAACAAACTCCGACCATCTTCAGAAAATTCATTTTCAGCATCAAATAACAACAGATTATCAGCACTGTTGGGACCCCAAGGAGTTGTCCCAGGTCTACCACTACTCTCAACAGAGTCTCCACAAGGTGATGCTGTAATTGCATGACTGCCTTTTGCTTCACTACAATGCAGAAGAAAAAAATTTGATCGAATGGAAAAGGATATGAAACCAGATTAGATCTTAGAAAAGGATCCTTTTAGAAGGATACCTGGTCACAAACTGGTCAAGATGTTGGTTGGTAATTGAAGTAGAATGAACACTAACTGAAGCTATGATCCCACGCTGAAACTCTAACGGATTTCCACCCTGAAAATAGAAAAGAATCAAGCACTCCCACAAAGAAATAAATAGAAAAGGAAATAAAGTAATCACCATACTTTCTCAAGAAAATCCAATTCCCTTTTCCGTTCATCTCGAACGCCACATTCTTGCCTGATGGACAAAAGAAGAGGTGCGACCAACATGACAATAGTATCTCATAGTTGACCTCATATAAAAGTAAATCAGCATGTCATCATTACCTGAGTTCTGCTTGAACCTTCTCAATTGCTGCTTTACATGGAGAAGATTTGTTAGCAATACCAACTTCTCCGTCAACAACACCTCCCATAGAATCAACTTCGGCATTGACTATGAGATCAGATGTTGAACTACATCCCATTCATTTCCCCACTTTAACTGATACACATTGCATGTACCATTTAACTCAGAAGTATTCCCTATCAAACAAAGAGCACAACTTAACGGAATTTTAAAAAAACAATAAAAATTGCAGTCTTATTATCAGTTGCATCAGCTTGACAACATCAGATAAAGTTTTACAACTTTAAATTGATTGCATTAGCCTAAAAACCTTTTATTCTGATTGTACCTCCAAAAGCATGGTTCCATAATATTTGGCTACTTGATGGTGTTAAGTTTGACATTAAGTGGTGTGCTGGCATCTTTCAACTTTTGCACTTTCTCATATAAACGGAATCTTTTCTTAACAACCATATCCCAGAGCAGTACATGAAATGGAAAGCTTATAGAATCTTAAAAGCAAGTTACAGTATATTATGGATAAATAATTAATCATGCATGTATATACCACCAAAACTTTGCAGCAAGACTAGAAATAAAGAAAAGTTATTAAGATACTCGCAGAATCCAATGGTAAATCATCTAAAGAAAGACAGAATGTAGAACTAAAGATACATAAGCAGGGTAACCCACTCGGGGCACAGTGAGTGCTTTCCCTGTGACCAAAAGGTCATGGGTTCGAGATACCATGGAGACATATGGGTGTGTGAGTTATAAATTAATGCATTATTTGCTCGGGGTGCAGTGGTGAAAGCACCTTGCCTTGACAAATAGGTCACAGGTTCGAGCTTTTCTGGGGACATCTAGGTGCATTGAGTTTAACAAATGAACATTTTAACAAACGCATGCTGTTAAGTACTTCCAAAAGCATCAATCCATTTCGTATGCAGTTAAATTACAGTCAATTGACAGATTAGTTGTTTAACTCACAGTAGAAGCACGAAACAAGCAAAAGCCAAGAGCAACAAAAATAAGAAAAGGGTTAAACCTCCCACATTATGCAACCATTTTAGTTATATAATACATTATGCACAAAAAGAAAACAAAAAAAATATATGATTAGAAAGACATCAACAATAGACAACTGAAGTAATTAATAAAAGTGAAAAATCCAATAGTATCTCCACAAGTAAACGAGATAAATGTATTGGCAAAGTGAAGTACGCCAATGCACAATCAAAATGGACCATCAATTCTGCTTAGCCATTAAACTGTACAAGGAACTAGAGTCATACACGGCTTAGTTAAGTTTTCAAAAATAAGCCATTTTCTTTTGCAAAAAATGACAAATTCATCTAGCCTTCTCAGTCTCTACGGAATTTAAGTGCTCTGCTATTTTTATTTTCAAGAGACAAAAGACAGCAAAGATTAATTTTTCCAACAGAAATAAGGATGCAACCCATCACATTTGAGTGTTATTTGTGCACACGAGAGACAAGAAACGTTAAGATGACATCAGTTAAAGGCCTTAAGGGTGAAGAAGGAAATTTGGAACATTCAGCAATCACAACAGATTAGTAGGGAATTTATCTTAATTTTCAAGATTTTTGTTTAGTGTTTACTTCTATAAATGAAATCATCTTTATGTGACACTATCCAAAACTTCTTTTTTAATTGATTTACGCCTTTTTCAGCTTTTGAACTGTTAAACTCTCACACAATTGTTGGACATGCACCCTGATCAAAACTTATTTGGGTCCGAGCACCATCAGTAACTACATGGTGTCATTTTCCTGCTAAATCATCATTTGCAGCCATATAATCCGAGATATTCTACGTGATTGTATCACATTTTTGTTAATATTTATCATCCATTTATTATTTTTTCCAATTTTTTTATATATTGTGATGATAAAGATTAAGGGGGAGATTGTTAGGTTAAATGTAGTATAAAATGTTGTCACAAATGTAGGACAACATTTTGAACAATGCAAGTGCATTTAAAAGTTAAATGGCCCGTCACAAGTGAAAGAAACAAAGACACAGGAATGAAGCATGATCATGTATGTCCAGTATTTATGTATAAAGAAGATGAGAAGAAAAAAGTGACGACATGTGTTCCCCTTTAATCAAAAGAACGAAACAATTATAGAATATGAGTGTCGAACTGAGCATAGTAGGACAAGTGTTACATAAATGCGCATTTTCTATTACCTAAGTTTATGGTATGATATCCACCAATAAATGAAGCCATCTGCACATTGCGGACTCACAAACTTAAACAACCAACTAAAATGTTCCAAATGTTATAACTCCACAGATCATTTTATCCATCCTTTCGTGCTCAAAGATTCAAGAACACTCAACCAGAGCTCAAAAAGCACATAATACACATACTGAAAGCAGAGTTCAACTCATTCGGCGTCCACTACGCGAGAATCAGAACTTCTAAAATGTCAATCGTTGGACAAGCTCGGATGTTATGCGACAACTCGACACCACGGACCTTCAATGCAATTCTACCAAAATGCATGACAAGAAACATGCAATCGACAATTCCATGATCTTTCCCCCAAATTTAAACCCCAAATTCAATCAAGAATTGCGCGGATAAATTTTAGGGTTAGAACGAACTTGAGCAGAGCTCATAATTCTAGGGCTTAGGAGCCAGGAGCGCGAAAATATTACCTGAATTGCGATTAGATAACAGTGAATTGCAATCTAGGGCTCGTAAAACTTGAGACCTCTCGAGAATTTGGGCCTGCTATTAGGGTTTTGCTTTTGATGCACAAGGTACCTCAACTTAAAGCAAAGGGACTATTTGTGCCCTAGCTTACGTAAAATTCATGAAATCATTGCCCAAAACTATGAATATGGGAGGTTGATGGATAGATATATACAAAATACGTGTGCGTGTATATGTATATATATGTATGCCAGTGCGAGTTCTGCGTGAGGATTTAATGTAAAAATGGAGGTCCGTTCGTCTTCGTGCTCCTTCGCTTTCTCTCTCTAAAAACATTTCCAATTTATTTTTTTTAATTTTTTAATTTTTTTATTATTTTCTCTGCAAAAATTGTATGATCTATTTCGGGCATCCTCGCTGTTTAGCCGTTTAGGCTGTAGGAAAATGTGGGCTTCGCGAGTAAATCGGGCCGGGTCGGTTTAGTTCGGATCTGGGTCTGCTA
>JAPKLW010000324.1:20561-42879 GCA_026898455.1 Plectranthus barbatus
AAATTAATATTAAAAAAATAATTAAAAATGCCACGTGGCAAATATGTGGCAGTGAGTCAGCGCCACATCAATGCCACGTGGCACTTAACGGCTTAGTCAGCGACATGGGACAAAATTCCCTAACAGAATGAAAGTGTGGGATATAATTCCCCAACAGCAAAAGAGTGGGATAAAATTCCCTAATATGTAAAAGAGTGGGATATATTTCCCTATTTTCCCTATATATATATATATATATATAAATTCATCTCGAAGACTATTAAACAAGTCAGTTGTCCAACCTGCATAATCTCCCAACTAAATGTTGAACAATTAAAAAACGCATAACATTAATGATTTGGTTTATTTCGAATTAGGCCGATTTTTATATAAATACCTTTAAATATGTGATGGAGTTTAATGTGAGTTAATAATTTTAGATTATGCAAACACTCTCTTAAATAAATTGATAAGGCATGGGGTTGGTTCTAGTTTTACCCATGGCAGAGCTCCAGGTGATTTGGATGGTAACAATAATAATGAATCAAAAGTTAAGTTTTGTAAGTAGCAAATCAAATTCAATTGTTCATGCTCTCACCTACTCTTAACCGTGCTACCCAAAATCAACTTGATAATCAGTCAAATTTTGTAAATGGAAAATTGAGGGTAGGTGAGAACTGAGTCCGAGATAGTTGGTGGGGGTGGCCGGCGTGTTTATATAACGAAAATTATACAAAGTTTAGAACTCACAACCATAGACCCGTAGTCTACCTTTCTTTTAAAGTGAAATCTTACGAAGTCGTCAAAAAAAAAAGAAAAAATCATTCCGATGGCGACGGCGGCGAGCAACGGCCCAATCACGGAGTGCCACGTGGTGGCCGTCCCATACCCCGGAAGAGGCCACGTCAACCCCATGATGAATCTCTGCAAGCTGCTCGCCAATTCCAGGCCCGATCTACTCATCACCTTCGTCGTCACTGAGGAGTGGCTCGGCTTCATCGGCGCCGAAGAGAAGCCTCCAAGTATTCGCTTCGCCACCATCCCCAACGTGCTGCCGCCGGAGCTTGAACGCGCCGCCGACATGCCCAGCTTCGTCGGAGCCACTCAGACTGAGATGGGGGAGCCATTCGAGCGGCTGATGGACCGGCTCGCGGAGCCGGTCCATTTCATTATCGCGGATACGTTCTTGTTCTGGGCGGTTGACTTTGGGAACCGGAAGAATATCCCCGTAGCGTCGATGTGGGCGATGCCGGCGTCGGTTTTCTCTGTGTTTTACCATTTTGACCTCATCGAACGAAATGGCCATCACCCGTTTGAGCTGACCGGTGAGTAATTTTTCCTCTTTTTTAAATACAGAATATATATTCCGGCTATGCTAAGTGAAGCAGAATCCAACTGATTGAATGTTTTTATCGAATTTGAAACAGAAAGAGGGGATGAACGAATAAATTACATCCCGGGAATCGACTCGATTCGGCTGGCTGACATTCCATCAATTGCCCACATGAAAGACCAGCGCCTTCTGCGTCTAGCTCTTGGAGTTTTCTCCCACATATCCAAATCTCAATACCTATTGATTTCTTCAATCTACGAGCTGGAATCTCAAGCACTAGAAGCCCTCAAACAAGAATTTTCATTCCCAGTATACACTTTTGGCCCAGCTATACCTTACCTCCATCTTGAAAACCTTACATCTTTCTCCACAGACCAAAGCGACCATCATGAGTGGCTCAACTCCCAGCCTCCTTCCTCAGTTCTATACGTCTCCCTGGGGAGCTTCCTCTCTGTTTCAAATGCCCAAATGGACGAGATTGCCGATGGACTACGTGGGAGCGGCGTGAGGTTCTTGTGGGTGGCTCGTGGGGAGGCGAAGAGGTTGCAAGAACGATGTGGGGATGCCGGGAGAGTGGTGCCATGGTGCGAGCAGCTCAAGGTGCTGTGCCACCCCTCGGTCGGGGGATTCTGGACGCACTGCGGGTGGAACTCCACTATGGAATGTGTTTTTGCTGGGGTGCCCATGATTTGCTTTCCAATAATAATGGATCAAACTACAGTCCGCAAACACGTGGTTGACGATTGGAAGGTGGGGTTGGATGCCAAGAAAGATGTAGCCCCCGGGGAATTGCTGAGGAGCGGCGACATTGCTGAGCTTGTGAAGAAGTTCATGGATTTGGAGAGCGAGGAGATGAGAGAGAAAAGGAGAAGAGCGAGCGAGCTTCGGGAGGCCACCCGAGGGGCGGTTTCAGCTGGAGGTTCGTCTATGGCGAACCTCGCTTCTTTGGTGAATGAAATTGTTTCTTTCCAGAAGAAGCCAAACTACTAAAACAGAGCCTGCCTATTGTAATTCAATTAAATAAATGTGGAAATTGATTTTCATGTATATTTTATTATTAAAATATATTCATGTATATTGAAATAATTGCATTATTGTTCATGAAACTTGTGTAATTTCATATGAATGAGTTTTTTAATTGGACAATTAGTAGCGAAGTTGTCTGAGCATCAAAATGATGGCAACTTCATTCAAATTATTTGTGCATTATAGGAGTATTATTTTATTCTAATAGAAATGGTTCTAAGTATCTCATATCAGCCAGAAATCTGGGCGTAAATTCCATCTTATAATGATAAAAGTTTCATTTTCTTATTAGCTTGTTTTGTAAGGAAAAAAAAATCGAAATTTTAACAAATATCAAAGCCAGTCTAGTTCCAATCATTCATAGAGTCTATTAAAAATTTAAGCTTATACCACCTTATTCATACAAGCTACTTTTATAAAGAGAAAATGAGATCTTTTAAGATAAATAATGATCGTGGGTTTGAATTGTGCATAAACATGCCAGCTAATCCGTGGTTCCATTTGTCAAGCCTAAGTTAAACTTGTGAAAATTTTAATGAGAGGTATATTATATAGTTGGGGATAAGAGCTGTTACACTTGCACATTGGCATTTGTTGAAAATTTATCGTATGTTCGTTTTATTAATATATATATTGCTCATTTTATTAATGAAGAGTGGATTCCACGGACTAAAAGAGCTGTAATTTTAAATATATGGAATTAGTTTAATTATAATAGTATGTTAATGGAAAGGTGTTGAACTTGTAGAGCGTTCAAAAGCAGCATCCATTGGGAATACCTAACATAAGCAAAACAAACATAATAAAACATTCGTACACTAACAAAACACTATGTTATGTCAACAACTCCACTTAACTCTCCCTAACGTCTAATTAAAAATTATTCCATCATAATATTAGTGGTGTCCATTTGGAAACCGAACCGCCGGAACCGGCCCTGAACCAGTCCGGCGGTTCATGGGCTGGTTCAGGTTCATGAGATGGCCCGAATCGGAACCGGGGGTTCCAGTTCCGAACCGTTGAATGGCGGGATAAATTTTTTGAAAAATTCAAAAATCAACGAATCAGAGAGCGCCACGTGTCGTTAAAAAACAAAAAATAAAATATTCATTGAACCGCCGGTTCCGATTCGGAACTGGAACCGAAACCATTTTCTCAAGGGCCGGTTCCGGTTCCAACTTTCTGGAACCGCCGGTTCAACGGTTCCGAACCGAAACCGGCCCGTGCCGACCACTACATATTATTGCACAGATGCATATTTTATCCAATATTGTACATGAAAACAGCGATAATGATTGCAATTTACCTAATTTTAATGATTTAATGATGAACTTTTGATCTTTTACAATTCAAATCATGAAGCATCCATTCAAATTTGGACATGTGAATTTAAATTAATACATTACTATTAAAAAAAAAAACACAATTATCGTAACCTTTCTCACTCCATTTTTCGACGATTCTTATGTCAATTTTTTTTAATGAGTTTAAAGAAAATTTTAAAAGTTATTTGATGGGAAGGTTTCTTTTGCAATGCTTAAATTAAATGTATTAATTACATGTACATCCACCAAGTTTATTTATTTTAGAAAGTAAATTAATTTACTTTATTTGTTGACCTGTTGCACCAATTAATTACCTACTTTTAATACATCATGTGTGTCTTATTTCCTCTATCTTTGGATCATGTAACATTTGTATATGTTCATTGTACCATAACTTCAAATTTTTTTTTCAATAATTGGAAATATACTAAGGATTTTGATAACTTTCACGAAATACACTACAAAAACATAAAAGATAACTCATATTATTATGTTGGAGGTTTGGTTTCTAAATAATACATTTATTTGTTTTGTGGAAATTTTTTTTTTTCTTAAAAGAGATAATTTTTTAGTTAATATGGATTCAATTAGCTAAAGAGAAAAAAATGGCCCCAAAGTTGTGCCTACATTGTTGGGGAAAAGAGAAATAAATTTAAAGATTACAAAATATATTTATATGTCATGTCCCCAACGTCGTCTTAGTTCTCTCATCATGATCGTGTTGCCTTTAGAATAAAGACACTTGATTAGAAGGATGACATCCACGTATTTTCTTGCGAGTTGGTGGTAATGAATAATAATTTTTATATAAATGGCGACCAAAATAACATAATATAGTTGGTCGGGAGGAGGAGGCTGCACTTCACATGGATTCTAAGCATTTAATACTTCGGTGGTGGTGAAGATTACTACACACCTAAGCATTATTGAGGAGAGCTCCGGAGATAAGTTGCTAATTGGAGCCCTCTAAAGCGGATGGTTAAACCTTCTTCATAATAAAATGTCTTCGAATTTCTAAGTCATTTGTGTTGATTGTTTGCAGTGGATTGAGCATGAATTTTTTGTTTTAGATATTAACATTATATTATTGTGTTGCCTAATTTTGAAATGCGCTACTTTTTATTCCAATAAAGGAATAAAATTTAAATGCTATGACTACGATTAATTGTAATGACTTCAAATTATATCCAAGACATTCTCTTCCTTATTTAAATAATGTATGCCAATTTCGAAAAAAATAAAATAAAAATTGGCTTTTCAAAACTTGCTCATAATATATTATAGGATACATAAATAAATAGGGAAAAAAGCATATTAAAAAAATAGACAAAAGAGACAAATTCAGAAACTTAAAATAAACACTCATCCATGTAACCAATCATACACCATAAAAAACAAATAGATACAAAAATATAAGATGTGCAAAAGAAAAATAAAACCTTTTTCAGCTTCCAAAAAAAACTATTACATTATCATATTATCCTCTTCTTATCTCCTCCTTGTCTTTTTACTTCTGTTTTTTTTTTTTTTTTTTTTTTTTTGTTTATTTTTCGTCTGCCCAATTATTTCCCCTATTTATATCTTTGTTTTACATTTTTGTCTCTCAATCATTTCCGATTTTCTTCTTTTTTTCTTCTATCTAGCTCTCTCTCACTCCCAATTTATTTTCTTCATCATAATTTCATTTCAAAATGCAAAACCTGTTCACGACTACAGATCTGTCTCGCTGATTTCATTTTTCAAGGTTCTTCGACATTAAAAGTGAATTTGTTTATGTATTATTTTCGGTCAGATCTGAGCTTCTCATATTGTTCGATTGTATCAGTCTTTGTCGCTTTGAATTTTTTTGCGAATATTTTGTTCTACATTCAGTGGATTTTGTTTGGCGCCTGAATTGATTTTTTATTTGCAGTGTTCGGTCTCCGAGAAATCTCGCTGTTTCGCCCAGGAATGAAGCTTCAATTCCATAGGAAAAAAGTATTCATCCATGGTCTCTCTCTCTAGAAACTCCGCACTCTTCGCCTTATCTGTACCTGCTGCTGATTCCGCTGAAACTCGCTATATACGAGAATGGAAATCGCCGTAGGTGGCGGCGAGAAGCTGTACTCGCAGAATCTGCGAGATTTGTTGAGAATTAAGGAGGAAGATCATCTGAGGAATCTCAACCAGAGCACCGCATCCAGTAGTGGCGGAGACCGCCGCAGCTCCTCCGGTCTGACATTGAGCGCCATTCTCAGTGAGAAAATTGGTCAGCCCCCGCCGGCCGACGAACCGCAGCGGCGTGTCGAGTCGAACCGGACATTGTTTGACATTATTCGTGATGACCAGACCTCCGGTCTCGATCGTGGCCGTGGAGACGGTCGGAGGAGTTGGCGGCAATTGAAGGACAAGATTCGCCTCCGCCGCAGAGGAGGCTGCTCCACCTGGCCAGACGTCGTTCCTACCTCGTCGTCCGACGGTGGCATCAATAATCGCCATCCGATGGGGACGACAACGGCGATAAGACATCATTCAATCAGGTACAACTCAAACACCAACTCGGGCGAGTCCACTCAGCCCGATTCAAGAGCTCCGATTCTGCTCGGTAACCCTAGCCGATCGACGGAGAGCGCGAGCGAGAGATTCCTGCCAGCGAGTCCGCCTTCGAGGAGGCGGTCGATGACCGATGAGAACCATCGAAACGAAAATGAAAATGAACAACGCCGCAGCGGAGGCGTGGAGGGCGACGGCTCACCGGAGCAGCCGGTTAGGATGTCGTTGATGGCCTTATTGGCGGAGAACGATAGGCAACTGGGGTTTGAAAGCTCGGCATACGTGATGGATGTTCTCGAAGCCGAAGAGGATGTGGAAGAGGATACGGGCACTTCCTCCTCCTCCGTCGCCGGTGGCTCCAACGGCAAAGGCGTAGAGTACAACAGCTGTTGCGTTTGCATGGTGAGGCACAAGGGGGCGGCTTTTATCCCCTGTGGGCATACATTTTGCAGGCAGTGCTCCCGGGAGCTATGGGTGCAGAGAGGAAACTGCCCTCTCTGCAACAATTTCATAATCGAAATTCTTGATATCTTCTGATCATACAATTTTTCCTAAACACAATATAGATTTCCGCGGCGCCGTTAAATCTCAAGACGGGTCTGGTTTTCTTCTTGAACGCTGCATCTTCTTTTTCGTCTTATCTTTTCTTTTAATTTGTCGTTCAAACTTTTATTATTTAGTGGTAAGTTAAAGATTCTTTACCATTCCAAAAATCTGGTTTTTTATAATTTGTTTCCCTTTTTGTTGACTACTGCGTATTTGATCTTGCGCTGGAAATATCGGACTTGGGATTCTTGTTTTGTCTTTGATGTGGGTATATTTTAATGATATTAAGTTTCTAAAAAAGAGGTGGCATTGTTAGTGTGCCACCATGAAGCCTTTATATACCAATGCAGAAAAGTAGAAGACATATACTAAAATTATGAATATGTATAATTATAATGACAATCTTAAAATAATAAATCGAAATTTAAACAACAACAAAAAAAAAGCATCGTTACATTATAGTAGCTTTATTTCATTAATGCAACTTAATTTCCCCACTTCCCACATAATGAGAGGCAGTGAAAATCATGGCTCACTAAATATATAATAAAGTCGAAATAAAGTTTATGGAGGGCACATTCATCATTAATGATTGTGGAAAAATAAGTGAGTAGTGAAATCTATCGCTGAAATATGAAAGCATATAATAAAGTTTTATGGTTTCCAAATAAAAAAAGTGGAGACATTGTTTATTGTTAGTTAGGAATTGCTGAGACAATAAATGCAGGTGTAAATTATTGGAGGGGAGTGAAAAGTGAAAACGACTTTGCCTAAAACCTGAGATAAAAAGTAGAGCCAGCAGGCTCCAAACCAAAAATATGAACAAAATTGATAAAATATCTAATCACGATTTCCACAATAAAGCGATGCTTCACCTCAAATTTCAGATTCAGGCCAAATTAGTCGAGTCAAATAATCTTGTTACTTTATTTTTCTAATATGCATAAATCATTACATTAAAATCATATACAAATTAAAATTTGTGTCAATCGTATTATTAATATCCAGGGTGAGCAAAATCGAATCGAAAATCGAACTAAATCGTAAATCTGCGGTTTCAATTTGTTTTATGTATCAATTTCGGTTCGGTTAGGTCTGAATTTTTTGAAGCTGCCAAAATTCGGTTCAATTCGGTTTTAACTGAAATATATCGGTTCAGTTCGATTTGGGCGGTTTGGTTATGAATTTGTAGATTTGAGCTTATATTCGTGCTAAAGTTGTGGATTTAGATTTGTAAATTTGGTACATTGGATTGTTTTCAAGTTTATCTTTGTTGGAACATTAAATATATACTAGTATTGCACCCATGCGATGCATAGAAACTTTAATTATTTGTATTGAAGTAATACAAATTGATATTTTCTTCTTCTAAAAAAAAATATTTGATATTTTGATTGTAATCAAATTAGTGTAGATTTTTAAAAGTGAAAATATTTTAAAATACCAAATTTTATAAAACACAACTTGAAAATACACACTTTTTATAACACAACATAAAAATACCCAAAAGTACAAAACTTTATATGAGAATTTGTTTTAAGTGAAAACCGATTCAATTATTGATATTATGATGATGATATCATTGCCAAAAATGTATTTTTTAATGATTTTGAAAGTAAAATATTAATAACAACAATAGAAGTAAATGTAAAATGTTTGTTGGTATGAATTGAGTTACCATTTGATTCATAAAACTAATTGGTTAAATAATTTTTTTGAAGAATTTTAATGGGGTAAGAACCGACAAACAAATTGGTTAACTGTTTTTTTTAGAATTTGTTTCATAAATTTAAAAAAAAAATTATGGGGTAAGAATTTGCTATAAAAAAAGGGTAAGAATCGAGTATGTGTAAGACAATATTTAATTTTATATATATATATATATAATATAAATAATTTATTATTTATTATTTCTAATATTATTTATATCATACTATACTCATTCATTATACACCTAATTCCCTATACCTAATTTTCCGTCACACAAAATCTCATCTATCTATCCAAGTGAAGTAGTCCGTTACCTGAAATCGAAAAACCCCTTATTTATTTCTCTTTCACTGTCTTCCACTCGTTACTCTCCTAATAATCATACCTACTCATTTCTTCCTTTCAATAACGTTTAGCCTCTCGTTGTTATGTTCACCCAAGTGAAAGTTACATTTAATTTTATAATTCATATTTTATCATTTTCTATGTTCAATAATGTACTTATATTACTTAAATTAGTTGGTATATAAGTATTTATGTTTTTTTTCTTTTCAAACTATGATTGGACAACTTTTTATCCACTTATCACTATTTTTTTTACAAAGATATTGTTGTTTGATATCTTTTATTTATGTTGGTTTATCATTTTTTTTTTTAGGGATTGTTAAAATATTTTAAGAAAATCTTTACAAAAATAAACTCGTAAATCTTGCCAACCCGACGGGTTAGCCCGAAAACCGGTGGTTTAGGGTTAGGTTCAAGAATTTTTAGCCCGATAAAAATTCAATCTGATTCAACCCGGACCGAATAGCCCGCAGCCCGATAGGGTTAGCCCGAAACCCGATGGGTCAGCTCGTTTGACATCCCTAACCATGACCACCAATTTTGACTTCTAAGCCAACAATGATGACTGCAATTCTGTCGTTAAATATCAACTTGAAGTCAAATAGTGTAATTTATAATACTAACAAAAGAAAATAAAAAAATGACACAATTAAAATTTTCATTTGAGAGGAGAGAAAGAATGTACAGATCTATTATAATAATAAAAAACTAAACAAACCAAATGAGTACAATTAAAATTTTCATTTGAGTTGAAATGGAAAATGAAGAGTTTGTAAAAAAGTATTCACATTTATAGTGTCAATATAAGAATAGAGGATCTAAAATATAATTATATCGACCATAATTAGGGGTTGAATTTAATTTGATACTAATATGTGCCATGATTTTAGCTTATCTATTTTGATTTTCTTATGTTTCAAAACATAAAAATGTAAGTATTGATTTATTGCAATTTTCATTGAATCATTTTGCATAATAACATTTATTAACTTATAAGATTAATTGTATTAAATAGTCTCTATATTTCCTTGCTATTATATTTGTAAGTTTTGTTTAGAAGGGAAATAAATATTTTGGGACCTTGATTTTAGGAATAGTTTAACACATACATATTTCCCTAAAGAAATTTACGCAAGTTATAAATAAATCCTAAATCCTAAAAAAATTAAAATCAATTTAATTAATTTTAAATTCATTTGTACATATTCTCCTAAAATATATAAATTAATAATTAAAGAAAAATCAATATAATTGATTTATATATATTTCCCAAAATATTTCCTTAGAAAAATAATGAAAATTCAAAGTGAAATAAATATAGAATGTTGTACATAATAATTAATGAACTTAATAGTTAAATTAATTAACAATTAATGCAAATGAATACTTCCATATATTTTATTCGGTATTGTATATATATATATATATATATGTTTCAATTTAAGTATTTTATGAAAAGAGGGGAAATCTAGAATAGCCAATTTTTAAAAGTATATTCACAAAATAGCCTCCCTTATGAAAAATTTCAAAAAAAAGCCAAAATACAGCTTTTTAGGTTAAAATGTCTAAATCAGGCAATCAAATCTTTTGAGTTGTGTGAAATATTTAACGGTTTCTTTTTTTACTAATATAGTATGACACAACCTTATTTTTTATTAATTTTTAGAATTGTTATGTATTAAAATATAATATTTCTTTGAAAACAATGTGGCAAGATTTCGGTATTTTGAAATATATCTCGTCTTTGTGAGATATATCTCATCTAATATTATAACACAACTCTATTTTTTAGTAATTTTGAAAGTTTTGATGAAATAAAAAAAAAAAATTGTTTGAAAACACTCCGGCTTGCATTCAGCATTTTGAAATATATCTCGTCCAAGTGAGATATATTTCGTCAAATCTAAGTGGGTTTATTTTAAAAAATAAAATATATTTAATTTAATTTAAAAAAATAAAATTAAATAAAATAAATGAGATGGATTTCGGAGTTTGAGATATATATTACGATTTTTTTATTTAAAGAAAATAAAAAATTGAATGATAAAATACTTTAAAATTGGATATATTTCACGGGTTATATTTCGCTAGATTGAGATGGATTTCGGAGTTTGAGATATATTTTGAATTTTTTATTCAAAAAAATAAAAAAAATTGAACGATAAAATACTTAAAAATTGGGTTATATTTCACGGGATATATTTCGTTAAATTGAGATGGATTTCGGAGTTTAAGATATATTTCGAATTTTTATTTTAAAAAAAATTGAATGATAAAATACTTAAAAATTGGGATATATTTCACGGGATATATTTCGCTAAATAGAGATGGATTTCGGAGTTTGAGATATATTTTGAATTTTTTATTTAAAAAAATAAAAAAAATTGAATGATAAATACTTAAAAATTGGGATATATTTCGTTAAATTGAGATGGAATTCGGAGTTTGAGATATATTTCGAATTTTTTATTTAAAAAAATAAACAAAAAAATTGACTGATAAAATACTTAAAAATTGAGATATATTTCACGGGATATATTTCGCTAAATTGAGATGGAATTCGGAGTTTGATATATATATTTTGAATTTTTTATTTAAAAAAAATTTAAAAAAAACTGAATGATAAAATACTTAAAAATTGGGATATATTTCACCGGATATATTTCGCAAAATTGAGATGGATTTCGGAGTTTGAGATATATTTCGAATTTTTTATTTAAAAAAAATAAAAAAAAATTGAATAATAAAATATTTTAAAATTGGGATATATTTCACGGGATATATTTCGCAAAATTGAGATGGATTTCGGAGTTTGAGATATATTTCAAATTTTTTATTTAAAAAAAAATGAATGATAATGTACTTAAAAATTGGGATATATTTCACGGGATATATTTCGCTAAATTGAGATGGATTTCGGAGTTTGAGATATATTTCGAATTTTTTATTTAAAAAAATAAAAAAAATTGAATGCTAAAATACTTAAAAATTGGGATATATTTCACGAGATATATTTCGTAAAATTGAGATGGATTTCGGTAAAATTGGGATATATTTCGATTTTTTATTTAAAAAAAATAAAAAATTGAATGTTAAATTACTTAAAAAATTGGGATATATTTCAAGGGATATATTTCGCAAAATTGAGATGGATTTCGGCAAAATTGAGATATATTTCGGCAAAATTGGGATATATTTAGGTAAATTGGGATATATTTCAGCAAATTTGAGATGGATCTCTGCGAATTGAGATTTATTTCGATTTTTTTTTAATTCATACTACATTATACTTTAATTACATCTATCATTTATATAATTAAACACTAATTTAGACAATTGTAGTTCAATATTACATTATACTTTAATTAGAACTATAATTTATTTAATTATACACAGTTATATACAATTATAGTTCAATGCTACATTATACTTCAATAAGAACTATAATTTATATAATTACACACTAATTTAGACAATTGTAGCTCAATACTACATTATAGTTTAATTAGAACTATACTTTATTTAATTATACACAGTTGTATACAATTATAGTTCAATACTACATTATACTTCAATAAGAAATATAATTTATATAATTACACACTAATGTAGACAATTGTAGTTCAATACTACATTATAGTTTAATTAAAACTATAATTTATTTAATTATACACAGTTCTATACAATTATAGTTCAATGCTACATTATACTTCCATAAGAACTATAATTTATGTAATTACACACTAATGTAGACAATTGTAGTTCAATACTACATTACAGTTCAATTAGAACTATAATTTATGTAGTTACACACAGTTGTATACAATTATAGTTCAATACTACATTATATTTCAATAAAAACTATAATTTATGTAATTACAACTAATGTAGACAATTGTAGTTCAATATTACATTATAGTTTAATTAAAACTATAATTTATGTAATTATACACAGTTGTATACAATTATAGTTCAATACTAAATTATACTTCAATAAGAACCATAATTTATGTAATTACACACTAAATAGTTCAGTTAGAGTTATAATTTCATTGAAATATAATCCAAATTGGGCACCTACTCATCAAAATTGTGATATATTTCAGTAAATTGGGATATATTTGATGTAATTGGCCTAGATCTTGGCCAATTGAAATGGAATTCGTTGAAATATAGTTCAAATTGAGCTACTACTCATCCAAATTGAGATATATTTCGGTAAATTGGGATATATTTCATTTAATTGGCCTAGATTTCGGTCAATTGAAATGGATTTCGTTATACTTGAATACAATTGAGGACGAAATCGGTGATACAACACTACACCCTCCTCAAATTTTTTAGACATATCACATCACTATTACTTTTACACATGAATTTCTGTGTCAATTTTGCTTTTCACTCAATAAATGCCTGCAAAGATTCTCAATTTTATTGAATTTTTGAACTATTTTCACGTGAACCTGTGTGCTCAATAAATACATTCAAATATGCTCAATAATTCATGCACGACAAGAATTGTTACTATACACTACACAAATTCATTTGGACGAACTTGCTCAATAATTTCACATTTCACTCCTTTTGTTAAAATTTTTAAACGATATATTTTTTTCCCAAATTTTCACTTATATTTAAGGGAGGAGGATTTTACTTCAAATTCACATCTCACAACAAATGGCCTTTATCTCCAATCCACTAAATACATGCATATGTCCTTTCTCCTTATTCCACTCAAACTATATTCCACTCCAAATGCATATGTTATTCCTTTTTATTCCCCTCATACGATGTAATAAAAAAAGAGCCAAGAAATCGTGCACTTGCTCAAATGGAAGAGGATTTTTCCTACGTCAAACAGTCCGGAAGAGGATTTTTCCTACGTCACATAGAGTAGGTGTCCTTGGTCCGGATTCCTCCACGTCTTTCTCCTTTTCCCGAAATTACAAACGGGGCAAGCGATCACCGGATGGTCCCACCACCTCGGCGTTAGCTTCTTCGTTACGGGAAAAGAGATGAAAGCTTATAGTAAGTGAGCTGCAAAATGGTTGTTATTTCTGAAGGAAAACCGGTGGCTTTCGAGAAACAAAATTGATGGCCGCCGACAAACAATTTTGTTGCTCACTTAATATATTTAAGTGGCGAAAGAGATGAAGGTGACCAAGCTTCACCAACATCTCCTTCGCTAGTTCGCCGACTGCTACATCTTTCTACAACCATTGGCAATGCTATCTCCGTCTGTGTTTCGGCGACTGCAGAATGTGTAATATTTTAGACATATTGTCGAATAATATTCGCATTCAAAATAATACAATTGTGAGTGAGCTTGTAATTTAGTGCTTCGAATATTGTAGCAAAATATTAAATTATTTCGTTTAAATAAAAATTAAATTAAAGTTCAATTGGGAGTGTGCTTGTAATTTCGTCCAATTTTGTTTAATGCTCATTATGTTGAGTTTGAATTCAAGTTATTTTAGAGTACAAAATAAGATTCATATTTCAACAATTTTTTAATATAAATTTAAATAAAAGAAAAAAAATTGAGAATGATTTCGGACTGTGAGATATATTTCGATTTTTAATGGGATATATTTTGGCAATTTGAGATATCTTTCGTTTTTTATTTTAAAAAATTATAAAATCGGATGAGAAATAACTCTAAATGAGGCAAGATTTAAAGGGATATATTTCACTATATTGAGATGGATTTCGGCAAATTAAAATATATTTCAGTTTTTATTTAAAAAAAGTATAAAATCGGATGAGAAGTAACTCTAAATTGGGCAAGATTTAATGGGATATATTTCGCTAAATTGAGAAGGATTTCAGCAAATAGAGATATATTTCGGTTATTATTTAAAAAAATTATAAAATCAGATGAGAAATAGGTGTAAATTGGGAAAGATTTAACGGGATATATTTCGCTAAATTGAGATGGATTTTGCGAATTCAAACCCAATTCCTTCTGAGTTAAATCCCAATTTAAATGCAAGCTTCATCTACTATTATATTCGAACTCCAGCCAAAATTAAAATAACTTTCATTTGTAAACTCTAATTTCATTAATTATAATAATTTCGTTAATTAAAATTATAATTTCATTAGTAAAAATAATAACATGGTGAATTATAAATGAATAATAATAAAATAAGCATACTTTTTAAAATAAATATGGTGAATTCTGGCTAGAATATCGAACTCAAGATCAAAATATTGAACTCAAGCTGAATATATTTTCCTTAATATTTTATTTTTGTATTTTTACTTAATAAAATAGTGAATAATAAATGAATTATAATAAAATAAAGGTATTTTTTTAAATAAATATAGTGAATTCTAGCAAGAATATCGAACTCAAGCTGAAAATGACGAAATCAAGATGAAAATGCCGAAATCAAGATGAAAATGCTGAAATCAAGCTGAGAAGATTTTCTTTAATATTTTATTGATTTATTATTACTTTTCAAATGAAACCTTTAATATTTAATAATAAAAAACTATTTTGTTAGAGTTTACACGGAAACCGAAAAAATTGAATGGTAGACTAAGACATATATGACAGACAAAGTACAAATTGACTATTTTGTGTAATTTTTCATAAGAGTGGCTATTTTTTGTATGTAGTTATAAAATTTGGCTATTTAAAATTATTTCCTCTTATGAAAATGTATCGAAAATTTTGGTTAAAACCAAAACTGAAACACAAACTGTCAGTTTGATTGAAACCGTCAAATCGAATCGAAACTCCCAATCTAGTGCTGTTCAATTTCGATTTAATTTATAGAATATTAGTTGTTCGATTCTATCTCGATTCTTGAGATTTTCCATTTGGTGGTTTGGTCAAATCGAGCGGACCTTTGCTCACCCTTATTAGTAGCCCAATCCAATATTGTTGACCCGCCCAAACGGAAAACCGGGTTTATGGATTCGGATCTGCCACCTGGTACGGGTTCCGAACACATCGTTGAGCTCCCATGGCGGAAGTGAGTCTACCATTTGGTCATTCAAATCATTAATTTCTATGCCCCCGTTTCTGTTAGGTGAAATGGACCGCTTGAAATCCTGTTTCTTGTTTTTTCTCGTACTGTTTTCGGCCTCTAAATCGATAGCGAAGGAGGAAAATGTAGTCGATGAAGAGTTTGCGGAAGCGTTGCTGCTGAGGCCACTTCCCGATCGGAAAGTGTTGGCTCATTTCCACTTCCGAACCAGTGCGCCGCCGTCTCGATTATATGGCCGCCACCATCATATCTTCCCTAAATCTATTTACCAACTGGTAATATATTTTAGGTTAAAGCTATTTTTTCTATTCGATTCAATATATAGGGAACTGTTTGTGTATTCTATTCTTTTATCTCTTTTTTTTTGTATCTCTGTTTTGTTTTGTGTGTTGAATGACATTTTATGTAGTGGTTATTTATTTCGTCTGATTGCTGCTGAGAGTTGGAGATAGATGGACTGAATTAGATGCTTAAATTTATAACTTAAGCCTTTGAACTGGTGAAATCTTAGCAGTCTGTCAAACTTTATTGAAGAGTGCAGATTCTTGAACTGTTGTTTTGCAAAATTAGGTTCACAAATTCCAAGTTCGAGAGATGGAGCTGTCTTTCACGCAGGGACGCTGGAATTACGAAAGATGGGGAGGTTTTGACCCAATTTCGAGTAGCAATGCGAAGCCCCCCGGAGTAGAACTGTGGGCTGATTTTGATGTTCCTCAAGATCAAGTAGATGATTCGTGGAAGAATCTAACGCATGCTCTTTCTGGTCTATTCTGCGCCTCAATCAATTTCTTGGAGCACTCAACTAGTTACTCGGCACCTGAGTGGAGTTTCAGATCATTTTCACGGAAATTACGGTATGGCACGTTGCCTCGTGAAGCTGTTTGCACTGAGAATCTCACACCTTGGTTGAAGTTGCTTCCGTGCAGAGACAAAGCTGGGCTTTCTTCACTGATGGACCGGCCTTCGATATACAGGGGGTATTATCATTCCCAGAGACTGCATTTGAAATCAGATGAATTTGATACATCTGAAATGAGTACTGGAATAGTGCTTGAACAAACACTTACAGTTGTTCTACGACCGGACACCTTTTCTGGGCAAGCACTGCAACCAAGTTGGTCCTTGAATTCATTATTTGGTAGGACAGTAAGTGGAAAATGCTCTCTTTCCAGTTCTAGTAATGTGTATGTGCAGCTTGAGCAAAATTTAGTATCCGAGGGGAATAAATTAGAGAAAGATAGTGATGCATCAGAGAATGGAATTCGTATGGACGAGGTTTTTTGGAATAATCTTTTTGAATTATCACTACCCCCCAAAAGGGTTGTAAAAGAAGCTGGGAACTTGCAGAAAGAGGGCTCTATCCTTTATGAATTTTCAGTAGAGGATTCCAATAAATTCAAGCCATTTGATTTGGGATTGAACTGGAAGATGCCTGTGACCTGGTCGTGTCCCCAGGCACCATTGCAGGCTAGTCGGTTTCTGTTAGGGAGTGGGAACGAAAGGGGAGCTATAGCCATCTCAATGAAATCTACTAGGAGCAACAAGGTAGAAAGTGTTGGCTATGATGATAATGAATGTTGGCTCAGAGTGGGCATTTTCCAGATGGTGCCTTGGTATGTAAAGGTCTATTATCATACACTGAGATTGTTCGTAGACGGAGAACTTCAGTCATCTATGGATAACATTGAGAAAGTACGTGTTTCACCTTCCGAGGACAAGGTCTCCCCTGGGGTGATGGAAATGATCTTGAGATTACCATGCAGTGTTAATACAGCTGCATTGACTTTGGAGTTTGATAAGGTATGCTTCATTAGATATTATCTTCAGTTATAAGACACATTTGAATAATTTCTATGCTATTTATAGAAACAAATCTAACCCGGTAATAGTCAATCATTCGGTAAGAGAACTCGATAACGGTTTTTTCACTTCTTCCTAGTTTTACTAATACAAGGTCAAAAGAGAGCCAAGTTTTAATTTAGATGCTTTTCATGAATGGGCTATTGCTAGGATCAAGATGTGTATCAGTCATGCCAAGTTTGCCATGACAGCTGAATCTTGTGAGGAATAATCTCACGAAGAGGCAATTTAAATGATTATTTCCTAAACTATTAGCAAGCCAATTTCAAACCACATCTCTGTACTTTTTGTACTTAGATATTGCATTATTTATTTCTTTAAATTGATTTCTATTCCAAATGAAGCAATAGAGTAGTTTGTTTTAGCTCTCTTTTTAATGGAACTCTTTCCAGCATTTTCTTTTTAGAGTTAATTCTTGTTGCTGTCCCAACAGGGGTTTCTTCACATCGATGAATATCCTCCGGATGCAAATCAGGGCTTCGACATTCCATCAGCTGTGATACACTTTGCTGATTTCGTGGCAAACTTGAGTTTTCATGATAATTTCTTAAAAGTGCCTATGTTGTCCAAGTTACAGGTACTGATAAAAGTAATTTGATGCCTTCAAGATGTGTTGATTTAATTTCTCCTCTATATAAACCGTTTCCTTTTTCCTCTTAGGAGGAAGTCCCTGTTGTCTCCTACACAGAAGTACTCCTTGTGCCTTTGACAACTCCAGATTTTAGCATGCCTTACAATGTGATAACAATCACGTGCACGGTTTTTGCTTTATACTTTGGATCGCTTCTGAATGCACTAAGAAGGCGCGTGGGTGAGGAAGAAAAGCTTCTAAGCGGTAAAGGTTAGTTATATACTTCTGTCCCCTTGTTTTGAAGTGTGCTATTCATGAATACGACTCTGATAGGACATCATGAACACATGTATTTGCTTCTGATTTGATACCTACCCTCCAATTATCCATTGCTGGTGCAGCTTTCCCATGTTTAGTGAATATTTATTGCACCATCATTCTCATTCTATTCAGAAGATCTAACGCTGCTCAATTATTCCCCGAGTTCATTCTGCTGGATGTTTTAGATAAGAGTTTTGAACAATCACTTTAATACTTAGGCTGCTTGAGATATTGAATTTTTTATGATTCATGAAAAAGCTAGATTCACAGACAACATAAACAACCAGTTACTTGAAAGTTGTATTGATCAAGATGGAGTTGACTTGGGTTCATAAGATGATTGCTTCCTGCAACATATCAACAGAATCTACGGGTTGACTTGGAATAATTATTCACCACTGTACATTTATTTACCCTGTTATTAAGTAACACCTCCTCATTGATGCTATTGGTGTCTGCTGGTGTCCTATCATGGTGCCACTTCTGACATACTCGACATGTTGTGTTTTCAGGTGCAAAGAAGGCAGGCCCGTTGACAGTGATGATATCGAAACTGTCTGCTAAGTTGCGAGGGAAGCCATGGGAACCACCGAGAGCAGCATCAGAGTCTGGGAGGTCGTCCATGAATTATAAGCTAGTTGCAAAAGTGGGTTTAGTAGCATGTGTAGCTGCTGCTTGGCAGTTATATTTTCAATGACAGCAGCAAGCAACCTCTCCATGTATGATTATGTATCACACGATACTAGGTTTAATTTAACCTCTCATTTTTTTCTATATAGTATTGTTCAATGTTGTATCCATGAGTTGGCTGATCTAATCAGATTTTTTGCAGAGACAATTCCAGATTTCCATAGCCATTTACAGAGAGCCAAAAATCTCTCTCTCTCCCTAGAATTTATTATATTTTCTTGTAAGGCAGAGCAGCAACGGTCTCATCTTTTTAGTACTCCCTCCGTCCCGCTAGAATAGGCCCACTTACCGAATTTGGCGTCCCAATTAAATTGGCCCCTTTCCAAAAATGGCAACTTTTTCACACACAACAATAAAATATTCATTCCACTAACTCATTCTACACTCACAATTCTTAATTTCTGTGCCGAAAAGAAAGGGGCCTATTAAAATGGGACGGAGGGAGTACTAATACTGCACTCTTCAAATCAATGCTATCCTCTAAAACAATATTGAAATAGTTCATGTTCAATTATTGAAATTCAATTTAAATTGTTTTGGTCAATTATCCAATTATATGATTGTCTCTCAGGAGTCAGGACATATCCTAACTATACATCTAATGTATAAAAGATCACTTGAAAGATTGACATGATCAATTACTCAAAAATGAAATAATTCAATTTTACCTTTTTTTTTCTTTTTGTTATAGACTGAGCTTGATCGAAGCCTTAAAAACTTATGTCTTAAATTACTATACTTTTAACTTTCTTAGGAATGTATAATGTTAATGAATAATGATTAATACTTTGATAAATTATTAAGTTTTTTGTTTGCTTTCAACGAATATTTTTTTTAGTGTTTAAATATACGGATATTTTGCATGGGACTTAAAGTTGAAAGTAGAGGGATCGAGAAAGAAATCAAGAAACAAGAATTGGCTAAGGAACAAGGGCAAGGAATCGGAATCTCAATGCTTCCAATGGCGGACTCTTCTCTTCTACAACATTCGCCGCCTCTCACAACCCTTCTTAACAAACCGTTCATCGCCGCCCATTTTATTCCATCAGCGGAAAATTTGTTTTCTCCAGCTTGCCACCCGGTAATACTATGTTATATCTCTCTTTTCAACGTTGAGTGTATAACGAAGTAACCTTTTCTGATACCCTTTTCTTGCTTCTCCGTAATTCGTTTCCCATGGAAGAGTTCAATTTAGGAGAATATTTTTTTTTTTCTTCTGAAAATCGATATGTTGCTTTTGCGATTCCAATGCTGGTTCCGATCAGTCGCGTTTAATGTGTTCATCATGTTATTGATGTTTGGGGATTTTGAGAACTTTCCTTGTGTTATTATTATTTTTTCTTGTAGTTCTTGTGTCTGATTGTTATTTATTAGTATTACTTTGTTGAATCCTGGAAGTATTTTAGTTTTTCAGAAATGGAAGTGAATGACAGAATGCTTGGTGAACTGGAAGCAATGGGATTCTCTAAGACAGTAGCCGCAAAGGCTCTTTCATCTTCTGGTACATTAGTTTCACCGAGCTCTTAATCTTTTTAGTAGTACATGCCAATCTTTTATTAGATTTATCAATGATTGAATTCATGCCTTTAAAGCCTGCTACGTACATCTAGGAGAAGATCTGCACTACCCTTCAAGAATGTTTTAACAAGAATTGATTTTACTTTCCATAAAAACAGAACCCCCTTTCTTGTATGAAATAAATTTTTTTACTCCCCACATGTTGCTAAAGCCTTATTATGTTAAAAAAAGTATCATACAAATGAGTCTATTCTCTTGACTGGACCTCCTACATGTCTGAAAACATCAGAGAATATTAGTATTTTGATGTTATGCCTGATGTTGTTACATCTTGTTTAATTTTGGTCCAGACTATTCTTCCATGTTGGATCAAACTACTACATTTCATTATTGCAAGAGATTCCATGTCACTTCTTTGATTGCTTGCATGTTTCTGTTCTTGTTTATAGTGTTCCTTTGAAGAATTTGATCATTTATAAGTTTTAACTCTTAAAACTTATCCAGGTAACTCAAGTATTGAGGATGCTATAAACTGGCTTGTTGACCACGAGGATGATGTAGCTGCTCGTGAAACTTCCATGGTAGGATGCTTTGTTTAGAGGCCATTGCTGACCATATTGTTTGCATATTAGCTTGATTAGTTTACTATCCTGTGATTGTGTATGTTTTTTCTTATTTGCCTTGTGTCTGCTACAACTGCATTTGATGTTATCTTCTTATGATACAAGGAGTCCGAGGTTCTCGAAAACATAAATATTGAAGTGTCTCGCCCCATTCAGACTTCTGAACAAGTTAAGTTGAGAGCACAGGAGCTGAGGTTCGTTTTATGTGCACTTTATAAGGAATTTTTATACATTTTTCACTCTTAGCTATATACGATTTCGCCTTCTGCTATCTGTCCTGTCGATCATCTTCACAGTCAAGTTATATCTATATTGGTTCAATTACTGTACATATATTGGGATTTCTATTTGAATATTGGTTTTCCTTTTCTGATATTTCATTTTTCGGAATTCATCTAGGGATCAAGCACGGAAATGGAGAGCAGTGCAAGAGAAGAAACTAGATAGAGAAAGGGAGAAGGTAGGATAGGCAAACTCCCATTATAGGTTCCAACATAGAATTATAGCTTCAGGTAATTGGTTTGCTTCAGTGTTACATCATATACTTTTGTTGCTCGTAGGAAAGAATTCGAGTTGGAAAAGAGCTGTTAGAGGCTAAAAGGATATCCCAAGAAAGTGAAAGGAAAAGGTTTGCATTTCTTGTTACATGTTCAAGAGTTGTTGTCTTTTGTGCTGTTTGTTGCTAAATTGTATGTCTTTGATTTTCTTCAACTGGGTCTCAGGTTTCTAGCACAGCGAAAAGCAGATAAAGAGGAAGAGAGAAGGGCACGGGAAATAATTCGTCAAAAACTGCAGCAGGATAAGGTACAGCTGAATTGATATATGCCAAGTTTCTAATGCTCTTGAATCTAGAAATATAAGTAGTAGAGCAGAAACTCCGACTCCTCACTGTTTTCACACAACATTGCTCTGTTCTTTCCATAATCCTACTACTTTTTTTT
>JAPKLW010000324.1:47879-117412 GCA_026898455.1 Plectranthus barbatus
ATCTCATTCTTGTGGGTCAATGTATGATTCTAGTGTTTGTTTAATGATCATTATTCATTACTGGTCATGGGTTCATCATATATTGCCATAAAAATTGATATCATTCAGTGCATGACAGTCAGATTGTGAAAACTGATATCATATATAATGTGGCCATGATTCATCAGTAAAATCCAACATCTTTTAAGATGGCAGAGAGATGGGCTGTCTGAGACTGAGATGAGATTTTCATACAATATCAACACTTGAATGAAAACTCCAGAGCATGTAACACGATACACTTGAAGAAAACCCCATAAAAGAAAACCAAGCAGGCAGCAATCAATCAGCATATTAGCTGCTGAAATTGGGCACGCACGCTCCACCATCTGGGTTCTGCTGTTCCTTCCATATTCGCCCCGTTACGCGGAGCTTGAGTTCCTTCCTGTCTCCCCCTGAGAAAAACAGCGCCATGTTCCGCTGTATGATCAACCCGTCGTGGCTGTCTCGGACCTTCCGGTGGCTGTCTCTGATGCTCCGAGGGGTGCCCTCCCATGTCAGTTTCCGACCATTTCCACCAACCTCCAAACTGTAGCTGTAGTTCCGGGCGTCCATCTCGTCTCCCATGAATCGGAGAAAGGCCATATAGACAGGAGCCATGCCAAGTTGGAATGCCTCAAAATGCAGGCAAAAATACTGACCGAAACAATGGAAAACCTGCGCAGGGAAACACAAACAAGGCTCCATCAGCATTCACTGAGATTTTGAATGGATAGCAAAGAGATGAGAGAATACAGACAGTTAGCATCCATGTGGCATTCTCCACATCCCGAGGGTTGGACTTGACATAACGGTGATTGAATGTGCACCCAGAATGC
Organism: Plectranthus barbatus; assembly: GCA_026898455.1. Classification (NCBI taxonomy): domain Eukaryota; kingdom Viridiplantae; phylum Streptophyta; class Magnoliopsida; order Lamiales; family Lamiaceae; genus Plectranthus; species Plectranthus barbatus. The sequence continues at coordinate 48,737 of JAPKLW010000324.1, forward strand.
ATGTCAACTTTGTGATGATCTCGCAAGTGAGCAACTAGGTATGGAATGTCCCCGACGACAGAGCACTCCGATCCGGCATAGGGGCAGTTGTAGGGCCTGAAATTGCAAGCAGCTTCGTGTTTCAACTTGCTGTAATAGGGGAAGATCTCGGGGCACCCAAGTGAGGAATATTTGCAAGCAAGTTCGAGGGATTCAGCAACTTTTTCCAGTGCCAAACATCTTATATCACCAAGCTCCTGCCTGCAAGTAGGGCACTTGTTATGAACCCTAACTTTACATGTTGAACATATGGTGTGGCCGTTGTGACACTGCAACAACAGCAAGATCAATTCAGTTTGAAATAGGAAAGGGAGGTTCATACTTCATCCAAATCCATCTTTCAATCATTGAGTCAGGTTACATAATAATATCAGAGAAGGATGAATTTCCTAACTTTTTCAGGAATTGCAACCAATGGAAAGAAAAGAGGATAAACCATACCAACCAATTCATATATTAATTCATCCCTACTAGCAGAGGGACATAAAACAAGGATCCCCATTCAATTATTTTCTAAGGATTGATTACATCAATTTCCAAAATATCAACTTCAAACACCAATCACCACAGTCCCACATAAACAAATCACACGGATGGAACAACAAAAGGATTCAACCTTGTAGCAAATTAATCGATCATCACGAAATTTAGGAACCCATTTCAAAAAACTACAACGAAATCGACGAATCGTGAAAAATTATAGAGAGAGAAAGCAAAACCTGATGGATTGGAGGGTACATAGAATTGGTGCAAACAGGGCATTCTAGAAGCTCGTGAACACTCGTAGCCGGATTGATGACCATCCCATTTAGATTATTGGTGTTGAGATTAGTGTGAGATGGCTTCGAAGACGAAAACTGAGAAAATGGATTCGGGTGAGAGATCTCATCTTCATCAATAATTCCATCAGTGGATGATATGCATTCAATGCTTGATTCCATTCTCCAGATTCTTCACTTCTTTGCTCAGATCAAATAGCTGATCATCTCGGGGTGAAAGAGCCAGGAATTTCTTGGCCCTTTTGCTGAATTATGGTTGTGAATTTTCTCAGATAAAGAAAGTGTCGAGATTTTTATGATTTGTAGAAGGCGAACAGGAGAAGTTGGAGGAGGCCAAGGTTCTCAAATGAAGGTGCTTTTCTTGATGGAGCCTCTCTCTTTTCTTTCCTTTTAATTTTGTTTATTGTGCCTGTGTGTCAGTGTGTGTGAGAGAGACTGTGCAGGGCAGTTTATAAAGACATACTAGTTCTCTTTCACTTTTTTACTTTTTTTGCCTTTAAAAATTAAAGATATTTATTTCAAAATATAATTAGTAATAATGCACAAAAAAAAAAGTATTGCTTCATAAAATGTGTTAATTTATATCCATTATTATAAATATTAATGGACATATCCATATGTGTATATTTCAAATGGAATGTAATAATACAATATAACGAGTTCATTTTATGTATATCAAAAAAAATTTAAAAAAAGGTTTTCTTACATTTCATGATTTTATCTCAATAAATTCACTTTAATCTATTACCCACAGTAACTACTCTACCTTCTAACCCCAAAGTTTGCATAGGTCACCAATAGGTATAGATCATTGCATGAATGTGGTTAACCTAAATTCCCATTTAAAAAGATTTTGATATTTCTGAAACAAGATGAAAATAGTCAAATTAATACTGTCATTGAATATGGCAAGAGATTAGGTTCTTGATAGATAAGACTCAAGAGAAGGTGGGATTGGATAATGTATTATTTTCCATTTTCTTTTTTGAAAGTTGAATGAAACAAAAATGGGCAGTGTATTGGGGTTGGGGAGCCCATAAATGCAAGCCTTCATTTTGTGAACCAACTCTCCTTTGGTAGGTACATTTTTTGCAGCAAAATTGCACAAATTTGTTTTCTTCTCTACCATCCGTTGCAATAAATATGTTTGTCAGCTGTTCCTGAAATTTAATTAATGGTAATGGGTGGTTCATTATTGATGCATAGTTGTTGTATATAGGACTAAATTTGAAATTGACTGTAAAAATGTCTCTGTCTTCCTTGTTTTTTTTATAAATACAATTCAAATTCATGGGTGTAGATATGTCCACACCACACACTTGTACATAACTCAAAAGTGGCCTTTGCTTGATTGCTTCTCCAAAGAAAAGTTGCTTGGATTTTTGCCAACAGATAGGGTTGCCACAATAATTATTAGTAATGATTGCTGCAGGAGTTATCTTTGGAGGCAGATAACTATTGTTAATTACAATTGAGATAAGTGGGAGCAAGAAAAGAAAAGTAAAAGGAGCATATTTGATTGGTTTTGTCAAGATTTACATTATTCTTTAAGCTATGGGCCTCACATTCACTCTTACTGATCTTAAATAGGCCACATTTTTATGTCATACAATAATCCATCTATAAACTCTACAAACTGAATAGTAGAAAACAGACTGTAGTGGATCTTTCAATATTTGCAACATTAGTTTTTTTAGGTCAAAATATCAATGGTTTAGGATAGAAATATATGCAGTAAATAATATTCCCTTAAAATGAAAGATTCATTTCCTTAAAAATCCAAGGAATTCAGGTTTCAGTAGGTAACCTGCAGGTACTTAATTAATGGTGTACAGAATTTCAACAATAGTTGTTGGAGGCATGACAACAATTAATCATGCACTACTACAATGTTTAAATATAACTTTGATTTGGAAATGCTTCCCTGTAGTTTTTGGGTTCTCAGCTAGTAGCATGCATCCTTTGTATTAGTTAGTGTCAGAGTTCTTACCTACATTTTTGTGCTCTAGCCTTACATCTTAATGACCATCTATCCCCCTTGCAAGGCCAGCAACATTTGAGTAGAGACAGCTTCACCTCGTATCTCAAGTCTCAATGTTAGATACACGTGAACATGATGTTGTGGCATCATGGGATAAGATTGATACTCCAGCAATCTTGGATACACCAAGAACCTCCCCTTTCTCCGACTGATTAGAGGAGATAATAACTCAACCATGAGGGCTTCTAGTTTGCTAACAATGTGAGTCAATCTAGCGAAATTTACTATAGATTGTTAGATACCTTATGAATGTGTGAGAAAATGACACAATAAGTAGGGCTTGAAGTGTATATAAAGACTTTAGTATGGGCCAATATATATGGACCTTAACACCCCCCTTCAAACTCAAGGTGGATCTGAAACACTGAGTTTGAGTAAATGAAGCCGGTGTTGTTCTCGAGTTTGAGCTTTGTTGAAAAAGTCTGCAACTTGGTCTTCAGAAGGTACATAATGAAGAACAATTGTTTTCTGATGGCAATGGGATCGAGTAAAAGAGGCATCAACACCAATATATTTTGTAAGCTCATGTTTCACTGGATTATTCACAATTTGTATGGCACCAGTATTATCACTAAAGAGAGGTGTTGGTGTATCACAAGAAATACCAAAATCAGCTAACAGCCATCGAAGCCATACAATCTCTAAGTGGTGGTGGCAAGTGCTCTAAGTTCCGCCTTTGTACTAGACCGAGATACAGCTGCTTGCTTCTTAGACTTCCATGCAAGAGGAGAAGAACTAAGAAGAATGCAATAATCGGTGATAGAACGCCGATCAGTCGGATCACTTGCCCAAGTGGAGTCCGAGTAAGCATAAAGCTGAAGCAGGCTATTTCGGGCATATAGCAGTCCTTGAGATGATGTACCACTTAAGTATCGCAACACACGAAGTAGATGTCCAAAATGAACTGAAGTTGGAGAACTTACAAACTGACTCAAAATATGTACAGCATGAGCAATGTCAGGTCTGGTAACAGTGAGATAAACAAGACTGCCTACAATATGGCGATATCGGGAAGGATCCTCAAGAGGAATACCGTAGGACGAAGCTGTAAGTGAAGCTCCATAGGAGTTGCAGCCAACTTATTATCAGTGATACCAGAGTGACACACAAGATCATGGATGTACTTGGATTGACACAAATAGAAGCCTTTGTCAGATTGTCTTACCTCAATTCCCAAGAAATAACTTAATGGGCCCAAACCAGACATATGAAATTCTTGACCAAGTTGTTTCTTCACGTGAGAAATATGATTCTCATCATCCCCCATAATCAACATATCATCAACATATAAAAGGAGCAAGGTTTGCCCGCATGGAGAGAGATGAATAAACAGTGCAGGATCATGATCACTGGGTGAGAAACCAACAGTCCGTATAACCGAAACAAAGGGCTCAAACCAAGCTCGTGGAGCTTGTTTGAGACCATATAAAGCACGACGAAGACGACAAACATGTCCAGGGGGAACCTCAACACCTGGAGTGGGCTGCATATAGACCTTATCATGTAATTCACCATGAAAAAAAGCATTCTTGACATCCATTTGAGATATATTCCAAGAGCGTACAGCAGCAACAACAATCATAGTACGGACAACAGTCATGTGAGCAACTGGAGCAAAAGTTTCATCATAATCCTGTCCCTGAGTCTGCTGAAAACCTCTAGCAACAAGACGAGCTTTATATCTCTCAATTGAACCATCGGACTTCGTCTTAATTTTGAATACCCACTTACATGTAATGGGGATGGCATGAGATGGTAACGGGACAAGATCCCAAGTGCCAGTATGGTTAAGAGCAGCCAGCTCCTCAGACATAGCAAGCTGCCACTCTTAGATGCACTAGCTCGCTGAGAAGATGACGTTTGAGAAGCTGCCAAAACACTGTTAGGTGCAGACAAAGGAGCAACAGTCATAGAGTTAAGGCGAGTCTCCTCTGCAATCAGATCAGATAATGCCTGCGCCATGGTCGGAGGAGAAGAGTTGTGAAGCAAGCGTATTCTAATAGATTCATATTCTGCTCAAACTCCCATCACAAATCTGTAGGTAAAAAATTTGTCTATGAATTTATGGGTTGGACACCTATCATTGGTGCAGTGAGGTACCATAGAGAGTAATGGACCCATTAAACGATCAAATGCTGAGTTGTACTCATCGATGGACAAATCATGTTGTTCTATTACATTAATTTTCTGCATAAGATTATGTTTAAGGGCACCACTATCCTGAACATAGCGCTGTTGCAGATAAGACCACATATGTGTCTTTGGCTGTTCGGAATGAAGAAAGACTCATAATCATCGATTGTTTAACACTGTTAACAATTGCAGCCATTACTTTGCCATCATTGATATTCCAAATTTTAATGTCTTCAGCATTACTATTATCTTTCTTAAGTTCTGGAGGATCCTTAGTTAAATGAAAAGCTAATCCAAAACCCCGCAAAGCAGTCTCTACAGAGAAGGCCCATTCTCTATAAATCTGACCATCAAGAGTTATGTGGACAATTATGGCATTAATTTGAGACATGATGAGAAGGCATGGGGTAGAACACATCAGTAGAAGACAACCGCAGTGCAAGACAGCTGCAGCACAAAAGACTTGGCAGGCGTGCAGCGACGAATTCCGAGCGGCGGTGCTGGTGACAATAAGAGGCAGCAACGGCGGCGCTGCAGACGGAAATAAACAGCGATGGCGGCGCTGCAGGACAGAAGCAACAGCGGCGCTGATGGACAGAAGCAGCGGCGGTGCTGAAGGACAAAAGTAGCGATGGCAGCGCTGCAGACGGAAGCAGCGACGACGGCAAAACTGCAGACGGAAGCAACGACGATGGCAAAAACCCTAGACGATGGCGGCACAACAGACTGAAGCAGCGACGGCGGCGGAACCCTAGGCGACGGCGGTGGCGGAAACCCTAGATGGCCGGTGACGTGGCCGGTGACGAGGATGGTGACGTGGCCAAGGATCTAGGTGGGTTTTAAAAAAAAATTGAAAATGATTTAACCCAAACCCTAATTTGGCTTTGATACCATGTTAGATACCTTATGAATGTGTGAGAAAATGACACAACAAGTAGGGCTTGAAGTGTATATAAAGACTTTAGTATGGGCCAATATATATGGGCCTTAACATAGATAACTGGTAGGATAGATTTTAGCACCACACACAGAGCACAAGTAATGCAAGTATGTCAGATTCTCAGCACGACAGTTCATCATTCTATAATAAAGGTGAAACAAATGTAAGAGATCGTCTCCACAGAAAGTTGGGCGAGTCACAATTATTATCTCAAATAAACGATAAATCTACTAACTTAATATTTAAAGTGACTAATAGCATGAAACAGAAAACTCAGCATAATTAGAATTCAACATTAATTAATTAGATGGTGAATAACAAAACAGGGTAACGACGGAAGCAATAAAACAACCAACAAACAAAGATGAGAAAATGTTTAGGCTACTTATCCATTTATGCTGAATTAAATGTTGGATACAAGATCTGTGGAGAAGGACTGAAAACATTGCAATAAATTATGTCTAGTACAACAAGTTTTTACAAGTATTACTGCAAGTACTGCTAGTACGAGAACAAATAAAACAAAAGAAATTAAATTAAAATAAAACAAAATAAAGTGCAATCAAGCACAGCCGAGTCGAGGAAGCCTTCTTCCCGCAAGATGAATTTGCCAACGTAGTGCTCGTTAACCGGTGATTGTCCCCAAAGGTAAAACAGTTTTGTCCTTTTCGAGGCAACACTGCAATCGGAAAGGCTCCGGCAAACTAAATAGATATGAAACTGAGTTGCAGAAGAACAACGAAAAATATGCAACAATATGAGGATAATGTTGCAGTATCTGGCTAAGTGAGCTTGTCTGATGTCAGATGTTCGGCAGACAGGGGACAACTCTAGCATGCCTATTTATAGACATGTTCCACCAGGGGGAGCCTGTCTCTGCCATCAAGGCTGAGCCGTTACAGGCGTGAGACACGGGCGTAACCGATGCCAATCAATGGCTGGAGCCGTTACAGGCTGACCACATTTTCAAACAAGCTTGAAAACCATCCAGGTGCATTTCAACATGTGCAAAATGTGCCACACTCAATTGCAACACGTGGCTGACTCATCATCCACGTCACATGCATAGTGTGCACCACATCGACTGGTCTAGCCACGTCGACAATCCACGTGTCGAGCCCGCAGGATGACTTCCAGTGCCCAAAAATATAAGGCATAGTGGACCAAGCCAAGTCAAGGACCCAAGAGCCCAAAGACCACCCAAAGACCAATTGCCAAGAACCGAGACTGAGCCAGGACCGGGGTTGGGGCGCGGGCGCTCGGCCAGCAGCCTCGCTGAGGCCGTAGGCCGAGGCGAGCAGCGGCGGCGGCGCGCGAGGTGAGCCACCGGGTGCCACATACACTACACACTTGTTTATTACACACCTCAACCATAAAGGTATTTAAACATAGATTAATTACTTTAATTAATCAATGTGGGATACTTCATTTATTACATACTTCACTTATGTAATAATCCCACCAACCGTGTCACTTCGTGGACTCATTTCTCACTCACCGGAATTTGGTTTTGAGAAAATAAATATACCACGATCATCTACTCTTCGCGTAGATTATGTTGCTTATAAGAGTTTCGAGCAGTTTGATCCTTCATTTACTGGACCTGACTCTTCTTCTGTTTCTTCTCTGCAGGCTCTCACTACTACTATATCAAATGTACTTTATCTCGGTCTTTTGATGCATCTAACACATAATGGTTTATTGATAGTGGTGTTACAGCTCATATCACTGCCGATATGAGCAATTTGCAGTTGAAGGATGAGTATTTCGAAGCTGATCATGTAACCACAGGAGATGGATCCTCTCTTCCCATAACTCACATTATTACATCCTCTCTTCCTAGCGCATCTCCTTCTCAGCATTTGTTACTAAATCATCTCCAATATGTTCCTAACATATAACATATAGGACATGATTTAGTAAGAATACGGCGATATTTTTGCTCAACTATGTCGACATGGGTCTCTCTCTCCTTGCTCAAGACAAACTACCTTATTCTTTCTGGTGGGATGCCTTTGACATAGCCATATACATCATCAATCGACTCCCTTTACCCACTCTCCAAAATCAATCTCTACATCTTCTCTTATTTCATTCTTCACAAGACTACAAAATCTTGGGTGCCTTCGGATGCTCCTATTTTCCTTACCTTCGACCGTACAACATTCCCAAATTTCAATTTTGTAGCACTCATTGTATATTTGCATGATTCAACCCTTCACACAAATGCTACAAATGTCTTAGTCCATCTGGTAGGGTCAATATTACACACACCGTTCAGTTTAATTAACACGAGTTTTCATATCAAACTATATTTTCACTCGTTGTTCCAATTGATTCATCCACTCCCAGCACTGTCTCCTCCTCTCTTCTTCTTACTCCCGTTTTGCCTCACTCCCCAAATGCATCTTCTTCCCGTACCTCCCTGCACTTTTGTTGGGTTTTGTATACTGAAAGCATTTATTACAGTGTGTATACATTAAGCTTTATTTTTTATCTGTTAAACAAACTCACATGCGAGAAAAAATAGTATCCTCTTATCTCACTTATAGGGACGATCATACGGCGTGTTGTAGATCGCAGAAGACTGTATGATCACTTGACCAAGTGACATATAAATATAGTGATCACAACCGAGACAGATATGAGGATAAGTCTGTCAGTGTAGGCTGCAACATAGTCGGAAAAAAGTGATCTGTCTTGATCACTTGATATGTTGGTATGTGCGATTGTGTATTGATTGGACCATAGTGAGATGTGTTCTTCTGTCTAACATCGGAGAATACAAGATCTCGTCTCTTGATTGAATCTAAACCCTAGCAAAAGTTCAGGAGTATGTACGAGCTGATTGTTGCTTTGACTTGCCATGGTGGAGAGCCTGAGTAACGTGCTCGTATACTCGCATCTTGGATGACAGCAGTTCATGTAGAACGATCTGACGACTGGAGTTAGATTACCATATCCGAGTAATAGGATGAAGATATTCCTTGAGGAGCTTAATAACATTCATCATGCTAAAGTCCTGCTGGCTGATTAAGTTCAAGCACGAGTGATAAGGTCTGAGTGTTATTGCTCATGAAAATAAGAAATTAATTGATTTTGTGAAGCTTATCAGAAGCTCCAATTAATTGATTAATGTCCAGTAACCTTAAATATGAGGATTTGTCAAGTAAATGCAGCCCGTTCTCATAACGTGGTAATGAATGGTAGGTCATTATTAATTATGTGATGAAAAAGAATTAATTTTAATTAATTAATTATGTCCTGGGTTGTGGACAAGAGATTACATAATTCATAGACACACTTTTTTATTTGCATTAGGTCCCAAATATGACCCAAATAATATGTTGAAGGAGCCCATTAGCCCACTAGGGTTTCAACCCTATGTCTATAAATAGCAGTCACTCTCTTAAATCATATCAGTTGAAAAATACTGAAAACCTAGAGAGAGAGTGAGAGGGGCGACGCCAGTGTGTAGAGGGAGGAGAAGGATTTCGACTATGTCCTGCACAATCACAGTCCTGTGGAATCCTCACCAGTAGTAGGATTTAACAACATTGGAATACAGATATGAAGATCTAATCTGGAGAACACCCTTTTTCTGATTTCTTCATTTGATTAAATCTTGAAATTAGGTTTCTATACTAATTTCTTATTCCGCATATTTAATCAAATCGCATGGTGGAATCAAAAGATTGGATTCAACGTGAAGATCGTTTGAGATCCTACGGATTTAAGGTAATCCTATTATCCATCGCATTAAATTCATAGGAGCATGCTAGAATTTTATCGATGACAATTATTTTTACATCCATGAACGATCCGGGTTTCGCTTGAATTATGTAATTCAGTTCACGACAACGAAATTCCTAGAACTTTCCCACTCCATCTAACCACTCTTCTCCATCTCATAATACATCTCCACCACTCACACCACATATTTCTCATATTCCACCCTCTCTACCACATGCTCCTCCATGTCATTTACAAGCTCCAAACTGGTATTTTCAAACCAAGAACTTTTCTGACTACGTATTCTACTAATGTTGAACCATGCATATACTCAAGTTATATTTGATCTTGTTTGGGAAGAAACGATGTAGCAAGAGATAGAAGTTCAATGCTCTTATTAAAAACAAAACTTGGTGTTTAATTACACATGATCCAAAGATAAACCTTATATCCAACAAATGGGTTTATAGAATCAAGAGAAACCATGATGGATCTATTGTAAGGTACAAAGCCCAACTCGTTGCTCGCAGATTTGAGCAAAATGAGGGTGTGAATTTTGTTGATACTTTCATTCCGATGATAAAACCAACTACGGTGCAGTTGGTTATGGCTCTTGCAGTCACTTAATATTAAGACATTCAGCATATTTGCGTTTATAATATTTTTCTCAAGGGTTATCTCCATAAAGCCGTGTTTACTCCAAGCTCCCCATGCATGTCTGCAAGCTTCTTAGACCACTACATGGCCTCCAGTAAGCCCCACGAGCATGGTTTGATCGTCTCAAGTGTTATCTTATTGATTGGGGATTCATCAGATCAACATTTGATCACTCCTTATTCATTGGCAGCAAGTTCGTTACACCACTTCTTATTTTGGTTTATGTTGATGATATCCATGTTACAGGTGCTGATTCCACTCAAATTACTTTGCTTATTAATAATTTGGATAAAGAGTTCTCTCTTAAAATGCTGGAGTAGTGAGTTATTTTCTAGGTATCGAAGTTTGTCGCACGAAGTTTGGTTTATCTCTTCATCAAGCTATATATATTAGAGATTTGCTTCATCACACAAATTTGACTGACTTTAATCCATGTTGCTCCCCCGTGAGCTCTAATCTCAAATTAACTATCTTTGGTAGCTGTTCTATCTCACAGTTGTCGTTGTACAGAAGCGTGGATGGTGCTCTTCAATATCTCACTCTCACACGGCCTGATATAAGTTTTGATGCTAATCGTCTAAGTCAATTTCTTCAGGCTCCCACCAACGAGCATTTGGTTGCTTGTAAACGTGTTCTGTGCTATCTCAAATGGTCCTTTGATTGTAATTTATTATTTCAATCAATCACTACCTTCTCTTTGGTTAGCTACAGTGATGCTTGATTGGATCAACAACTTTGATGATCGTTGTCCCACCAGAGGTAATAGTGTTTTTCTTGGACATAATCTCCTAGCATGGTCTTCCAAAAAGCGGTTTGTTGTCTCACGTAGAAGTGCCGAGTCAAAATATCGGGCCCTCACTAACTCTGTAGCTGAAGTAGTTTGGCTTCAATCCATCTTCAATGAGCTAGCTATTCCACTTTCTCCTCCGGCAATTCTCTGGTGTGATAATTAGGGTGTTATCTCCCTCACTTCCAATCTGGTGTTTCATGCTCGTACGAAGCATATTGAGGCCAACGTACATTTCGTATAAGAGAAGGTCTCCGGTGGTGTTGTGGATGTTCACTATGTTCAAGAATGCAACCAGCTTGCTTAGACCATCTCCATCCCTACTGCATACCCAAACTCATACTCAAATTTTGAGTTTTTTTGCTCCAACCCTACACCAAACAAGAACCCATTTTGAGTTTTTTCTCCTCTCTCTCCTCCCAGGACTGCAAATATGCAGTTACACTGTACATACTGCATTTTCTTATTTATTTGTATTTTAGTCCTTTGACTAATGGTATTTATTTTTTTCTTTTTAATTTGTATTGTGTGCTGCAACTATTTGTACAAATTTACTTCATGTTTTGTTGTCATTTGTTTTTTGTTTTTTTTTTTTTTAATTTTATTCAAAATCAAAATTTTTCTAATTTTTTATTTTTTAATAAATATTGAAATAATAATCACACAATAAAAAAAGTAGAATGCAGTAATTGAACACATACTGCAATTTTTTTTTAAATTTTCATTCTAGTCCTTTTACTTGTTAAATTTTATTTTCTAGATTTTTATTTTCTTGTTCTTTTAAATTTTTCATTTTGTTGTTCTTTTAAAATTTGCATTTTCTAGTTTTTAAATTTTCATTTTTTTTGTTGTTTTTTATATTTTGTCAAAAAAAAAAAAATTCTTTCAATTTTTTCCTTGTGTCTTTTAAGTTGATTTATAATTTTGATTTTTAAATAAATGTTAAAATAATTTTCTTTTTTAATTAATTAGAGATTAAATTTATAATTATATATTAATAATATTTATATTCATTAATGATTAATCATATTATAATAACTTATTTCATTGAATTTAATAAAGGGATTGAATTGTAAATTTGATAAATATATTGGTAGTATTTGAAAAGTTTAAAAAGTTGAAAAAAGAAAGAATATGTTGAGAATATTCTTTTGTGTTTGAGTTTCGTGTTTTGGGATGGAGATAAATTACTGTTTGATTTGATATTTACTGCATTTTAGGTTTGAATTTGGTATTTCGGGTTGGAGATGACCTTACATTATAACCAAGCCGCTCCCCGACAAAAGAGTAAGCCACATTATATATCTATGATTTCGCACGTTAAAAAAAAAAAAAAAAAAGTAGTAAAAGATGGCCTACAAATGTTGCTCCCAATAAACGAACTCCACACGTGCTGAAAACGTGGTTACAGCATTTGCTTTCTCTCTACGGCTTTCAAAAAAGTAACAGGTAGTCGTCATTGTCAATGAATTAGAATCCCACAATTTAAAATTTAAGAAAAATGTTAAAACCGCGGCTCCTTGCTGATGACAAAATCTTCATCGTTTTCAGACCAAAATCCAAGGAAAGCCAACTGTTTTTCCTGTCTTGCTAAAATCTACCAACTATCAAGAATGAAACCCTTTTCTGCTATAGCTTCAAACCATCATTCCAAATTCTTTAAAGAAGCACACTCCATATATATCCAGCATTACATGCCACTCAACTCAACTCGATTCTCTAACACAATCATGTGAGTTTTTAAGCAGATACCCGCATGAAACTATATGCTTTCTACCTCAACATTCTAGCTTTACCATTCACTTTCCACAGAACAGGTACAAAACTTGAACAATATTTTTAAAAAAAAAAAAACGAAGCAAATTTGGATATAGAGATCGCCAAACCATAAAATAAATGTAGAATTGTTGAGTTCAATTAATCTAGCTGACTTAGGAATCCACTAAATATGTATAAAACTATAAGAAACTAAAGATTTGCTATCCTAGAAGGTCAAAAGATAGTTTTTCTTTCCCCTATCTCTAGCATTACTGTATATCAAGATCTTCTATGAAGATCAACTGCATATTATGGCTACTAACTTTGCTCGATACCATGATTCTATTGCCCGAGAGATAATAGATTGGGAGAGTTGGGTTTACGGGAAAAGGCTTCCATCAACTTCTCCTTAGTCAGCCGTTCAGATCCGTTTGATTTGATAACGAATGTGTGGAACACTCTCTCACTCCCTGTAGCCATTTTTGCCTCCACGATAGTTGCCTGTGCATCATTGATTGCTTGGATGACTCTCGAAGCAGGATGGTCATCCAACTGGCAACTAACCCTAACAGTGACTTCTTCATGAGCAGCTTCGATGCTAATGCTCGAAGCCAGGTCTTGAGTTTCTCTGGTTGAAATGGCTTCTGAAGCAGATACTTCTTTTGATAAGCTGTCAGGCCTTTCTCTCTCGGACTCCATGTCTTTCAGCTTCTTCTGAAGTTCGGTTATGTAAGCAATAGCATCTCCGAGAAGGGAAGCTTTATCCATCTTAGAGATATTTGGGACAACAGCTCGTAGAGCATAAAAACGCTGATTCAGCTTCTCCCGTCGCTGCCTTTCTGCCTCTACATGATTGAGGGGTTCATCTCTTCCATTGGCAGGCTTCCGACCACGCTTCCTCGGCCTCTTATCTTCTGATAGCCCTGCAACCTCTTCTTTGCATGAAGCCTCAACATCTGAAAGCTCGGACTCAAGACTTTGTTGATGTGAGGGTAAGGGCCTTGATGTTGCTCCAGTGAAATCTATCTGCAATTGAGCAGACTTTTGATGCTGAAAATTGTTAAGCACAAACTCTTCTCTATTCCCATTGGCAAGTTCAACACGACTTTTGGCTGGAGTCTGAGGACTGTAAACCTCCACTGCATTACCTAGCTTTACATTAGAATACTGCGTCCATGCAGCACCATGAAAACCATTCCGATTGTTGGTAAATGGCAGCCTGTTCCTGTTTCCACTTGCATCCCAAGTCCTATCATGCACTTCTGCTTTCCTAACAGCAACATTTTCCCTAAACTGCACATGACTAGAATTTAAGTCCTGCCCGAATATCTTGGGTGCAACTTCTGGCTGGTTACCAATGGCCAAGTTAGGAATGGGGCCATTACTATCCTTTTTGTCCGTTAATGCCGCCATAGCCACAGTTTGTTTGGATCTTAGGAGCGATGGAAATGAAGAAAATGAAGACCCAACCACCTTGACTAGTTCCATACTTTCCGGAATGCATCTGATTGAGCCTAATTCAACCACCCCAACGTTAGTTGGGATCAAAGCAATAGTTTGCATGCCAGCCGACTTTGCAAGGAATGACCTAACGCAGTAATCAGCAGAGGACTTCAATGCATCCGACAACCAAACATGCTTGCTAGATCCAAAACACCTTCCCGGGCCTCCTTCACCCCTAGAGAAGGAAAAGTACATTGATGCCAGGAAGAACATCTCAGTATCCGTCACCTTATCCAATCCAAATGCATAATTCTCCTCATCACCACCCCCAAACAAAGTATGCAGCCTTTGGAGAACCCTCTTTCTCATTGTCTGTTGAGACTCATCCTCAAGCCTCATTTTGAGAATTCGAGTAACTTCAGATTCCTCATCCTCGCGAGCCTCTCGACAACACCCATCCCCCCATCCTAGCACCAAATCTCCGGCCTTTGACCTAGAAAGCTGCCAAAATATTGCATAATTCCAACAAAAGTTGGAAGAATTTGGGCGTTCAACAAGATCTGAGAGCTTATTCTGTAGATTCTCATCATTACCCATTGCCATCAATGAGCATTCAGCATAAACTGAGCTCGACATCAAGTAATCAAAAGCCTTAGTTCCCAAAACCGCCGCCGCCATCGCCTTCTCCTCATTACTCCAACTGGCAACCCCCATGCCAAACTCCAATCCTAACTCTGAAAAAGTCCTTCGACTTCAAAAATACAAATAACCGAGAAAAAACAACAATATAAATCCAGTATTTCCTGATTATGAAATCCCAAATCAAGGATTAATAAACGCATCCCACAAACCAATCCAACATCCGAATAACACAGATATTCAATCTCTACTTGCAGAGTCCCAATACGCCGAAGCCTCTGAGCCTCAGATCTCAAACCCAAGGTATCTACACAAACATGCATAACCCAGCAAAAAAACATATATCATCTAAATGTAAGCAAAACATGAAATTCAAGGAACCAAATAAACCAAAAAATATATATAAATACAATAGATGAAGAGCAGAAATTGGAGGAAATTACTCACCGGTATCCAAGTTAATCCACTTTCCAATAAATTATGTATTGCCACAAGAGAAAATTGAAAAAAAATAATCAGCCGCGAAAACAAGAATCTTTAATTTCGCCTATTTTCTTTCGCGGAGTACAGAAAATAAAGAAGAAGACTAAATATATGTTAGCTGTGTGTTTCGAAAATTGATTGCCCAAATTTCTGTACGTCTATGAAGTTTGGGCTTTGAGGTTTACAGATAGTGAAAAGTAACCATGGTTAGTGTGTGTGTGTGTGTGTGTGAGAGAGAGAGAGAGAGAGAGAGAGAGAGAGAGAGAGAGGGGCGCGGGGAGAGACGAGAGAAGTGTGCAGTCGGCGACAATATTTGTTCCATGTATTTCATATAAATGATGTTCAGGAATTTTTAAGATTCTAAAAACCATAAATCATATGTAATTTTTATTTTGTTTTGAGAAAATTTAAATTTTGTTGTAAACGTTTTTGTTTGTAAACTTGAAGTATCTATCACAATATTAGCAATATATTTATTTTAAACAATAAAATAATGTATTATGAATAGAACAAATGGTCTGACGAAAAAAAAATAAGAATGGTTTCATTATCTAAGAATTGAAATGCAACGGAGTCAAGTCAAATTTTGCTTATATTAGATTCTTTTATAATTAGTTAAGTATGAGCTTTATTATTGATTATTATGATAATCGCAAGCCCAGCCGAAAATGAATTTGCATTGTTTTCGGAAAAATATATTTTATTCGTAAAAAATAATATATTTATTGCATATATTTTTTATAATAACTAACAAAGATAACTAAAGCGTATACTTTATCCATATCATAGTCTTTTAAATAACAAGAAAATATATCACTCTCAAAAAAAAAAATTTACATCATACTAATCAAACTACAAATTCAATCATATATATTTCAAAAAAATTCAAATATATTTATTATTTATTAAAAACTATTTGCTCTAAATATAAACTAAAACTTTAATTAAAGATTATAATATTCAACACTGAAAGTATTTTTTATAATTTAATTATAATAAAAATACTATTATAGAGATTAATGATCAATCAAACATCACCTCAACTATATTAGGGTGGTACTCCCTTTGTCCCATCAAAATAGGTTCTCTTACCAAATCGGACGTCCCAACTAAATTGATCCTTTTCTGAAAATGATTACTTTTTTACACTCAATAATAAAATATGCATTCCACTAACTCATTATATACTTACAACTCTTAATTTTCGTGTCGAAAAGAAAAAGTCTAATAAATCAGGACGGAGGGAATATAAATAATTTTTTTTAAAAAATAAAAACTAAATATATTTTTATCCCAAATTATTTTTAACACGGTCTAGTTAGATCAATCTGCTATCAAAATGTGAATTGACATCCCTCTATTAGACCACTTCTAACGGAGACCTAGGTCTCCAAGGTCTCTTCCACATAAGCAAAAAAAAATATTAAAAAAATGAAAGAAGTAACAGTGTCAACCGACCGGCGGTTGCACAGGGATCTCATTTCAACCAAATGGTTCCTGGGTCCCATCACTTTTTTATTTATTTCTTTTATTATTTTATTGATTTAATTATTAAATAGTAAAATAAAAATAAATAAAAAATATACCAAAATTCATAATTCTTTATTCTCTACAAATAGAGACTAATTTTGATATATATATATATATATATATATTTAAATTAATATATGTAATATATCATATTGTAATAATTTACATCATTCATAAAAAATAATCAATCTGAACCGTCCGTTGATAAAATTTACTTTATTTAATCGCCTACAATTTATATTTTTTATTATATAACTAAGTAATTCATAATTTTTATTATTTTAATTATAATTATTAATTTTAATTTTGAAAATAAAATTAAATAAAGATTATATATAATATTGTGGTTGGATGGTTGGGTGGTTGCTGATAGAGTATGTAAAATTGTTGTGGTTGGGTTTGGATGATATTGATGATGTGGAGGAGAGATAAATTAATTAAATAATGAAGTGGTTGGAAGGTTGGATGGTTGGGGTGGTTGCTGTTAGAGATGGTCTTAGCACGAACACAAGAAATGATAAAATAATTATTTTCTTATATTTTTCTTTAACCATGGTGTGCATCATATGATAATAATTGAGAAGGGAAATTGGATAAAAATAGGCAGATTTAGCAGCTTGATCATGAGATTAATTATTGACAAATGTCATATGATTCCAAAACCTATCTTGAATTAATCAAATATGTTTTAAATAATTAATTAATTCATATTGTAACAATTAATTGTTTATTCTTAAAATAATACTGCGTGCCACGTTTTAGTGGGCCCCGTCTCTCCCAAGTAGGGCAGCAACGCATGATGATAGTAGATAGATACGTCGCCTATACACAAATTACAACTATTGGTCGATTATTTAATTTATTATAAACATATTTAAGCACGAGTTTATCTACGAGCTAGTCAAGTTTTTCCATCTCGGAATTTCTCTGTCTGGTGTTTTACATCATCAACATGCCACGTGTGAGTTGGGTGCATCAGAATCACACGATTCACATTGGAGGTTTAATATCAGGCGCTCGTGAATGCACGTGACGGCATGCATGGATCACGTGAACTGCATTCAATTACTATAATTTTAACTATTTTCAGGTAATTTATGTGCGGTTACTGTTAACTTTTAACGTTTTCGGCGTGTTACGCTGTTAGCAATTTCGATCCTTCAATCAGCAATACTTTCTTTTTTTAAACACTAATAAAATTAATCTTTTGAATCTTAATTTAATAATTATAACATGATGTATCTTTAATCATCAATTCTAAAATGAAATATTTCATTTTAATTCTTTTAATTTTCATAAAATTTATTATATTTTATACATATTAATATCTATGAAAGGATGTGGATCATGATTAGACCAGTTGATAGACCAACAATATTTGCCTCAATAATCTCTGTATTATTAATCACGTATATATAGAGTGTTACAAGATATGAATAAATTATTGAAGATATACAAAATAACAAACTAATAAGACATCTTAGTGAGATGTTGAAATATCTTTTGCATGCATATCTATTCTAATACCAGTATTATTTTTAATTATTGCATTGTTTTTTCAGTATTTCCTGTTTTGATTTCCGATTCTTTATTTTTCTTTTAATAATAAATTGTTTGATTTTAAAACAAATAAATGAAACATGGAAACGACAATTTTGTAATTTGCATATTTATTTAAGAATTTAAATGTAAAAAAATTGAAGTATTGAGAAATATTATTAATATAGATTTTTTTTAAAAAAAAAAAGATAAAGCTGAATTAATTTTATACTCCAAAAAGAGATGACGATAAATTGAATAATTTAATTTGAAGAAGATTACATCTTCCTCCCATACCATTTTTTAATAAAAATATATTTATTTAAACTACATATTCAAATATATTAAAAAAATCCCGCAATCATAATCTCTTAATCACTGGTAACATATTTTCATTACTGCGTTCTGAGTAGGAGGCGCGCACAAACCATTTTCCCGACCTACTCCATTATTTTACCCCTCCGCCACCCTAGCTATCACACATATTTGAATCTACAATAATCTTTAGTATTTCCATTGTACTCCCTCCGTCCCATCTTAATAGGCCCCTTTCTTTTCGGCACGGAAATTAAGAGTTGTGAGTGTAGAATGAGTTAGTGGAATGCATATTTTATTGTTGTGTGTGAGCCAATTTAATTGGGACGCTAAATTCAGTAAGTAGGCCTATTCTAGCGGGACAGAGGGAGTATCAAAATACAAAATAAATAAAAAACATCTGTTAGCGATCACTTCCTATTGCAAACAAAATCTGGTGCCACTATTCACAGATGGGAAAGAAGAGCTACCGTTATTTTAGTACAATCGTTGGAGATGCATGGTTTATAGCCCTTCATCCTCAAACAATGTTATACTCCCTCCGTCCCGGCTGAATTGTCCCGGGTTGACCTGGCACAATAACCAAGGAGTGTGAGTGTAAAGTAAGTTGAGTGGAATCAATATTTTATTGTTGAGTGTGAAAAAGTTGCCTTTTTAAGTAATGAGACAATTGAGGTGGGACAGACGAAAAAGGAAAGTGGGACAATTGAGGTGGGACGGAGGGAGTATATTTTAGTACAATCGTTGCATTATACTCCTAATTTTGATTCTATGATATAATTTAACTTTATAAGTCCAAATTTATTCGAAAAGCTTGAATGTTCACTTCTTTTATTTTTTTAGAATATTATTAAGCTTTATTATAATATTTTCATTATAATACAATTGTTTAAAATTTAAACGAGTTTGATTATAGTGGAAACAGAGCTTTAAATAAATTAAAATTACTCATAAATTATTTGAATTTTAATTCAATAGAAGTTTATTAGTTAAACGAGTTAAATTTAAGTTATATAATATTTGACTCACGAACAAACTTTATAAACTAAAAACAATTTTCAATATAAAATTAGTAACTTTGAGATTTAATATTTTTATAATTTAAAATTAAAAAACATGATGTGTCTTTTGATTAGTTTTGTTAAATATAAGGAAAAACTCATTTTGAATACTTAAATGGTACTTATATTCGATTAAATTTGTGAATTTTAAATTTTAATTAAATTATTCCATAATAAAATTGAATATTAAATATAAAAACTCGAACAATTAATACTATACTTGATCCCATTATTTACTATTTTCCAACGATCATATTATACATCTGAAATCACCAAAAAAATTAGGGGTGACAAATGGGTCGGAGTCGGGTTGGCGGGTCGGGTTGTGACCTGATAATAACAAGCGATATGCCAGCCAGAATTCAACTCGTATATTTTTGCGGGTCAGAAATCTCAACCCAAATCTGACCTGTTTATTTTCGGATCGGCCCGAAATGACCTGTTTAATTATTTTAAAAATTAAAAAATGTGTTAATTAATTAAAAAATTAATAAATTGTGATAATTATTTTAAAAATTAAAAAATTGTGTTAACTATTTAAAAATTTTGGTTTTAGGCTATATTTTATTCATTAAAATTTTATGTAATTATATTTCATAAATAATAATAATAATAATAATTAATATTATTGGTGGGTCAAATATTGGGTTCGCGGTCAACCCGAGATTGACCCGAACCCGACCTGAAAATTAAATGGGTTGGACGGGTTGACCTGAAACTGACCCAAAAATTAAATGGGTTGATCCAACCCATTTTTTTCGTGTTGAGTTCGTGTTGGGTTGTCGTGTCGAATTAGAAATTGCCAAAAAAAATAAAAAAATAGATGTTGTATACACAATTCAGATTTAATATTGGAGCATGCGTGGAATGGGGTCAAAATTTGGTTTCGAGTCAGACAAATGAAATCTTATTCAATTATGCACATGTAAAATGCATGACTAGGTTTAACCTTTTTTTATAGGGAAGGTCTTGGGCCTAAACGATTTAGAAGGATTTTATCCATTAACTCAAGCCCAAATCCATATAATATACCTTAATTGGGGATTAATAAACCATATTTGGGATGGGTCAACCCATTTGGGTAGGATAAAACCCGCATAAACCGTTTAGGTCTGCCTAACGGAAGTTTTTGCCTTATTTATATAATCAAACTAAATTTATACGTGCCTAAATAATAATTGTATCATTGGTTGATGTCTGGGACTTTGGATTTTCTAGATGCTCTGATATATTTAAAGAATAATGTGTATATATTAATATTATTATTAAGTTATTAAATATAAAATATTTGAGATTATTTTTTGTAAGAACGGAGACTTGCATTATAATCTTACCAAAAAAGTTGCTTATGACCTATACGCTATTAAAATAATAAGAAGAGATAATACACTTGCACAAAAAAAGGTAATTTAATTTTAAGCAAATTATAAATAAATAAACCAATAATACAAAAAAGGTTTCCATACAATACCATATTCATATTAAATAATTAATTTTTTGCATTCAAAATGAAATGATCCAATATAGATAATTTTTTAATGGAATATAAAAGAAAAGCGAGAATTAATTTTCGATATTTATTTTTATATATGCGATTTCATTGTAGAAAGTTTGACAGAGTATTATTAACGTGTTTTATTTCGATTTTTGAATGAACACGAGGTAAAGTTGTTGCCGACAGCTCATTGTCCACGTTCATAAATAGTTTGTTAAATGCATGAACCATTACTTCAATAATTGGATTAATTCAATTGTTGTTATTATTAATAAATAATCTTTGATGATGATGCACTCCAACTTAATTATTAATATATATCCATCTCAATTATCTTATCTGTTGACCAAATTGTTTGAAGATCATATATTGCAATATTTAATTTCGATTAATATTATTTGTCAGAAATTTTCCCTTTTTGTCTATATTAAAACATATGATATTAGTATGTATAAAGTGCTGCACTTTGCAATAAATCTCAAATATCTATTAAGAATGATATTTATTGAAAATTACATAAAACTCCGTGTTTGAACCCTTTGTTGACTAATGATTTGAACCGAATAAGATTCTACCATAACAAAACTCTAATATCAATATAAAACTTAAATTGAACTTTGAAAATAAATTATTTGATTGGGGTAGGTTTGTATTTCAGTATTTTTTTTTAATATCTTTCTGAGGATATTTGATAGAAATATCCTTCATTTTAAAGATGTTTTGGTAGGTCAACGAATGTAAAAGTCATCTTAGTTAGTTTTTAGCTTAGGTGAAAAATGTAAAGTCTTGTATAAGTTCTTTATTGAGTTGTAAGTTGATACTAATGTTGGAAACTAGACTAGTCAAAAAGGTTAGTACACGCGGAAGACTCAAACTGGCTAGAAGAACGCAGTACGCCTTACAAGCCTTGAAGAAAAAGAGTCTAGCGGAGTATGGATTTCGCCAAGTACGAATCCAGTATAGGATGGTGCAATCGCTCAAACCATACTGAGCAGCAAGGGACCAAGTATACTTCAAGAGATAATGTCATCAGTATGGAGTTGCAAGTGTGACAACATCATCATAGACTTCCTAATCTAGGTCCCATCATATGAGTAATAGAGGAATCACAAGAAGAACGTACTGAAGAAGAACATACTTTAAGGATTGGAGAAGCTTTAAAGTCTGCAAGCACGAAACTTAGAGTTTTGCTACCTAAGACGATCAGTCCGGGATTTCTCATACTCGCAAAATATTGCCATTTTGACAAAAGACGAATTGTCGCTGTCAAAGTCAGAAAAAAGGCGTAAAAAGGTGTAGACCCTCTGCAAAAAGTACACCTACCCGTCGAACGCTGCAACCAATAGAGACATTCGATTGGACATCTTCCATTTTATCTCTAACGGGTCTTAAATTCAAAGCTTCAACATCACATGTATAAATACCAGATAGATCGTCGAAGAAGAAGGTTACTTGAACGAGTTCAAGATTTCACATACCGAAGTACTCACGAACTAAAGATTCAACAAGATATGTGAACTCCTACCGAAAGTTTTAAGCTTAACAGGGTGAGCTTACTTTCGAGGCTATCAAGCTTTCTGTGTGTCACTGAGTGAAATGAGACTCAGAATCGTTGTATTCTTGAGTTACCGTTTGGTAGTTTTTCTCTTAAAGAAAAACTACAATAGTCAATCTTGTAGTCTGATTCTTACGGGCAACCTGCCGTAGAAGAGATAGTTTATGAGGGAACTATAAACACCCCATTCATGCTAGAAGGAGGCTGAGTGGTGCGCCCTCACTCTGATGAGTTGCGAAGCGAGGAACCAAGCAAGGACCAGACGAGTGTGCTTGTGGATCGGTGGACGGGGCATTCATCGACAATAAATAGATTGTAAGAGCACATGTAAACGTTCTAAGCTTAGTGGATTGCTAGACCAAGTGTCTGAAGAGTGGACGTAGGACGGTTTAGTCCGAACCACTATAAATTTGTTCATCGTTTACTGCTTTATTTATTTCTATTGTTCCAGATCTACATTGATGATATTATTTTTGGGTCAATGAATCTGGGCCTTTGCAAGAAATTTACCCAGCAGTATGATGGGCAAAATGACGTACTTCTTAGGACTTTGAGTTCATCAATCCAGCAAAGGAATTTTCATCAATTCGAAGAAGTACGCCAGAGATCTTATCAACTAGTTTCATCCAGAAAAGACTAAGTCTCTGAGGATTCTTATGAGTACAAGTGTACAGATGACATTGGATGAAGATGGAGAATCAGACGATCCATCAGCATACATAGGAATCATAGTGATAAGGAAAAGAAAGACACAACCTGGTTTAGTTTGGGTTTTTCAAGATAAATAATTAAAGAGAGAAAATTCAAATATTAAGAAGCACAGATTCTAGGGAAATCTACCAATCCGATCAACATGCAAGAAACAAATAGTCAAACCCAGAAAAGATAATTTTGGTGGAAAATCTGTTAAGGTGGAATTAATTCCTTGGTCGGGCACTTAAATCCTAAATTATTAACTAGTGGTTATCTCCTCTCGGTCTCAAACACGCAAAGTTAATTAATTTCATAAAAATCCAGATTAATCCTATAATTGAAATCTTCTTGGTCGGACAGATAATCAAAAGTATTAAATCCTAACTTCCTATTACTAACCTTCACCTCTCGGTCCTTCGATTATTAACTGAAACCTACCTCAGTCTTCATCTCTCGATCCTTCGATGAGAATAAATTTAAAATAAAACATAGAATTTAAACAAGTTTTGAGGGTTTGAACAATTGAATCTAAACATGCATCACAGCCCTAGAACCTGTTTAGGGTTCTAGCCTAACATATTAAATAAAAACATTGCAAGGAAAATTAAAGATTGCATTAAAAACTAAAGGTTCAAACAATAAAACTAAAGAGGAATTCTGCAAAACTTAAAGTGAAAACATAAAAATAAAGATTGAATAATGTGTAAAGATTCAACAAAAACTCAACAACCTTAATTCTGAGCTAATTATGAGTTTATATAATGGTAGGGCTAAGGCTTTGGATGGTATGTTAGCTCCAAAATTCGTCCACAACTTGATATGTTATCTTGCTTCTTTAAACATTCAGCATGTGAACTTTAGGGCTTCAGATTGCGCATCTCGGCCGAGATCAAGGCTGCCACGGACGAGATCGACTCCTCACTTCGATCCTGTATTGGCCCGATTTCAACTCATTTCGAGCATCCATCTCGCCCGGGATGTATTCCACCACGGCTGGGCTGATTCTCTGCACCACGGTCAAGATTGTCTCCAACTCGGTCGAAACAAAATGGTTTCTTTGGCGAATTCAGTCATCTTCTTGACCAATTCTTCACTTTTCCTCACTTTGTCCTGCAAAACCATGCACCACAAGCACACTACCTTCCACTATACACTCATGCTCAATTTATTAGATTAAAAAAAACAAAAACACATAAAAGAAAAGAGAAAACAATGCGATAAGAGAGTAGAAAAATGAGCTTATCATGGAGCCAGATCCTCGATCTCATCCTTATTTTCAGTAGAATCCTCCACTGGTGTATGTGTCGTATCATCATTTTTGGACTCTTGAATTGAAGCACTCATCGACTTAGATTCTAATGTCACCAATGCATGCTCCACCAATGATTGAAGTTTTTCAAATGAGAAATAATTGTCTAACTTATCTTTGTTATAAATCCTCTTTCTCTTTAATTGATCCTCACTGTTGATGGTCATGTGAACCACGTCCTCTAACTCCTTATAATGATGCAGCTCCCATCTTTCTTGGATCTTCCAATTCAATCCAACAAAAAAAAATTCATTGTTATTTCCTGATCCTCACTGATATCGGCTCTAATCGTGGCTTCTTCCATCTCTTTGTAGTAGTCTTCCACAGTTTTAGATCCTTGCCTCAAATCCCGCAACTTGTAATACAATTGTTGATTGTAATAATCAGGTATAAAACGTTTTCTCATTACTAACTTTAAATCTTTTCACGTATGGATTGGCAGATCGTGATACCTCCTTTTTACACACATGAACCGATCACACCAAGTAAGTGCATAATCAGTTAACCCCATCGTCGCCATATCGACGTTTTTGAGCTCGGAATAGTAATGATCTTTAAAGATAAGCTCAAGATTCCTCTCCCAATTAAGGTATAACTCGGGATCATTCCTTCCTTGAAAAATAGGAATCTTCATCTTTATGTTGCCCAAATAATCATCATCTTGAATTCTTCTTCTACCAATCTTACGAGTATTACGGTGATCCTCCATTGCATCAAGACGTTGATGCAACATCTCCATCCCTGCCTTCGCCATCTTTCTTAAGTCAGATTTTAAAACTTTCATCATATACCTCATCTGAAATTTAGCATCATCATCTCTATCCTCATACTCAGTTTTTGCCATTCTGGGAATAATAAAAAGTAGGCCTCACCACCTCACAAGCTCTCGTGTATCACTCATAATGATTGATCACTCAACGCTCGTGAAACACTCAAATTATGGCTTTCTTAATCCCTCAATTAGATAGGTATAAATGAAAGAGGATATGATAGATATGGAAAAATTATGGATGGTTTATATATATGGATATATAAAGATATATGGATGAGATATATGCTTAGACATGGTTAAAATATATATGGGTAGATATATGGATGAATATGATATGTATAATTATGGATGAGATAGATATTAATATGAATATGGATATGGATGTGGATAGATGATAGATACATGGATAGATATGTATATCTAGATATGAATAAAATAGATATCGATATATATGAATGAGATATATATGGATGGATATGATTAGATATGAATAAGATATATATGGATAAATATTAGAAGATATAGATAAATATATGGAGGGGTGTAAATGAGCCGAGCTACTCATGAACTACTCGAAGATCGACTCGAAAAAAGCTCGATCGAAGTTCGATTGCGTAATAAACGAGCCAAGCTCGAGCTTTGAGTCGAGCTCGATAATATTATCGAGCCGAGCTCGAGCTCGGATATGTTCGGTTCGTCAGGCTCGCGAGCAAGTTCGAGTTCGAGCTCGAATCGAGCTCGATCTCGAACATATTCGCAAGCAGGTTCATCAGGCTCGCGAGTAGGCTCGTTTACAGGCTCGTGAATAGGCTCGTTTAAGAGATCGCGAGTATGCTCGTTAATAAGCTCGTAACTAGGCTCGTTTATAAGCTTGTTTTTAATTAAGTTTTAATACTTATATATTTTTCAATTTCTATACTTTTTATTCTTATATAATTATATTTCATATTTGTTTGATAATACTACATCTATATGTCTATAAATAACAATAATATGATTAAACAAACTATACCATATAAAAAACTTAATTTATATAAAAATTAAGATAAATATTAAATTAGGAATTAAAATTATCATATGAGTGATAGTTATTTCAAATATAGTTTATTAGATATATGTGATTTTAAAGTTTCACTTAATCAAATTAGTTAATTTCATTTAAAAATTGAAACAATCCATTCCATGAGAAATTTATTTTATTTGTAAATCTAAGATAAACTTAAACAAACAATATATTATTATTGAAATAATAATGTTTGTATATACTTTTAACATTTAATATATTTTAAAAAATGTACACATAATGGAAATTTAAGATAAAAATATATAATTGAAACAAACTCATAAGTTATATTACTCAATGCACAATGTTAATGTATATAATAAGTCTATATAAACAATTAAATCATAATACTTTTGTAAAAATGCATCTATAATGGAAAAGTAAGAAAAAATTATATAATTAAAACAAATTCCTAAGTTATAATTACTAAATATACAAATATTATTGCATAGTATATGATATATCTTTTAAAATCATTAAATTATAATATTTTTGCTAAAATGTATAAATAGTGGAAAAGTAAGATAAAAATATATAGTTAAAATAAACTCCAAAGTTAGATACACAATATTCAAATATATATGAATAATATATGTATATAACTTATTAAATCACAAAGTAAGAATAAAAATATAGTTAAAACAAACTCTTAAGTTATAATTACTCAAAGGGTGATTCTAAACATAGCCACATTTTTTCTCAATATAGCCCCCAATTTAAAAATTAATTAAATTATTATCTAATATTACAATTTTACCCTCATCCTCAATTCCAAATTTTAATTCTAAAAAAGCAAAACAAAACTCATAGCCCCGTTCTGGAAATAAAAATCAAAACTCTCCACAAACAAATATACTAAATTTAATTTTGTACAACTATCATTTTATTGGTCATTGTCCTCTCTAATCTCTATAGCTACTTACATAATTACATTATTCTGAATTAACTAAATTGACGCATCATTGCCGTCATCAGCATACCCCGCTTCCTTCATCATAAGCAGAACCCCGCTTCCTGTAGCTTTCTCTCTTCCCAAAGATTGATATTTGGTAAGTTAGCACAAAGGAGCAATTGGATGCCTCGATTGTCTGATTTATCGAAAAAATCAAAGAATTGAGACCTTGAGATTAGACACTCAAATTCAATGTCTTCTTGTTTCTTCTCATCAGCATCACAATCAACATCTTCATTCAATAAAAAAGAAAAGAAACACGTAAAAAAAAAACAAAAAACAAAAAACAAAAAAGAATTTCAATTTTACTTGTTCCTAAATTCTATGAAACATCCATCGTGTATATTTGAAGAAAATGGAGTGGGGGCTATAACTTTTGATTTTTATCTTTTAATTAAACTTTTGGGTTGGTAGCTATAAGGATATAATTGTAATATTATATAAAAATTTAATTAATTTTTGAATTGGGGGCTATATGGAGTAAAAATGTGGCTGTATTTAGAATTATCCTTACTCAAAATACAAATATTAATGCATGGTATATGATATAATTTATATAAAGTATTAAATCATATGACTTTTGTTCAAATGTATAGATAATGAATAAGTAAGATAAAATTATATAATTAAAACATATTCCTAAGTTATAGTTACTCAATATACATATATTAATGTATGTTTTAAATAATTTCTTAAGTTTATAACTATTAATTGTACTTTATATAAACTATTAAATCATATGGCTTTTGTTAAAATGTATTAATAATGAAAAAGTAAGGTAAAATTATATAATTAAAACATACTCCTAAGTTATAGTTACTCGATATACAAATGTATAGATAATGAAAAATAAAAAATAGGATATCAGTATAAATAACTATTAATTATACTTTATATAAACTATTAAATTAGTTTTTTATAATCTAATTAAAAAAATAAGTTAAAATGTCTATATAAATATATTATATATGCTAAAGAATATTTATAAAAAAAAATTAAAAACCTAAAATAAACCCTTTCCCCAAATCGCCACCCTGCGCACACCCCCATTTCCCAAATCCCCCCCTGCGCTGCTGCGCACCCCCAATTCCCAAATCCCAGCCTCCATCCCCGACAGTCCCAATTCACGCGACGGTGACGTCGACGTGCTAATCCCTATCGCGCTAGACTCCTTCATTGGCGATGTGCTAAACCCCACAGCTAGACTCCATCTCCTCTCTCTCTCTCTCTCTCTCTCTCTCGTTGTGAGTCTGTGACTGTGCGCAGCTGTCTAACCGTGTCGTCTTTGTCCTCCCTACCGGCTTCTCGGTGTTCCAACGTGGTAAGAACCATGGTTTTGTTGATTATATGATTTCGTATTTTGACTGATAGTTGCAGAACATAAAGTGCGTGAGATACAGTGTTATTGCATAAAAAATTTGTTCGACAACATAGAGTGTAATTGGACATATTCCTGAACTCTTCGATGCACTTCTTCAACATCTGCAGAATGTCGTAGAATTTATTGTCTTTTTCTGAATCTTTCTCTCTTTTCATGTGCAGATTATGTCCATTCATAATACAATATCAGGTCAAGATTCTACAACAAGTCCATCAATATTATCCATGGATCAACCAGTAGCTGATAATGAGGTTGAGGTTGAAGAAAATACAAAAGATGATGATAGTGAGGACCCTTCCTTTGCCCCAAAAGAAGAGGAAACGCACGTCCAAAGTATGGGAGGATTTTAAAGAGGTAACTCTTCCAGATAGAACCCTTAGTGCTGAGTGCATTCATTGCAAAAAGAAACTTAAAATAAATAACACGGGTTCTACAACACATCTAGGAAGACATGCCAAAAGTTGTACTCGTAAACAAGTCAACTTAAAGGGTCAGAATTTGTTGAGTGTGACAAAGACTATTGCATGCATAGAATCTATTGCTTCAATACAGAACTTTGTGTTCAGTCAGACTAAGATTAGAGAAATTCTTCCTCATATGGTTATTGTGAATGAGTTGCCATTTAGATTTGTGGAATATGACTTGTTTAATTTGCTGATGAAGTCTACCAATCCCCTCTATCAAAGTATAAGGCATGCTACATGTAGGAAGGATTGTATGGAGTCTTTTTATATGGAAAAGAATAAATTTATTGAGGAGTTGAGGAATGTTAGTAAAGTGAGTGTCACTACTGATCTTTGGAAGTCGGATCAGAAGATCTCATATATGGTAGTGACATGTCACTTTATAGATTCAAATTGGAAGTTACAGAAGCGCACATTAAACTTTTTAGATGTTCCACCACCACACACTGGACATATGATATGTGATGTGTTGCAAAAATGTTTGACTGAATGGGGGTTTTGCAAAAAGTTTGGACAGTTACAGTTGATTATGCAAGTGATAATGACATGTGTGTTCGATTGCTGAAAGAGAACCTTTCATATGGTCGTAGTTTACCTCTTGGTGGCCAGTTTTTTCATGTTAGATGTTGTGCCCATATCTTGAATATTTTAGTGCAATTTGGGTTGTCTGCTATTGAGGTTTCTATTTCCAAGGTGCGTGAAAGCGTGAAACATATTATAGCATCTGAGGCACAGATCAATATGTTCAGTGAAATTGCAAAGCAAATGAATTTATCATCTAAGAAACTTGTTTTAGATGTTTGCACAAGATGGAATGCAACGTACTTCATGTTGTCATCTGCTTTGGAATTTAAAGATGTATTTCCGAAGTATCAACTTAGAGATGACTCATATGATTCATTGCCTAATGAGACCGAGTGGAAGAATGTTCAAGTAGTATGCTCTTTTCTTGAAGAATTTCACGATGTGACCGAATTGATTTCAGTTATCGAAAATTTATAATTTTATAAGTGTTAATTGTTTTTAATATTTTTAATTAATAACATATATACTTTTATTTGATTTAGGTTATGAATATCCAACTAGTAATCTCTTTTTTCCGGAGCTTATTCACGTTAAGAAGCTATTGATGAATGATAGAGAGAAGAGTGATGCATGCTTGGTGGATATGATTAGCAAAATGAGAGTGAAGTTTGATAAGTACTGGGGAGATTGCAATTTTGGACCCTTCAATGACTTAATTAAATTCTTCAATTTCGGACCACCTTGATTCTATCACATAGGCTCACGCCTATACTTGACAGCCAACCGACCTGATATTTCTTATGTCGTCGGGGTATGCGCAAGATTTAAAGCTAATCCGAAGAAATCGCATATGGATGTTGCCAAGAGAATTGTGAGATATCATAAGTGTACTGAGTCATTTGGAATCTGGTACCCAAGATGCGACAAGCTTATTTTAAACGGGTACTCAGACTCAGACTCAGACTCAAACTTCAGAGAGTGTCATATAGATCGCAAAAGCACGAGTGGAACATGCCAATTTCTTGGACATAAGCTGATCAACTGGTTCAGTATAAAACAACACTCGGTTGCAACATCCACTACAAAAGCGGAGTACGTTGCTGCTGCTAGCTATTGTGCTCAGATACTATGGATCAAACAGCAGTTGCTCGACTATGATGTGAACTCAGGTTGTTGATCACTGTGAAAATTAAAGATTAATTATATAGTGAGCAAATAAATTTATAATAACCCGAAGGTTGTCGAACCCACTGGGATAGTGTTGCTTTTGTGTCGATCGATAGGGGCTCTATCGATTGAAACAGAGGCAGAAGAGTCATTTTAAAGATGTTTTGGTGGGTTAAAGAATATAAAAGCCATCTTAGTTAGTTTTCAGTGTAGGTGAAAAATGTAAAGTCGTGTATAGGTTCTTTATCGAGTTGTAAGTTGTACTAATGTTAGAAACAAGACTAGTCAAAAAGTCTAGTACGTGGGGAAGACTCAAACATGCCAGAAGAACGAGTACGCCTTACAAGCCTGGAAGAAAAAGATTCCAGCGGAGAATGGATTTCATCAAGTACGAATCCAGTATAGTATGGTGCAATCGCTCAAATCATACTGAGCAGCAAGGGACACAGTATACTTCAAGTGATGATGCCATCAGCATGGAGTTGCAAGTATGACAACATCAGCATAGACTTCATGGTCTAGGTCCCAACATATGAGGAATAGTGGAATCGCAAGAAGAACGTACTGAAGAAGAACAAACTTTAAGGATTGGAGAAACCTTAAAGTCTGCAAGCATGAAGCTTAGAGTTTCGCTACCTAGGACGATCAATCCGGGATTCCTCATACTGGCAAAATACTATCGTTCTGACAAAAGACGAACCATCGCTGTCAAAGTCAGAAAAAAGGAGTAAAAATGTGTAGACCCTCTGCAAAAAGTACACCTACCCACCAAACACTGCAACCAATAGAGACATTCGATTGGACATCTTCCATTTTATCTCTAACGGGTCTTAAATTCAAATCTTCAACATCTCGGGTATAAATACCAGAGAGATCATCGAAGAAGAAGGTTACTCGAATGAGTTCAAGATTTCACATACCAAAGTACTCACGAACTAAAGATTCAACAAGTTCTGTAAACTTCTACCGAAAGTTTTAAGCTTAACAGGGTGAGCTTACTTTCAAGGCTATCAAGCTTTCCGTGTGTCACTAAATGAACATGAGACTCAAAATCGTTGTATTCTTGAGTTACCATTTAGTAGTTTTTCACTTTAAGAAAAACTACAATAGTCAATCTTGTACTCTGAATCTTACGGGCAACTTGCCGCAGAAGAGATAGTTCATGAGGGAACTATAAACACCCCATTCATGCTACAAGGAGGCTGAGTTGTGCGCCCTCACTCTGAGGAGCTGCGAAGCGAAGAACCAAGCAAGGACCAAACGAGTGCGCTTGTGGATCGGTGAACGGGGCATTTACTGACAAGCAATAGATCGTAGGAGCACTTGTAAATGTTCTAAGCTTAGTACATTACCAGACCAAGTGTCTGAAGAGTGGACGTAGGACGGTTTAGTCTGAACCACTATAAATTTGTTTATCGTTTACTGCTTTATTTATTTGTCAGTATAGCTTTATTTCATTTTGAAACTCAACACTTAAGTATCTATATATTAGGGCTGGCAATTTCTGACACGACACGATAACACGACACGAACCCGCACGATAATAATGGGGTTAAACACGACACGATTCGACACGACACGAACACGACAAAACACGACACGAACACGAACACAATAATTACCTGTTAAGAACCCAAAAATTACAAGTTTAAACGATAATTACCTGTTAACACGAAACGATAATTACCTGTTAACACGATATTGACATGAATCTGACACGAACACAACACGAACACGACACGAACACGAGAATCTTTTAAGAAATAAATAATGGGTAACACGAACATGACACGACACGACACGAACACGATATAATTATTGGATAACACGATATATTATCATGTAACACGATCCGACACGAACACAACACGAACACGACACGAAATCTAGTGTTCTTAATGGGTCGACACGATAACGACCCAACACGCACGAATTGCCAGCTCTACTATATATTATACTAAAGGAATTCCAGAAAACTCTCTCCAAAATTTTTGAAAAGTGTGCACAAATAAAAAAATATTAAATAAATTAATGATATTTTTACAATTATTACTTCATGGTTAGAACATGTCAATCTATATAATATATTGAAAAATGTGCATGTTGAAATAAAATGATTCTTTTTTGAAAAAATATTAGAAATTATTTTTATTTAAAAAATATTTTAAGATAATTATATTAAAAAATAATTTAATTTTAAAATTATTAAAACTTTATATTAATTGAATCGTTTAGCAAATAAATTTTAGAGTTTCTAAATTGCAAAAGTTATTTGAAATGAAAAACAAAACAACATGTTTGCAATGTAGCTTGAATATCATAATTCTCATTTTATTATTTTAATTTTGTATTAATATAATTTTGAGAAATTAGTGCATTTTAATTCATAATATCTATACAAATATAACCTAATAACTATAATAAATGTTAGACATTAAGTTGGTAAAATGAACAAACTTAGAACTTACACCATAATTTTCGATGTAAGATATTAAATTAGAAATACAGACAAATATTGTAAGTTAAATTATAATTTGTGAGCATTGTGTTATTTTTGTAAAATTGGCAAATATTAGTAGTATAAATGCAAATACTTTTATTTTGGGTGTAATTTTGAATAAATATTATATGTGATGAATGTTTATTAAAGAAGTTTATTGTTTTTCTGGTATTTTTATGTGATATCTATTTAATATTATTTTAATCAAACTACTATAATATATTTTATGTGGTTATTTATATATAATAGAAATATAAATTATTATTCAATAAAGTAAATAATATCATAATATTTTTGAATAAGTTATTTATATATTATTTCAATGAATATTTGTTCGCGCAACGCGCGGGTGTAAATCTAGTTGGAATAATATACTGAATACTGACAGATAAGACAAAGTAAACTTCTAGTACATAAGAGTTCTGAACAAACCAAGTTAACACGCCATCCTCGATTTATCTAATATTAAAAGTATATTATCTTAATCTTTGCCTAAGAATAGTGTATCGTTCAATATTGATTTTTTTTACGTAACAACACAAGTACTCAACCATAGGTTAATAGTTAGTACCCAATTTTTGACACGTAATAATTTAAATGCTCAAGTTATATTGAAGATATCTCATTTTAATTTAAATTGAGTAATAAAATTTTACAAAAAAATTAACAGTTGAAAGCCCGTACGACCGTTATAAATTATTATAGACCTCAAAATAATAGATGCAGATTTTCTCATGCATAATGACCTTTCTACCCTCATCCAAAAATGAAAGCTAAGCTCATCACATCCTCTGTATTTATGTATGGGCGGATCTATGTGTATGGCTGGGGACAATTTTTTTTTTCAATTTTATAGTATAAAAAATTAATTTTTTTATAGTTAGCACCCTTTTTCACAAGTTATGAAGAATAAAAAGAGATAGAAAATAAAGAAAAATATAATATTAGGGACTGAGGATAAAAATGAATAATAAATAATGAATTTCATTTTTACTCAATTGTGTAATTTAGTTCCTCCACCACAAATTTATGGATCTGTCACTATATATAATCATTGGAAAGGGAAAATTATGAAAAATACCTTAAACTATTGATCAACTATAAAAAATACCTTAATGTTTCATTTTGTCAATTAAAAATACCTTAACTATAAAAAATATTCCTATGTTTCTCTTTATCACTGAATTATTTTCTAATATTTAGGGATGTCAATCGAGCTAACCCGTCGGGTTTCGAGTCAGCCCTATCGGGCTGCGGGTTAATCGGTCCGTGTCAAATCGGACTGAAATTTTTTCGGGCTAGCCCGTCGGGCCAATAAATTTATTAATTATTTTTTATTTTTAATATTTTTTCACTCTTTTAATATTTTAAATAATAAAAATTAAACAAAATATTACTTTTCTCTTATAAAAAATATAAAACACATCACAAACTCTTATATAATGATTAATTTAACTATTAAAAATATATTATTTTTAATTTTAGCAATATTTAAATATATTTTAAATTCGTAAGTAAATAAACTTAACTATTTATTGAATACTATTTGAACTAAATATAATTATATAACTTAAAATTTAATTAATATATATGATCTTAAATATCAAAAGTAGATTTTAGTACTATAATTATGATAGATATATTAATAAAAAAGTAATCGGGTTAATCGGGCCAACCCATCGGGTTTCGGGCAAATTTTTTTGGGCTAAAATATTTCTACCCTAACACGTATTTTAGCTCGGGTTAATCGGGCTAACCCGCGGGTTTCGGGCTAAATTGACATCCCTACTAATATTTGATTTTATCTATTAAAAACACCCTCAATCGTTAATGTTGTTAAAATTTTTATGAATCATAAATTAAATAATGTGTGACATTTCCATTTCTTTGGTATATATTGTATTAAAATTTTAACACCGTTAGCGACGTAGGGTATTTTTAATTGACAATGATATAAGAAACTTTAGGATATATTTCATAGTAAATTGTATTTTTAATAAGCAAAATGAAACGTTAGAGTATAATTCAAGAAAAAGCAAACATTATGATATTTTTCATAGTTGATCAATACTATAGGGTATTTTTCATAATTTACCCTATTGGAAAAGTATTGTAAAACATAATATAAATCTTTGTTGAGTGGTATGTTACAAAAGAAAGTAAAAAAAAAATGAAAAAAATAGAAGCCGGTGGTAATGGATATGCGACGCGAGAGGTTGTGTAATCGGGTTGGGGGTATTTAGGTCAAAGGCAATTGTTGGCTGTAGATGTGAGGTAGAATGGAAATCACACGGTTCACGTGTTTGTTGAGAGGCATGGTCCCCCACCTGACACGTGTTACAAAAGCATGACAGACCTACTGCCTACTACCCCACCCCTTCCCTTCTTAACCTAACCATGGTTTACTCTCCTTCATTTTTTGGAACTCCTATTTATCTTCACTTCGCACTTTTCATACTAATCATACGGCAAATTAATAGTTTTATTCCAATTTTTTCTAAATATAAATAAATTTATTTAAACTCATATATATTTAAATATTTTGAGAAATTTTAAATTCATAATATCTTGTTCTTGATCACGAGTACCAACACTTTTACTAGTGCGACTGGAATGGGGATGTCTCAGTCCAAAATTGGGAACTGTTGAAAGGAAAAAGAAAATAACTTATTATTGGGCTGGACCTAAAAATAATTGGTTTGTTAATGGGCCCGAATATGCAATGTAAAAGTGGCCACGAATATATGCACCTTCCATATGCAATGTCATAAGTGGAAATATTTGAATATATACTCAATTTTATAAAATGCATTTTGAAAATTCCCACTTTTTATAACATATTACAAAAATATTCAAAAATACAAAATTTTATATAAAAATTTGTTTTATGTGAAAACCGATGCAATTATTGGTGTTATGATGATGATATCATTACCAAAAATATATTTTTAATGATATTTCGAAATACAATATTAATAAAAGCAATAAAAATACATTTAAAATATTTGTTGGTATGAAACAAAAATAATAAATGAGGTAGGAATCAGGTTTGAATCAGGTCCAAATTCAGACCCGATTCATACTGGTTCAGACCCGATTCTGACCCGGGTGCGAATCTAGTCTGAATTAGGTCTGAACCGGCCTGAATCGGGTCAGAATCTGGACCCGATTCAGACCTGATTCCTACCTCATTTAATCTCATTCCTACCTCATTAATTTAATTAAGTCATTCCTACCTCATTTAATTACCTCATTTATTGCATTTCATACTAACAACATTTGATTTTATTTATTTTTTGGTCAAAATCTTTTTTTCAATGTTTTATTTTGTAAATAATAAAATTACTAAAATAAAAGAATAATGTCTAATTATACTAATATAATTCTGATATCGTTGTTTGGTATCAGTCTAATTATACTACTTTAATCATCTTCAACTCATTGATTGTGTTAAATAAAAATTGAAATTGTTATATGTAATAAATTATTATAAATCAAATAATATAAAGTAATCATCTTGAACTCATTGATTGTGTTAAATAAAAAATTGAAATTGTTATATGTAATAAATTATTATAAATCAAATAATATAAAGTAAATTTTATTTAATCATTTGAATTTCGAGAATTTTTTTTTATAATAAATGCTATTCAAGGTTATTTAATTGATGAATTCAATATTTTGAGTCGGCTCCACTCAATTTTTTTTAGCCCGACCCCATTTTGAATTTAATAAATGTTATTCAATGCTATTTAATTGATCAGTTTGATTTTATTTTTTTGAGTCGGTTCCACTCCAAATTTTTTTTTGAGCCCGACTCATTTTTTAATTTGTTTGAGGGCAATCGAATCTAATCAGTTCAGACCCGATTCTGACTCAATTGAGACCCGTATCAGAATCACATGGTACATTGAGATCCGGGTCTAAATCTTGACCAGATTCAGACTCGATTCTTACCCCTATTTTAGCAAATTCTTACTCCATTAAAAATATTTTAAATTTATGAAACAAATTCTAAAAAAAAAATATTTATTTTTATTGCTCTTATTAATATTCTACTTTTAAAATCATTAAAAATACATTTTTGGTAATGATATCATCATTATAGTATCAATAATTTGAAAATGGACAACTAACATTTTGATTTTGATATATTTTTGTATTTTTGGGTATTTTTGGGATGTGTTTATAAAAGTGGATATTTTTTATAGAAGGAAAATCTATAATAGCCAAAATTTAAAAGTATTTGCAATGTATAGTCAATCTTATGAAAAACTTAAAAAAATAGCCAAAGTACAGTCCTTTATGTTAAAATGTCTAAATCAGGCAATCAAATCAGTTGAATTGTGTGAAATTTTTAACGGTTTGATATGTTACTAATATTGTATTACACAACTCTATTATTTATTTATTTTTAGAATTGTTATGAAATAAAATGTAATATTTTTTTGAAAACAATCCGGCTTGCATTCGGCCATTTGAGATATATCTGGTCTTTGTGAGATATATTTCGAAGGG
Organism: Plectranthus barbatus; assembly: GCA_026898455.1. NCBI lineage: Eukaryota > Viridiplantae > Streptophyta > Magnoliopsida > Lamiales > Lamiaceae > Plectranthus > Plectranthus barbatus. The sequence continues at coordinate 87,007 of JAPKLW010000324.1, forward strand.
TTCTATTCGAATATTTTAACACAACTCTATTTTTTATTAATTTTTAGAGTTGTGATGAAATAAAATATAATATTTCTTTAAAAACAATCTGACTTGCATTCGATCATTTGAGATATATCTCATCCAAGTGAGATATATTTTGACCAAAGTGAGATATTTCCAAGGGTTTATTTTAAAAAAATATAATTCAATTTTTTTAATTTTATAAATAATAAGTAACTCTCAATTGGACAAGATTTCGGCCATTTGAGAAATATTTGGCCAAGTGAGATATATTTCAAATTTTTTAATTTTAAAAAATATAATTCGATTTTTTTAATTTTAAAAAATAAAATAAAATAAAATAAATGGTAATAAGTCTCAATTGGACAAGATTTCGGTCAATTGACATATATCTTGACCAAGTGAGATATATTTCGAATTTTTTATTTTTAAAAAAATATAATTCAACTTATTTAAAAAATAAAACAAAATAAATGATAAATAAGTCTCAATTGGGCAAGATTTATGTCAATTGAGATATATCTTGGTCAAGTGAGATATATTTTGAATTTTTTATTTTTTAAAAAAATATAATTCGAGTTTTCTAATTAAAAAACTGAAATAAATGATAAATAAGTCTCAATTTTATTTGATTAGTTTTGTTCATTTTTTTTGTTATTTTAGATGCAAGAATTTGTGGCCAATATTGAAATATTTAGGAATAATTAATTTAATAAAAATATATAAATAAATTTAAATTGGGCAAGATTTCGGCAAATGAGATGGATCTCGGACATGTGATATATATTTTAATTTTTTTATTTGAAAAATAATAAAAAATGAAATGATAAATAAGTCTAAATTGAAAAGATTTGGAGGGCAAGATTTCGGCAAATTGAGATGGATCTCGGACATGTGAGATATATTTCGATTTTTTTAATTTAAAAAATAAAAAATAAATAAAATGATAAACAAGTCTAAATTGTGCAAGTTTCGGCAAATTGTGATGGATCTCGGACGTGTTAGAAATATTTAGATATATTTCGATTTTTATTTAAAAAATAAAATGATAAATAAGTCTAAATTTGGCAAGATTAAGAAGGCAAGATTTCGGCAAATTGAGATGAATTTTGGATATGTGAGATATATTTTGATTTTTTCATTTAAAAATAATAAAAATAAAATGATAAATAAATCTAAATTTGGCAAGATTTAGGTAAATTGAGATAGATCTCGGCGAATTGAGATTTATTTCGATTTTTTTAAATTTAAAAATTAAATTAAATGATAAATTAATACATTATAGTTTAATTAGAACTATAATTTATGTAATTAAATATAATTATAGACAATTATAGTTGATTACTACATTATAGTTCAATTATAAATATAATTTATGTAATTATACATAATTGTAGACACTTATAGTTGATTACTACAATATACTTCAATTAGAACTATAATTTAAATAATTATACATAATTGTAGACAATTATAGTTGATTACTATAATATACTCCAATTAGAACTATAATTAAGGTAATTATACATAATTGTAGACACTTAGAGTTGATCACTACAATATAGTTCAATTAGTACTATAATTTATGTAATTACACATAATTTTACACAATTATAGTTGATTACCACATTATAGTTCAATTAGAAATGTAATTTATGTAATTATACATAATTGTAGACAATTATAGTTGATTACTACAATATACTTCAATTAGAACTATAATTTATGTAATTATACATAATTGTAAACAATTATAGTTGATTACTACATCATAGTTCAATTAGAAATATAATTTATGAAATTATACATAATTTTAGACACTTAGAGTTGATCACTACAATATAGTTCAATTAGAACTATAATTTATGTAATTAAACATAATTGTAGACACTTAGAGCTTATTGTGAACTATAAATTATACATAATTGGCCTAGACCTCGGCCAATTGAGATAGATTTCATTTTTTTGTTAAAATTTGGGAAGAATTCGGTGATACTACACTACACCCATTTCAATTTTTTTTAACATGTCACATTACTCATACTTTGACACTACACCCATTTCAATTAATGATAGAAATATAGCCCCCATGCATCTTCATTATTTGTAAAGTACGATAAATCCAGTTCAATTTTTTTTTCCTTCTCACTAATATTCTTTTATTTACCAATTCTTCATCATTTTCTCACAAAATGGAGGATTTATTTTTGAATAAGATTTGGTGGAGTTTCAAAATTATTTTATGCTAATATACTAAAGTCTTTCATAACAAATTTCAATAACATAATATGATGCAATTAAATTATCCTCTAAATAAAATGGTGAAAGAATCAATGCAACTGAAAAACGAAAAAAGATGATCGTAAAATTAGTCATTTTATCTTGAATTATCGGAACTGAAAGAGGATGAAGGCATAAGCTAACTTAAAAAAATAGAATAAATAGAATCACTGCAACCTATGAATGAAATATTGAATCTAGATTTTTTTAAAAACATAATTTATTTATCAATTGAAGAAAAAATATAATCTGCAAGATATATTATAAATTTATAATTTTTTAATTAACTCGACACAACCATGGAAAATAGAAAATTTGTATTTTAGAAAGAAAAAATAATTTCGAGGCTATAAATATAAGAATGGGGCTTTAGAAAATTTTAGTGTATTATAGGATGTATTTGGGGCTACAAGAACAAATAAGGACAAATATGTCTATTTAAAAGATTATTTAAATTTTAATTATTTAAGGGGTTATAGTGAGAAAATTGTGGGGCTATGAATTGAATTACCCATAAAATAATAACACGGTGAATAATAAATAAATAATAATAAAATAAGCATACTTTTTAAAATAAATATGGTGAATTCCGGCTAGAATTTTGAAGTCAAGTTGATTATATAGAACTCAAGCTGAATATATTTTCCTTAATATTTTATCAGTGTATTATTACTTTTTTAATGCAACCTTAAATGAATAATAATAAAAATAAAATAAGCATACTTTTTAAAATAAATATTGTGAATTTCGGGTAGAATTTTGAAGTCAAGCTGAAAATATAGAAATCAAACTGAAAATATTTTTCATAATATTTTATTGGTGCATTATTACTTATAAAATAAAACTCTAAATGTACTATAATAGTAAAATAAGCATTTTGTCAGAATTTTCACACAAATCGAAAATAGTGATTCGTTGACTAAGACATATTTGAAAGAGAAAGTACACTTTGACTATTTTGTGTAGTTTTTCATAAGGGTGGCTATTTTTTGAATGTTAACATAAAATTTGACTATTTTTAATTATTTCATTTTTTATATGTATATAAAGCAAAGGAGCGGATCCGGTGAGTAAGGTCTTAACGTGAGAAAGATGCTTGATTGTGTTCATGAGGTTGCTTGATTGTGTTCAGGTCGTTGCTTGGTTGTGTTTTAGTTGTTGCTTGATTGTGTTTTAGTCATTGATTGTTTGCATATCAACCATTGATTTTTTTAGATCTGATGGACATGATTCATTCTTTTTTCTCACATGGAAATTTTTTTTTACATGATCCTTCATCTCTAAAGCAAAATGGGTATTTTGTAAATTTTCTCGTGTTATAAAAATTAAAAAGAGAGCAAAATTTAAATAGCCACTTTTGATAACTTAACATGTTATCTAGCCATATGTATAAAAACATAAGTTTTTTAGCCACTTTGCCAATTATTGGAGAGAGAAATTGATTTTTAAAATTTTGTTACATTAATTGTTTTTGGATTTATTACCCATCTACCCCACCACCTACCCCACTTCTCCCCCTTTCTCTCTCTCCACCGTCAACACCACCACCGAACGGCCATTGTCGTCGATTTCAAGCTTCCAACACCCGGATTTCGCACGCCCCAACCAAAAAAAAATCCACATTACATCTACACGATGTCTGGGGAGCAACCTCAAGCGAACCAGGTACCATTCTCCCACCCATTCGTCGATTTTTATACTATTTTTCTTAAGTTTTAAACTTACATTTTTTTTTTGTGATTTTAGTTGATTATATGTGTTGAATATGATTTTTAGTTGATTATAGTCGATTATTTGTTGATATAGATTGATTATAGCTTTAATTCCGTCAATTTCATGTATTCATTATTGATTTCATATGCTAAAGTTGAACTGGGCGGGGAAGAACCCTCGCAGGGATATCGAGATCTCGCCATGAAATCGAGATCTCAATTTGTTTTCGTAAGTAGGTCGATATGAAGTGATATCGATATCTCGATATCAAATCAAGATGAAAAATCGAGATCTCGATTTTTTTTTAAATTTCTGATTTTAATTCTTTTAATTCCCCTTTTATTTACATATTGTATTTTACTTAATTGCAGGTTTGGGAGTGGATCAGGCCCAGTTTGCAAGGCAAAGTCCCGCGGTCGATGAATTTTTACGACCGGGACATTCTTGAGGATATCCGTATTCGTTTAATGAGCTTCGGAGAGGAGAGTTTTGAGTTATACAGGGATGGACCGTTCGGTCCATTTCTCACTTTTCGGTGGAAGAAGAGCACGATACGTGCTACGTGGGCTCTGATCACCCACGAGATTGAGGTGGAGGGAGCGGAGAACGAGTTGTGGTTTCGGGTTGGTGAAACCAACATTCGACTTGGTGCTGAGGTGTTCTGCTTGATGACCGGGCTGCGGTTCGGAGATTCTGGTTTTAACTCTACAGGAGTTCATGATTTGCCGGAGGATGGTTGTTTATGTTCTCACTACACATCCCTTCCTACTGTTGATCAGTTGCATATGGATTTCATGAACACCGACCTGAATCTGAGCGATTCTGCTGATGATTACATGAAGATCGCTCAGATTCTATTTGTCTACCGTATGCTGATGTGCCACGATGGGAAGTGACACGTAGACCCCTGGATTTATGCATTGGTGGAGAGACCTCATCAGTGGAGGGCATTCCCTTGGGGCTCGTGGTCCTCCAGTATTTTGCTGCATCAGATGTCTGTCGTGATCACATCATCAAAGACAGAGAAGGTGCCTTTAGTGCATGTATACGACCCTTTTTGGGTGTTGGAGGTAATTGTTTGTAATTTTTATTTTTAATTTATTTAATTTTTAATTTATAAAAGATTATAATTGTAAATTATTTGCATTATTGCGTAGGCATGGCCGTACGAGGCGATCCCTGATCTGGCAGCCGCAGTTGCGATGCGCATTGCGCCAGTGGAGGGTCAGGCGACTCAGCCTCGATGTTTATTTTGGAGACCTATATACATTCGGGAGTCTGACTTCACCACTTTTTTCAGACTGGAGGTAATAAATTATTGTTTATAGTTTTTAATTCTTATATTATAATCTAAGTATTATTTGATTTATGTTTGTTTTTAGCATAACTGCAGTACTACACTGCAGTACTACACTGCAGCTGACTGATGATGATGCCGATTCTGAGAGTTGGCTCAGCTTGAAGAATGCCAAGAACCCGTTGATTCGGAGATTTATACCTTATAGGGGCTTCAAGCCCCGACGATCAGCTTCTCAGCGGCCTTCTGCTAGTACCTCGTGGTCTTCTTCGAGGAGGGTTCCGCAGCAGCAGTCGCCGCCAGAGCATCAACCCTCGCCACAGCGCCAACCCTCGCCACAGCACCAGCCCTCGCCACAGCGCGAGCCATCGCCTTTTTTCGATATGGGGAGTGGTGGTTTTGAGATTCCAGTCCGCTCTTCTTATGAGCATACTGATCTTCCTCATCGGCGGCGTGCTAAGAAGCGCCCGCGACGTTCCGCATCTGCAGAGCCTCTAGAGGTACATGTGTTTGAATTTATTTGATTATATTTTACTTATATATTTATATTATCTTTTCAGACTGGACAGCCTCCATGGTACGAGGGGCACGAGATGTTCATGGATGACATGGTGCGATTTGCAGTGCCATTGGCTGGTCAGCTCGTGCAGCCACTGGCAGATACACTTCTTCCACCACTGAGAGATGGGCTCGTGCAGCCACTATCAGATTACATGATTGTTCCAGTGGCTGATCGCATCATTGATCCAGTGGCACAGCGAGATGTGCCACCATTGGCGGAGCAGCTTATACAGCCATTAGCGAATTGCATCATTGATCCAGTGGCACAGCGGCTTATTAAGCCATTGGCAGAGACGATGATTGATCCGGTGGCTCAGCGACTTATGGGGCCAGTCGCAGATAGACTCATGGTGCCGGTAGCTGATCGTGTGGGTCAGTATATTGTGGAGCCGGTGGCTTCCAGGGTTACTCATAGGTTGAAGGTTTTCTTACTAGACATCGCAGATACACTTCTTTGCCGCCCTCGCCGGAGCCAGAGATGGGCCCCACCGTACCCATATTATTCTGGCCCCACTGTTGGCCAGACTTTTGGCCCGACCATCTCTCAGCTCGTTGGCCCCACCATCTCATCTACCGCGGGCCCCACCACCTCATCCACTGCGGGCCCCACCGCCTCATCCACTGCTGGCCCGACCATCTCCCAGCCCGTTGGCCCCACCACCTCATCTACTGCGGGCCGCACCGCCCCCTTTCGTGCTCCTAGTGCCAAGATGTTGAAAGAATATCTGTCTTTCATGGATGATATCACGCAACAAGTGAGGGTGCCTGAGCAGGGATTGGTTATGAGTAGGGAGCTATATTTCCGGCCACTTAATGACCCGAAGGAGAATGTTTCAGAAGATGTAAGTGCATAACTATTAGTTGTGAATTTTTTTGTTATCGGCTTTATATTAATTTTTTTTGTGTGATATCAACTTTTGCAGATCTTCATGAGTATACTGACCTAGATTGAAATTCTAATAATTATTAGTACATTATTATTTTATTTTTAATATTTATTTTGTTATAGTTTGATTGTTATGAAGTAAATTATCATAATTGTATTGTTATATTGAAAAGTAATTATTTGAACATAAATAAAAATAGTGTTAAGACATATTTTGGTATTATAATGATTCACAATTTCATTTCTTTTCATTTAACATTTTGATATATATGAGCATTTTACTTAGTTGTGTATAGTTATTAAAAAAATAATTTATATTATATTATTGCACTTGTAGAATGATAGAATATACAAAATAGACAATAATACTTAAACAAAGGTTAATAACAATTTTAGTTTGATGATGATAAAAAAGTAGTGAGTTGATAAAATCGCATGACATGTAATCGGAAATTGGGTTAGAAGAAAATAATAATAAAAAATATGGTTAGAAGAAAAAATAACAACAAAATGAGTAACTTTTTTAAAGTTATTATCATACATAATAAAGTATCTCACATTGATAAAGAATAAAATACACACAAATGAAAACATCTATAAATGAGCAGTCATTTTGATATCCCACATCGGTTAGTTAACAAATACAAATGAATTGAGTCACCTATAAAATACATCTTTCTATAGCTAATTATTGTTATTACCTAAACCATCAATTTGGTGGTAATCGGGACAAGGTTGCCGACCACATAGCTGGTGAGAAGTTGCCTTGGAACTTATTTTTTAATTGAATAATAATATTATTAATATTTATATATTATTTTAATTAATAATATTCGGTACGGTACGGTATACCGTTACGGTATATCACGGTATACCGTTATTACGGTACGATAACGGTATTCAGTTTATGTTATACCGAAACTTCGGTATACCGATAGTTACGGTATGGTAACGGTATGAATTTTCTCATACCGTAAAGTTCGGTACGGTATACGGTACGACGAAAATTTTTCGGTATACCGTACCCTCCCACCCCTAAGTATTCCAACCGGTGATGCAAGTGATGCAGTCCTACAGCAAGGTCAAGTTCATCCTTGCTGCTAAATGTCGCTCCAATGCATAGCTCAGTCGGGGCCCAATCTGCGGGAATAATCTACTCCAAACGCTCAGGAGCATCAACCTCTATTAAAGGAAGCACCCAACTCCTTACTTCCTGATCATGTCGAGCTGCAGCCACGGACTGACTCAAGTTATTGTTAGATAGTCCGTACTGATCCATTCGGCCAGGAGCTAGAATCCATCTAGAAAAATCACTGACCAAGGACTCAAACAACCGACTCCGGTCCTCCTCCTCGTCCCTCTCCTCCTCGCTTGCCTCCTCCTCCTCCTCATCATCATCACAATCATCATCATCATCATCTGTAGATTCCGCCTCATACTCATCTACGAAATCATCAGCTTATGAGATGCTAGGACAACCCATTCGTGTTGATCGCTGTGACTGTGACTGAGGTGCCTGAAATCCGGACTGATTTTGCTTCAATTTGGTGACCACATATATAATTGGATCAATGCTATTTTCATATAGCATCCGCATAATATATTCGTCGGTCTTCAGTCCAGCCTTCACATGCCTCGAGCCCCCAGATATACTGCTCATGTAAAACAAGCAGTAGCTAGTAGTGAGGAGATCACAGTGCATGATCTCGTGAATCTCGGACAAAATAGTATTGTAGGAGATCTGTTCACGTCTCAAACAAATCAATTGCTCGTCTCCGCCCATATACTCGGATCTGTCCCAAGCACCACCATGACGTATGATGAAACGTTGATACGATATTTGCGATAAATGAAACGAAAATATTAAAAAAAATCAAGAGCATATTCCAGCAGACAATTCGAGATCTCGATATTAATATCGAGATCTCGGAATTAAATTAAAATTAATTGAGATCTCGTGACAAAATCGAGATCTCGAGATGATGTCGAGATCTCGATATGGTGAAGTCGAGATCTCGATTTTCCTAGGTTTCTCCCTAAGTTCTCTGCGTATTTTTTATGAAGAACAGTCCTAAAATCACTATATTTTCTAAAAAACTAAGATATACAAGTCGTTTCTAAACACATATCATCAATATAATGCATAAAATGCATGAAAATAATGGAAAAACGGTTGAAATCAACATACCTTCGATTTTTGGCTCTCAAAACTCTCTCAACTATTTTCAGAATATTTTTTTGAATGCTTCATCGTACAATGAAAGCAATTTGTTTGTAAAAAGTTTTAATAAATTTCCAACAACTTTGGTTGTTGGAAATAAATGATAAAATAAATATTTCCGAAAATGGAAATAACTTTAATAAAGTTGATTTTGTCTTGTAGCCGAAAATGGAAGAGAGAAAAAGTCAAAAGTACAAAGTGACTATAAAACTTATACTTTTTTATCCTTATAGCTATATAACATAGCAATTTATTTAAAGTGGCTACTTTTATGTATTCCCACAATTAAAAAACCAATGCACACTGTCTGAAAATTGAAATCCCTCCCTCCTCCTTTCCTTTCCCACTAGTCCTTATTTTCAATTTCAAATTCCGTTCTGCATCAGTGAATCTCTCTCCCTCTCTGCTCATATGCGAATACAACACACAGTTGTACACGTTGGGGAGTATTTCTTCCAACATTGGTTTCTATAATTCCACTCCAAAACTTAGTTTAAACCCTAGAACCTAAATCTCACACTGAAGTGTGAGATAAAAAAAATGGAGTGGAACCCTGAGACCCTACAATTCATGTCGCAATGCTTCGTCAACACTCTGTCCCCGCTTCCTGAGCCACGCCGCCGGGCGGAGGCAGCATTGGCGGAGGCCGCCGATCGCCCTAACTACGGGCTGGCAGTACTCCGGCTTGTCGCCGAGCCTGCTGTTGATGAGCAGATCCGCCAATCTGCTGCTGTTAACTTCAAGAACCACCTCAAAGCTCGCTGGGCCCATCAGCCCGACGACCCGGACCGGGTTGTTGTGCCGGACTCGGAGAAGGAGCAAATTAAAGGCTTGATAGTAGGAATGATGGTTACTACATCGCCTAAAATTCAAGCTCAGCTTAGTGAAGCTTTGACCATCATTGGGAACCATGAATTCCCTGGAAAATGGCCGACTCTGTTGCCTGAGTTAGTTGGCACTTTGGATGAATTGAGTCAGGCAAATGATTATGTTTCGGTGAATGGGATTTTAGCGACGATTGATTCATTGTTTAAGAAATTTAGATTCGAGTTTCTGAGAAACGACGTGTTACTCGATTTAAAGTATTGTCTCGACAACTTTGCTAACCCTTTATTGCAAGTGTTTAAACGGACTGCAGGTTATTTAGATCATGCTGTGGCTTCTGGGATTGCAAATGCATTGTTCTTAAGGGCTATATAGAGTCACAGAAGTTGTGTTGTTGGATTTTTCATTCATTCAATTATGTGGATTTGCCGGAGTTTTTTGAGGATCATATGGATGAATGGATGACTGAGTTCAAGAAATACTTGACTGTGAGATATTCTGCTTTAGAAGACAGTGGGAATGATGGGCTTGCTGTTGTTGATGAGTTGCGAGCTGCTGTTTGTGAAAATATTAGCCTGTATATGAAGAGAGATGAGGAGCCATTTCAGGCATATTTGGCTGGGTTTGTGGAGGCTGTGTGGGGGCTTTTAGTGGTTGCCTCAAATTTGACCAGCCGCGAGATGCTCACTGTTACTGCTATTAAGTTATTGACTACAGTTAGTACAAGTGTTCATCATACTTTGTTTTCAAGAGATGATATTTTGCAACAGATTTGCCAGAGTGTAGTGATTCCCAATGTGATGCTAAGGGATGAAGATGAGGAGCTTTTTGAGATGAATTACATTGAGTTCATTCGGAGAGATATGGAAGGCAGTGACTTAGAAACCAGGAGGAGGATTGCTTGTGAACTTCTCAAAGGAATTGCTTTGAATTATAAGGAGAGTGTGGCTAAAAAGATTTCTGCTCAGGTACAGAGTCTTCTAGCCTCGTTTTCACAGGATCAAGCTGCTAACTGGAAGCACAAAGACTGTGCTATCTATTTGGTTGTGTTCCTTGCCACAAAGAAAGCTGCTGGCACCTCGGTATCCACTGATCTCGTTGATGTTTAGAGCTTCTTTGGGTCTGTTATTGTGCCAGAGCTGCGAAATCAAGATGTTGATGGATTTCCGATGTTGAAAGCTGGTGCATTGAAGTTCTTCACCATGTTCAGGAACCAGATCCCAAAAACGGTTGCAGTCTCTCTGCTTCCTGATGTAGTTCGCTTCCTTGTCTCTGATTCAAATGTGGTTCATTCTTATGCTGCAAGCTGCATTGAGAAGCTCCTCGTGGTCAAGGATGAAAGGGGAAGGACTAGATACTCAGCTGCAGATGTCGGCCCATTTCTGCTTTTATTAATGAACAATCTTTTTGGAGCCTTGCAAAAGCCAGAATCTGAGGAGAATCATTACGTGATGAAGTGTATCATGAGGGTTCTTGGAGTTGCTAATATTTCGCATGAGGTTGTGTTACCTTGCATCAATGGACTGGCGACTGTCCTAAAAAAATCCCGACTTTAATCATCATCTGTTCGATTCAGTGGCTCTTTTAATCAGGAGAGCTTGTGAGCAGGACTCATCCATCATTTCAGCTTTTGAAACCAGCTTACTGCCCATCATACAGTTGATCTTAACTAGAGATATTACTGAGTTCTTCCCTTATGCGTTCCAGCTGCTAGCTCAGCTTGTGGAATTCAACAAATTCCCTCCCTGAATCATGGAAAAAATCTGCAAATGTTCCTGCTCTTGTACGCTTGCTCCAGGCCTTCCTTAGAAAATCTCCCCAAGAGTTAAATCAGCAGGGGCGTTTATCTAACATCCTCGGAATATTTGAAACATTAGTTTTATCTCGAGGTACTGAGGAACAAGGATTTTATGTTCTCAATACTGTGATTGAAAATCTTGGTTATGATGTTATCTCATACTACATCAGCCATATATGGGTTACCTTGTTTAAAAGGCTGCAAAACAGCAAAACCGTGAAGTTTCAGAAGTCCTTTCTAATATTCGTGTCACTTTTTCTGGTGAAGCATGGTCCTGAGAACGTTGTTGTCTCAATGAATGCGGTTCAGCCTGATATCTTTCACATGATTTTGGATAATTTTTGGATTCCTGATCTCAAGCTGATAACAGGTTTACTAGAGCTGAAGTTAACTGCAGTATCTTCAACTAGGATCTTATGTGAGTATTTGTCACCATCAGAGCGCTGGGGAAAAATGCTGAATAGCATTGTTACTCTCATTTCAAGGTCAGAGGAGGACAGATTGAAAGAGGAGCCGGAGGATCCTGATTTTGGTGCAACTGTTGGTTATAATGCCACGAATTTCCGGTTGCCCAATGCTGGGAGGAAAGAAGAGGACCCTCTGCCAGAAATCAAAGACCCAAAGCAATTTTTGGTTGCATCTTTGGCTAATCTTTCCGCTCGCTCCCCCGGAACATTGCCTCGTATCATTGCTGAAACTCTTGAGCCTGCTAATCAAACTGCTTTAGTTCAACTTTGCAGCTCCTACAATCTGGCCATAGTTTGAGAACAATTTACCTTATGTAAGTTTTACGGTTGGATATACACTATTTATCCTTTTACCAAGTTGAGAGTTGTTAATTGCATTGGTTATCTAGAACAGTTGAAACTTTTTTATATTTGTAGATGGTCTTATATGTTAGGGGTGGTCTAGGGAAGGGTGGTACATTAGGAGTACGTTTGGACCAATATGATACTTATGAGCTTTTTTGAAATACTGTACAATGTGAAAGAATGTGGGCTAGAATGTTAAAATGGTGAAACTGATTGGACTTCACCATTTCATTCTGAATTTTGAGCGTAATTTGTGATTGTGTAAGCCAAGAATTCAGTAATGGAAGAGTACTTTGCTTGGACAGTTGGGTGGTTTATTATGAACTTGTTATAATTTTTGGGCAAATGTTATCATGCTAATAATGTGTGAGACAATGTTTTGAACCATGAATCAGAAAAGGGTTTCTGGTGCAGCTATATGTGTCATGGTAATCTGAGTGGAGTTTTTTGGTTGATAATATTAATACTTGCTTCATATATAGCTTTCACCAGTCTAAGTTGCATGCATTCTTTCTTGTTTTATAGCAAAACTCCAATTATTTGTATTTTTGTGAGGACAATTGCTTTCTGTCAAAAAAAAAAAAAAAAACATTATTATTATTATTTTTTAATTGAGTATATCTGATTGAAGTCTAGCAAGTAGCAAGTTTGCTCAATTCTTGAAACTGACTTGTGGTACATTTTTTTTGCTTCTGCATTCTCTCTCTCTGATCCTGAAATTCTGGATTTTGAGAGGGTGGGGTGGGAATCAGAATTAATGGGATTCATATCAGAAATGGATTTTAAGCCTAATGATGTAAATTTGAGGACCTGTATATAGGGCTGTAAATGAGTCAAACTGTTCGTGATCTACTCGGATCTCGACTCGATTAAAGCTCGTTCGAATTTGTTTTGAGAAGCTCGTTTATTAAACGAACAAAACTTGAGCATCATAGTATTCGACTCGTGAGCTCGTGAACAAGCTCGTTAGCTAAAATTAGTAAGAAATATAAAATAATTAATTTATAAAAGTATTATCTTTCATAATTTATGGGTAACAACAATGATAAATCTTTCTAATAATGATAAGATTTAGAATTTGAGCATGAATACGATATTAATTTACAGATAAATAACTTTTTCTTTCAAAATAATAATGGATATTTCAAATATATTCCAAATTTAGAAAGTTCGTCTAGGCTCGATTAAAGTTCGATAAAGTTCGTGAACTTCAAAATGTTCGACAAAAAAGCTCGAAGCTCGATTCGATACTAAACGAGTCAAACTTGAGCACGGCACTACTCGGCTCGACTCGGTTCGGTTACACCCTACCTGTATACATGTCATGGGATTCTATTATCTTCGTTTATTTTATAATCTGATTAATGAGGTGTTATTTATCTGTATTGTTATAAATATATTTATTTATTTATATTGGACATTATTTAATTCCCTTTTTATTAGATATGGTATCATATATATATTTGAATTCCTGTATTTGTAAACGGACGTTCAAGGAATAAAAACTGTTATTCTCTCTGTCTTCTTCTTCTCTCCATTTCTTCTCTACTTCTTCTATGGTTTTATATATTGTTCGTTGTTTGGATTCAATCAACTTACAACACGTTATCAGCACGACACTCTAACCAACTGAGTTTTGATTTGTTTGCCCTAGAAAAGAATCGTGTCTTTTCTGCAAGGTAATTTCTGAAATTTATTTGCATTGAGAATGTAATTGACTTCATCAAATTCTGCCTCAATTGTTTATCGTTCATCTTTTTATCTCTTCCTTTCTTTTGTTTCTTGGCGGATTTATGCTTTGAATATATATTTGTTCTCGTTCTGTTTTGCGAATCTACTGGAATTGCAGTTGGTTTTTCTCTCGCGACTTCCAATTTTAATTTGCTTTTGTTCTTTTATGGTTATATTTTTCTGAATTAGGAGTGTAATTTTCTTTTTGACTTTGAGTTTGAATCGGATTCTGCTTCCATTTGGCATTGAATTAATGTCCTCAAACTTGAAGTTAAATTATGCGGGTTTATCTAAAGCATTTAGATTGTGTAGACGAGGACAGAAAAAAAAATTTTAATTAAAAATAAAATTAAAAAAAAATAAATAATAATAAATGGGTGAATTGGGAAGAAAAGCAAAAGAAAGCAAGAAAGAAGATAGAGAGATATAACTGAATGAACACAATTTTAGAGTCTTGATTCCTGATAGACTTAGAATAGAATTTAAAATTGGGAAGAAACTAGAATTTGGGTTGGAGAAGGCACGATAACAAAATTTCTTTAAGATTACTACTACTGATATTATTGCTGCTGCTAGAAGATGATTTTTCTTATACTAAATTCATAAGTCAGGCCTTCTATAAATGTTAGTTCTAGGATAGCTTTGCACCAAGAAAAGGAGTTGGGAATACTCATGGCAGGTTTATCATATAAACTAAATAATGATTTACTAATGTGTCCAATCCTAAATGTTGGCCAGATCTTGTCATACTTATTTCAATTTATTATAATTAAAATCTTACTTTCATTAATTAAAAAAAAATAATCCCTGTTAGAAATCCAAACAAGGTGAATGTGGATCTCATAATCATTTTGGTTCTCATTATTTAGGCAACATGACTATATTCATTTATCATCTGATACATAGCCTTATAGGTTGATAAATTGAACACTTTTTAGACCTTTATTCATTATTGAGGTTTGTAGGTTTGGGGTCAGGCTCCAACTTGGGAAAGGATTATGCCTGATTTTATTTCTTATATATTTATTGTTCCTATTTATCATTTTTATGTTTGATTCAACTGATTTCCATGAAATATATTTGTTTATTTACCCTTATCATATTTTATGCGTTGTTAGTAATGTTCTTATATGCATAACTAGATTGACCCCTGCGCGTTGCGCAACGTGTTTACAATTTTATTATAATTTATTATCAAATTATATTATTTTTTTATTATGTAGATTTATAAGTAAAATATTAAACCTCAATCGAGTTTAAGTGAAACTGTGAATTTGTTAGTCAAATTCAGATCAGATTAAATCCTCTATTCTACAATGGTGTTCAACTGCCTCAATTATTTTAACAATTCTTATTTCCAAAACAAAAATAAGTATAATTCATTATACTTTAATTTTATTTTAAGAAAACAAATTAAGATTTTATAAGAACACAAATTATGGTTATGAAATCAAACATAATAATAAAATTTTAGTTAAATATGAAAATTAATTCTTAAAAAATATTATATACCCTAATTGGGTGGAGTCTAATGTTAAACTTAGAAATTAATCTACACTGTAATAAATTAAAATTATATAAAAAGAAAATATTGGATAAAAATTAATAATTTTAAAAGTTGAATATAAAGTGGAACATAAAATATGAATAAGAGATATATGTTTATTATAAATATTATATAAATTACCTTCATGTTATATTTTACAGTGGATGTTCATACACATCAATTTTTGAGTTTCGCATTTGCATGATATCAGAACACAATATAATTGAGTTGAGAATATAAGGTTTTCAATTGATGATAAGTTTGAACATGAAACTATTTTGATGTTTATGATTTGTTTGCATCCATATTTGTTGTGTTTATATCCTCTTTTCTCTATATCTACACAAAACACATATTAATTTTCTTTAGAGTATTTTAATTTTAGTTTAATTATCAAAAGATCCCAAAAACTTTCGACCAATAGGTCCTAAATTAAAAATTTATCTTTCGATTTCTAAATTAATAATTAAAATATTTTTGGTACTAATAATTAAACTATCTTTCATATACTGGATCAATTATTATCCTTTTTATGTTTTTACCTCTCACCGTTCTTTTTATCTTGCACACAGTTCAGTATTTATGTAAAATCTATGTTTATATTTATATTCTAATCTTTTACTCCATTTCCATTCCAACATATTTATATATAATTTATATAATATATTTAAAGAGTTCCGGATTTTTGCCATCCAAAATTGTCATATCAAAAGAAAATGGTAATTTTACCATCAAGCAACAGTATTATTAATATTTAATTTAAAATATTATCAAATCAAAATAAAAAATAACTCTACTCTTAGAACATAAAAATTATAGAGCATGTTCTTATATGGTATAATACATTCAAACATTAAACTCAATTGATTTGATTTATGAATTTATATTTTTATTGAGCTTGAAACTACTCTCATCTTCTCGCTTGCTTCTAATTCTATTTAGAGATAAGTTTCATTCTCTTGCTTTAATTATTTGGGTCAATTAAATTTCGAGATTTTTAGCACTGATATGATTGTTTTGTATTTGAGATTCTTGCTTATTATGCATTTAAGTATTTTAAATTATAAATTTTGTAAAATTTAATATATACCGTTGCTATCAATAGCCTCCAACTTATCTTATGTCTAAAGATATACTATACTCGAAATCAAATGCAAATCAATTAATTATATAAGTAATATGTTTTTTTTTTGAAACATAAGAAAAGTGTATAAATTATAATCTATGTATTTAATTATATTGTTTTTTCATTATATGAAAATAATTAATTTAATAAAATATGGATTTTTTGAAAATAACATACCATACCATAATCTTAATTTTTGATTTGCTTGCTTTTATTTGAGAATTTTCGGTTAAAGAGGATAAAAATAACATGGAATTGAATCCAATTTCTTGATTTTGAGAAATACAATAAAACATACACTTTTACTTTAAGAAATTAAATATAATCTTTTGTATTTACAATGCTAGAAAATAAAAATATACACAATCCCTTATAAAACAAAGAATATTGAATGACATCAAAGACTCCACCATATATTTGATGTTAATGGCGGGTTTCATGAAGGACAGTGGATTTCGAGATCAACTCATCCATTTGCACACAAATCATCATCATCCTTACCACATCCTCATTGCCACATCTTCTAGCCAAATGAGTAGATAATCTAATGAGATCGAGTTTCTTGCGCAGTAGCACGACAGAAGATTCCTGAACTTGAAGATATAGAGATTTCTTAAGTCAACCTTAGCCGCACTGTCTAATATAAAATTTACAACATTGTGCTAATAAATACATGGTGAATTATCCTCATTGAATCATCAAAACATAAAAATACAAACTATATTGAAAATAACCTAATAAAATATGAAAATCTAAAAATCCTCTGTGTTCTTTATAACAAACAAAATCAAAACAATTGCACACATATAGAGCCTAAAAAGTAACTTAAGTTTGAATGAAAATGATGTTGGTTGAAGAATATTTATAGGTGATTGGGTAAATGAAAATCAAGTCAAATATGGAATATTCACACAATTTTAAAAGAGTTCAATCAAGTATTAAATTAAAAATGAAATTTTAGCATAATCTTGGCTAGTGACATTTTTGTAACGGAATGTTTCATGATGGAATTTACGCTAATTAATATAATCACAATATATGTATGAATAATTGTGTAATTAAATCACGTAATTTTTAATGAATACTTGCTAATTATATAGAATTCCACCTTTATATGCATTAATCACGTGAATTAGATATATGATTAATTTTGACTGTAGAGTGTTTCAAATTATTAAATAAATTTGTAATGGTTTTCTTTGTCATTTAAATTTATTTATGTTAATTATAAATATTTATTACAATAATATATTCATTACTTTCTATACTTATCTTGCGATTATTTTTAGAAATTTTCAATGGGCGGGAAAAGAAAAATATTATGGGATCTTGCTTTTAGGTATACTATAAATATAGATAGATTTCCATATTAGATTGTTTACATTAATTAATTTCTCTAAATAACTATTTTTGGAATGTTTTTTAAGCACGAAAAGAATATTTTATCGGATTCGCTTTTATATATATGTAGATTTTTTAATTAATTATAGAACTTTAATTTTTAGTACATAAAAAACAGTAAATCAATAGATTTTTTATTTTCTTGTATTAGTATTAAAATATACTTTTCAAAATAGATAATAATTTTGAAATACAATATAAACTTCATTAATTAATTCATAATAAGAGTTTAAATCGTAAATGACCCTGATGCCCCAATATTTCAATTTCTTCTAATTTCCCTGCACACTTTATTCACACAATTCTATATACTTCCTCCGTCTCAAATTGATAGTCCCAAAGTAAAATGGCATAGTAATTAATATTTGTGAGTGTAGTTAAATTAATATTTTATTGGTGAATGTGAATAAAATTTACCATTTTAAGAAATTGGACTAATAAATAAGACACACCAAAAATAAAAGTGAAACTAATAAATTGGGACTTTAATGTCTCCATAATATTACAATATTTAACACAACATAAATGAAATTATGCATAACTAAATTCATATTATTTTTAAATTAAGTGTTAAGAACACAAAGTATGGAACTATGTGCATAATTATAAGAAATCGGATAGTAGAAAAAGTGTATTTACGATTGATATTTAATTAGATTTATAATGTTAAATAATTTCAAATTCAATTGAATGGAATTAGTAATAGTTATTATAAGCCTATAATTAGATTTTCTTATTATTTAATTTAGATGGACACAGTACTTATCTACATTTATTATCAGAATAAATTGAACACAAATATCAAGATTTATTATCAAAATAAACTACAATCGTTAGAAATCCATTATTAAAAAGCAACAGCAATCCAAACAAACAAACAAAAATTATATTATATTAATCGACAAAATTGAAACTATATAATTCCTAAGATTAATAAAACAATCTTAAACATAATACATAAAATCAACCACAAAAGATTACAAAATATGATAAATCATTAAAAACTTTATCATATTAAATTGTTAAAAAACTACAAAAATGATGATGATATTTCAAGAAATAAAATCAATACAATACAATGATAGATGAAACCGATGTTATAATATGTCATGGCTCAAAAAATATAAAATAAGATTATCTCTCAAGATAGAAAAAGATTGTTGAACTCATCAATTTATACTACTATTTGACTGTTATAATATTAAAAGTCTGCATAAAATCAGTCATTAACGTAATTATAGAAATTATTTACTTTCCATAATTTAATAAAACACGTGATTATTATTAGGCACCTTTGCTTGAGCGGGAAAATTTTTTTTATAGGGGTTTTGCTTTTAGTAATATATAGATTTATGTAGTTTAATCATGTCTGATATCAACAAGAGAGAATTTGCTGAGCTCGCCCTTGATGGCAACAATTATTTAACATGGGCCTTAGATGTTGAGATTCACCTTGCTTCATGTGATTTGAGTGAGACTATAATCCAAGATTCTGCTAGTAGCACTGCCCAGAAGGCAAAAGCTCTAATTTTTCTCCGTCACCATCTGAACAAAGATCTCAAAAATGAATATCTGACTGAGAAAGACCCTGTTGTCTTATGGCAATCCCTGAAGGATCGCTTTGATCAGCAACGATCAATCGTCCTACCTCAAGCACAATATGATTGGTTAAATCTACGTTTTCAAGACTTTAAGTCTGTAATGAATATAATTCTGCTCTACACCGCATTGTATCACAACTAAAACTATGTCAGCAGAATATTACAGAAGTTGAGCTGATAGAGAAAACTCTATCAACATTTCATGCTAGCAATCTTGTACTCCAGCAGCAGTACAGAGCTAAAAACTATGCTAGACACTCTGAACTGATATATGCTTTACTTGTAGCAGAAAAACATAACCAACTTCTTATGAGAAATCATAATGCAAGACCTGTTGGTTCACAAGCAGTGCCTGAAGCACATGCTACAGCTCAACGATATAATAATAGAAGAGGTAGAGGACGAGGTCTAACTTATAATCATGGTGGCAGAAATTGGTCTCAACGTGGTGGTTGATGTGGTAGATATAATAACAATGTCAGATTCCAAAATCACGGACAAAATGATCAACCTCGCAATTTCTCATTCAGAGGTCGTGGAAGGGGATATAACAATAAAAATCATTCACAGAAAGCCAGTTCATCTCAACATACAAATGATAAAAAAGAAGTTTGCCATCGGTGTGGATGTAGTGGTCATTGGTCTCGTAATTGCCGCACCCCAACCCATTTGGTTGAAGCATATCAAAGGATGCAGAAAGACAAAAAGGGCAAAAATGTTCAAGTGGAATCACACCATGCAAGTTTGCCTGAAGCAAACATGTCCTTTAACACAGAGAATGATGACCTATTGGGTTTGGAGCTCGCTGATTATGGAGATAAAGAGTAATTTGACTCTGTTATGCTTATTTGCATGTATTATGGATAATAGAATACTAGTATGTGTTTTACTTTTGTTATGGATAATTGTTTTACTTCTCGTTTATTTATCTTTGTCATTTTGCTCAATTACTTACTCCCATTCTTATTTATTTAGAATACACAAATATCAATGACAGAATCAATGGAGGGTGAAAGAATTTTATGCTTAGTTGATAGTGCTACTACACACACTATCCTTACAGATAAAACATATTTTCAAACTCTTACTGAAAAGAGGGGGAGCGTTACTACAATTGCAAATGATAATATACTTATTGTAGGCTCCGGAAGAGCTTCTTTAATTCTACCTATGGGTACAGAACTTATCATTGATGATACACTGTTGTACCCACAATCCAAACATAATCTTCTCAGTTTTAAAGACATCCGATTAAATGGATTTCATATTGAAACTGATATAGAAAATAATACTGAAGTTATGCTCATAACTCAAACAATTGGATGTCGAAAACAAGTCATGGAAAAGCTCCCATCTTTCTCCTCTGGGTTGTATTATATATATATTCAACATAATTTTCCTATTTCAATGCATACAAAACTTAATGACCCAAAATCTTTCAAATTATGGCATGAACGCTTGGGTCATCCTGGGCACACAATGATGCGTCGAATTGTTAATAATGCTATTGGACATGATATTCATAGTAAAAATCTCACATCCCCACAAGATTTTGTTTGTGTAGCTTGTGCGAAAGGCAAACTAATAATACAACCTTCTCGCACTAAAGTAAGAACAGAATGCCCTACATTTCTTGAACGAATTCAAGGAGATATATGTGGACCAATTCATCCACCATCAGGGCCATTCCGATACTTTATGGTCTTAATTGATGCCTCTACTCGGTGGACTTATGTGTGTCTATTGTCCACTCGTAATAATGCTTTTGCAAAACTAATTGCCAAAATTATTGAGTTGAGAGCTCAATTCCCTGATTACTCAATCAAATCCATTCGAATGGACAATGCTGGTGAATTCACTTCAAAAGCATTTGATGAATACTGTATGTCTTTGGGCATCAAAGTGGAACATCCGGTTCCTTATGTTCACACTCAAAATGGTTTAGCTGAATCATTAATCAAACGAGTAAAATTAGTTGCTAGACCATTACTACAAAATTCCAAATTACCTATTTCTTGTTGGGGACATGCTATCTTGCATGCTGCTATGTTACTTCAAATTCGACCAACTGCATATCATGAATATTCTCCCATACAATTAGTACGTGGTAAAGAACCAAACATTTCTCATCTGTGTGTATTTGGTTGTGCAGTCTATGTTCCAATATCACCACCAATGCGTACCTCTATGGGCCCTCAACGTAAGTTAGGTATATACGTTGGTTATGAGTCTCCGTCTATTATAAAATATCTAGAGCCCATGACTGGGGATCAATTTACTGCTCGATACGCTGACTGCATTTTTAATGAAGATCATTTCCCGACATTAGGGGGAGATACAAACTCAAAATCAAAAGAATGTCGAGAAATTTCATGGAATGAAAAAGATCTTCAATACTTAGATCCACGCACTAATCAATCTGAACTCGAAGTTCAAAAGATAATCAACTTGCAATATTTAGCAAGTAATTTGCCAGATGCATTTACTGATCATAAAGGAGTGACTAAATCACATATACCAGCTATAAATGCACCACAAAGAATTGAAATCCCGAGTGGACTAAATAAATCAATTGATGCTCCTCAACGCCTGAAGCGTGGGAGACCTGCTGGTAGTAAGGATACAAATCCGCGGAAAACAAAGTCAAGTAAAGAAATTATCACACTCCAACAACCTCCTGAAGAGGATTGTCCTGAAGACAAAAATCCCAATACTTCTGCACGTGCTCAAAATAATAATCATATTGGGATTGCGGAACAATCAAATCAAGATATTATGGGAAATGAAAAAGATTTGATTGATGTTAATATCGAAGTGGCCATGAATTGTGTTGATACAGGAGAAACTTATAATAGAAATGTTACTGTTGTCGACAACACTTTTGTATCTATAATTGTTCTTACACTTTCAAATGATAATCTGGATCCAGAACCTAAAACAATAGCTGAGTGCCAGAAGCGCTCTGATTGGCCAAAGTGGAAAGAAGCAATTGAGGCAGAGTTTAACTCACTTAATAAAAGAAAAGTTTTTGGCTCAGTAGTACTTACACCGAAAGATGTTGTCCCTGTAGGATATAAATGGGTGTTTGTACGAAAGAGAAATGAGAATAACATGGTGGTGAGATATAAAGCGAGATTAGTAGCTAAAGGGTTTTCGCAGAGGCCCGGAATCGATTTTGATCAAACATATTCTCCTGTATTGGATGGCATAACATTCCGCTATTTAATATCTCTGGCATCAAATATGAACTTAGATATGCAGTTAATGGATGTCGTGACCGCATATTTGTATGGGTCATTGGATACTGATATTTATATGAAAATCCCTGATGGGTTGAATATCTCAAAGCTAAAAGAAAATGAAAATCGTAACATGTATAGTGTTAAAATAGAAAGATCACTATATGGTTTAAAACAATCGGGAAAGATGTGGTATAATCGACTGAGTGAATTCCTCCTGAAGAAGGAATATGTTAATAATGACGTGTGTCCTTGTGTTTTTATCAAAAAGTCACATAATAGTTTTTGTATAATTTCTGTTTATGTAGATGACATAAACATTATTGGAACACGTAAAGAACTTGAAGAAGCTAGCTCATATCTAAAGACGGAGTTTGAAATGAAAGACTTGGGTAAAACCAAGTATTGTGTCGGCCTGCAGATCGACCATCTCTCTGAAGGAATCTTTGTTCACCAGTCAATGTATGTACAAAAGATCCTTGAAAGATTTTATATGGATAAATCTCATCCGCTTAGCACACCAGTGGTTGTCCGATCCCTAGAAGTGGATAAGGACCCTTTTAGACCTAAAGATGAAAATGAAGATATTTTAGGACCTGAAGTTCCTTATTTGAGTGCCATAGGAGCACTACTTTATCTTGCAAATTGCACCAGGCCTGATATAGCATTTGCAGTTAATCTACTAGCAAGATTTAGTGCTTCACCTACCAAGAGACATTGGAATGGTGTTAAGCATATTTTTCGTTATCTTCAAGGTACAAAAGATCTAGGTCTATTTTATAAAAGAAATCAGGATATGACATTGGTTAGCTATGCAGATGCTGGATATTTGTCTGATCCCCATAATGCTAGATCTCAGACTGGTTATGTTTTTCTTTGTGGTGGTACTGCTATTTCTTGGAGGTCTGTTAAGCAGACTTTGGTATCTACATCTTCAAACCACTCAGAGATTATTGCATTATATGAAACCGCTAAAGAATGTGTATGGTTAAGATCTTTAATACAACACATTCGCGGTTCATGTGGTATAGCATCAGAAGAAAAATCCCCCACAGTCCTTTATGAGGACAATGCAGCTTGTGTTGCACAAATGAGTAATGGATTTGTTAAAGGAAACTTAACGAAACATATATTACCTAAATCCTTTTATCCTCACGAGCTCCAGAAGAGCGGTGAGATTATAATACAAAAGATTCAAACAAGTGATAATCTTGCAGATCTATTCACAAAGTCTCTTCCAACACCTACTTTTGAAAAATGTGTTTACAATATAGGTATGCGTAGACTTGGAAAATTATTGTCTTCAGGGGGAGCGACAACATCTAAATAATCCTGAAGATTAAGCCCTGAAGGCATAATAGATGTACTCTTTTCCTTACTAAGTTTTTCCCATTGAGTTTTCTTAGTTAAGGTTTTTAATGAGGCATCTAGTGCAACACCTGAATAGATATATATCATGTACTCTTTTCCTCGACTGTTTTTCCCACAGGGTTTTCGGCGAGGTTTTTAATGAGGCATGAACATTACAAATAATGTCCAAAGGGGGAGTGTTATAAATATATTTATTTATTTATATTGGACATTATTTAATTCCCTTTTTATTAGATATGGTATCATATATATATTTGAATTCCTGTATTTGTAAACGGACGTTCAAGGAATAAAAACTGATATTCTCTCTGTCTTCTTCTTCTCTCCATTTCTTCTCTACTTCTTCTATGGTTTTCTATATTGTTCGTTGTTTGGATTCAATCAACTTACAACATGTATGATGTTATTGAATTTTATTTTATGATTCCGAATTATGTTAAACTTGAGGCAGAGTATTCAAAGTAGCTGACCATAAAATAAATAAATACCTTAACGGCCTTTGCGTTTTTCTGAAAATGCACAAAACTACCCTGTTTGTTAAAATTCGAAAACAATTAATTGTTTAAAAAAATGGCGTCGCCCGGACTCGAACCGGAGACCTTCAGTGTGTTAGACTGACGTGATAACCAACTACACCACGACACCTCCGACGTATTAAGTCTTGCTTTTACAAAGTATATTAGATTTTTCTTAACACTGTAAATAAATTTGAGCTTTTTGCAAATACAGAATATGTTTCTTGGGCAGTAAGTTTTGAAGTTGATGGACGTTAGTGTACAATTATTTAATTACGGGATTTAATCTATTTTTCGACTTATCGTGCGAATCCCGTAGTTACTTTCATCAAATATATATAACCATGATGATTCTTTCCGCTACATATATTAATCACGTAATAAAATTAATATTTGCATTGCATAACACGTGGTGACAGCCGGATGGAGATTGATTAAATTAATATTTCAGGATCGAATACTTCTATCAATTTTAATGTTTACGAAAAATAATTATACATTCAACAAAAGGTGTTGAGGTTATTTTTTTTAGTACATTACATGAATTATTCTTCTCAATTATTACTCTCATTATTATTATTGTTTTTAAGTCAAACTTGGGAGGCTGCCCATGCGCTAAAAATAGATTAATTTAAAACTTCTAAAATTACGAACCACAAGAAAAATCAACAATTAATACACACAAGAAATAACGTTTCATTGACTGTATTTAAAGAATGCACCACAATTTCCTGCTTGGGCTATTATTATCGATTTATATCTTCTAATATATATATATTATAGAATTATAGGATGGGTACTTAATTTTATCACTCTCAGTTTAAGTCTTGATTAATAACTTAATTAGGGTTAGGTTAACCAACCGTTCCCTAAATTTAGTGCAAACACTTGGGCGCTCAGTTGCAAATCAAGATTGGCCACTCATCCACAAAAAAAAAAAAAAAAGGAAAATTTAACATTTAATTACCAACTTATATTTGCATATATTATTGCACAAAAATCGCCACGTTTGAGAAATTTCATAGGCTTCTCCAGCGACGTTACACACTTTGTCGATAATAATTAATAGATATCGAAATCCAAAAGTGAAAAACTTTCAAATAATCTCACTTTTGCTTATGAACGATGGGAGAATAGGCAATCGAAGAAGAATTAATTGCTTTCACAATCTTGGTGGCGGAATTCTGCTTCTTCAAATCGCCCGATTCTTCGGAGTTTCGTGCCTTCACCAATGAAAGCTGCCGTGTAGAGCCTTCGTCGGCGGCGGCGGCGGCTGCCGGTGGTTGGAGAGGGTACAGTAAATCAGTTGGGAAAAAGTTGTATTGTAGACCAGCCATGAAGAGATATTTTGGAGAGAGAAAATGAGAGAAGATCTGAGGCCTGGTGTTAAATACTCTAACCTCAGATGTTTAGAGAGAGAGAGAGAGAGAGAGCGCCACAAATTAAATGTGCAAATGGGGGATTCTTCAACTAACTATATTTTAAAGTCTAAAATTTGATTTCTCTATTTTTATTTTATGCTTGGGTATATTCTAATTCTGGTCCTCCCACTTCCATCTCAAAATTTGACTTTTCGGGTTATAAATAAATATATTTTCTCCATTTTTTTAAAAAAATAATACTCTTGACAGCCTATATAGTCAAAAATGAATTTTATATTAAATAGAAAGATTTTAAGTATTTTGATTTACTCTGAGAAATGAGTTGTTTAAAAATTAATTTGGGCAATCTGAATATGAACAACAATTAATTGAAGAGACACGGCATGGAGAATGAGTTAATGATGACGATTAATATATTTTAGTTTTGGAATAAATGTATGTATTATTCTTCACCGTCTAGTCATTGCTTACATCATGAAACTTCCTTTATAATTTATAAATAAAATTTCATAATCTCGAGTGATTATTGTTATGAGACCACAGTGGATAAAAATGTATTACCATAGTAATCACCACATAATTACAAACTTGTCGTCTGCTGGGAATGTTTTCATTGGATTTCAGAAAAAAAAAAAGTAACTTTAATAAAATAAAAAAGGTTAAAAGTTGAAAGCTGAATTATTATTCTTAACTAAAGCTTCCACGTGGATACAGTTATGACCTAATATCTCATGTGTGCTTTGGTACACATCATTATTTTAATCATAAAGGGCATATTGTACATTTTAAATTATTTATTTTTGGGGTTATTGTGAGAAAAGCAAAATTATTTGTATATTATTATCACCCCAAAAAAATTATTCCAAAGTGAAGTGCCATATTCATTTATCAATCTAGTCCACAAGTTTCATTTAGTGGGAAAATGTATGCCATTTCAACCCAATGAGAACTCTAGAATTATTCCAAAATGAATCCAGAAAAAAAATATGATACCATATTTAACCTTAAAAAAACATAAAAGCTAAAACAAAATATATTATAGACAAATAGTTTGTGTTCTTAAGTTAATGTGGGTGTAACCCTCTGTAGTTAATAAAAATATATTTATTAGTCTATTTAAAAATAAGAGTTTTATTCGTAAACACTTCGAATAAAAGATCATTCTGATTCTATCATCTCCTTTTTTTCCTATTATAAAAATTAGTTTTATACTTTTATTAGGTATTTTGGAACTATTTGGCTCCTAGGTATTGTCTAAGTGGCTCACTAAGCTAATGAGTAACTTGAATTTTGAATTTTTTTTTATAAGAATTTGAGATTTTTATAAATTTATTTTTATTTAATAAAATCTATATATTTTTAAAAAAAAAAAGTTGTACCGAAATTCTTAATTTTCAAACTTTTGTGTTTGATGATCATGAATGATCGATTCAAGTAAAATGAAAATTACTTTGCATGTTTATGTATTTTTCATTACAGAATTCGGAAACGGCGAGAGAAATTGAAAACGGAAAAGCCAAGAATCTGGCAAAAGTTGTTCATAGATTTCACCAGCAAACAACATAAATTTGCGACAAAGAAATTTAAAGCTTTTGATTCAACGATCTGATAATGGGGGTCGAGGCAACCGAGGAGGAGGTGGCAATTTTGAGGCCTTTGCTGATTACGGCGGCGGCAGTTTTCGCGTCGTCGGTTTCAGCCGTCTTAGGGAGTTTAACGACGGCGGGTCGAGGGTGGGTGGTGGCATCCGCGGGCGGAGGAGGAAAGAAGAAATCTGTGGGGAAGAAATTGTATTGAAGGCCGGCCATGCTTAATTGGGGTTTTCTCATATATGCTTCGGATCTCACGTGTATTTATAGACTCACGGGCATTTGACATAGGGCGGCCTCCCCGATTTTTTTATTTTAACAAAAATAAATATTAAACATTTATCTCACAAAATTATATTGAATGCATGAGATTTAAAGTTTGCCTCAGGGAAATCAAATTTAGTGAATAAATTGAAAATTAGTACTAATTTATATTTGTATGGATAAATATGATGAATATATAATCGTGCATTCATTCGATCTCAACTCTATGTCACCTTCTTTGATTTTAAGATTTGGATCAAATATGGTCCAAAATTTGGCAAAATCTTGACTGCGCTTTGTTACAAATTACATCAATTTTCAATACTAATGATATTGAGAATTTGATTTTTTATTTTGAAAATTGCTTTTGAATTACTTAGACTTAGTTTCACTAATAGGATTAATAAAGATATTGTGGTTTATATTAATTTTTTAAAATTCGTTTTTAAATTATGAAGTTAATTAGTTTACTTTCAAGAAAATATATTTTATTTATGTAATTTTCTTCAAGAAGTATGATTTTGGGGCCTGATACATGATGTCAATGATAGATATTTTTTTTTAATGAATGTGGCCAACCTTCCCCACTTGACTGATACGGTGAATAACACGTGAGCCAAATTATTAACGGCAATGTGATTAAGATCGTTCCAACAGTTTTGATGTATTAGTACTTAGTAGTTAGACTATCCCTTCATTTCTCTCATTTTCATATATACAACCTACAATCTCATTTAATTTCTACTCCCTTCAATAAACCCCAACTCAACTCTACTTAAATTATTATTTATAAAACTTAATCATCCAATCAATTGACAATAAATGATTGGATGGTTCATCATGACTCTAAAAAAGGTGAGAGTCACGTGCCACTCCAAAGTCATTGCCCTGCCACAACTGAATATTTCATTTTCTGATATTTTTTTTATTATTAGTGATTACTTAACCTCATAGGTTGTGAATGGGGTAGCCCTCCGCCGCTTTACAAAATGATGTATTGGTGAAATTAATATTTTTAATTTAAATTTTCATAAATTAAATTGATTTTAAAATTATTTGGTTAATGGTGCAAATAATAAAAATATTATATAATTTTGACTATTTTAAATATTAATGTATAAATAATGCAAAAAATATTATTAATATAAATATATTTCACTTATTATTAATTATAAATAGTAGAGAAGTGATAAATAAATGAGGTTGCAGTTGCAAGATTAACAATTAATTTATATAAGTGCAATTTGAAAGAAAATAAATATTAGATATATATATCAATATGATTGATATCTTAGCTTTTTATCAAATAATATTCAATTATTATTACTATATAAATGTCAATCCGGTCGAAATTGTTGGTTTCACTCTTGAAATACTTTAGTTAAACCAAATCATCAAATTTAAAACTATTCAAGCTGACCAGACAAATTCATTTATCTCAAACACTAATTAAATTAATTTGATTTAGTTGGTTCGATCAGCTTTAGGCAAGTAATCTATATATATATAAAATGAGAACCCCAAGCCAAAAAAAAATTCCCGCCCAAAGGATAATTCCGAAAATAATTTCGTACTATATTAGGTAATTGTGTCCCAATATGGTAAATCATATGTAACGCCCCCAACTGACCTTCCCAATTTGGGGCCACGTTATATTGATGTTTCAGGTTTTATCAAACACATTTCTCGAAATAAACAAGCGGAAGACTTTATTTAAATAAAAAGGATAAGTAACGTAAAGAATTCAAACTTCGAGTCAGAGTATCAAAACAAAATTTAAGTTATTTAAACATTCAAAAGTGGGAAGGGGTAATTCAGAGAGCGGTGCAGCGGTGTGTGTAGCGTGATGGTGACATGTATATGAAGATACATGTCACAGGATCTTTTATCTTCTCAAAACTGCATCAGTTCACCAGCTTACACCTCGCAACTCCCATCCTTGCTACTTAACCTGCACGTTTTAGAAATAACGCGAGGGGCTGAGTACTTTCGTACCCAATGAGAAACATGCCCGAAAACATACAATTATATATGAAACATTGCTATGCAACTCACACAGATAGACGTGGGGTTTTGTTGAAAAGAACCACGTTGTCCAAAACATTTTATTTTCACGCGCGTGCTATTTACATGTTATTATATCTGTTCAGTTTTGTAACTGGAAGTTGGCCGACTTCCAAGTTACGATGATCAGTCAGGAATGTAAACACACTCAACCTACTGTCATCTAAGTGCACTAGTCTCA
>JAPKLW010000324.1:131617-259441 GCA_026898455.1 Plectranthus barbatus
ACATGGTGAACCTAATGGATGTATTAGACTCGAAGTGAGTCAGTGTGTTGTGTGAGGATCCGAGGGAACCTCGGGCATGTTTTTTTTCGGGCATATTTCTCATTGGGTACGTAAGTACTCAGCCCCTCGCGTTATTTCTAAAACGTGCAGGTTAAGCAGCATGGATGGGAGTTGCGGGGTGTAAGCTTGTGAAGAGAAAGCGTTTTTGAGAAGTTAAACAGATCCTGTGACATGTATCTCCATATACATGTCACCATTACGCGACACACACTGTTGCACCACTCTCTGAACTTCCCTTCCCTTTGAATATTTACAATCTTTTAACTCTGGTATTTAAACTGACTTGAAGTACAATTTCTTACTGTTGCTTATCCTTTTTATTTAAAATAAATCTTCCGCTTTTAATTCTTGAAATGTATTTGATAAAATCTGAAACATCAATGTAATGTGGCCACAAATTGGGAAGGTCAGTTGGGGGCGTTACAGTTTAGGTTCGATTTTGCTCACCACTATCGCAAGTAATGTGCTTTCACAACTACACCTAAGTAGTGGACGCATTATTGAATTTTTTTTCTTAAATATTAATGCATTCATTTAAACTTGCACGCTCAGATATCCTTGGGAAGCTCAAAAAATCACTTTCACTGCTACTCTGAGCAGGGGATAAATAATTGATTTTTATAGATGACTATTGTTGATTCATTTTTATTTATCCTAAACTTAAAATGGCTAATACCAAATTTTTTCGAATTTTTTTTGTATTAAAAAAAATTTAAAGAGAAGTTATTCTATCCATCTATTTTTCTTATTTATATATAATATATTATGCATGATTATATTGTAACTCTAATATAAAAGTTATATTCCAGTGCTTTAAGCTTCAAAATTTTATATTTTTTATAATAAATTGAAAGCTAAAAAAATCAGGTTACAAGTTTACCTCAATCTTATATTTGTATGTGCCAATGATAACATTCTAATATTTTATTATCTAAAATTAATATGATTCTTTTTAAAATAACAATTTTACAATATATTTGATCATTATAATTTTTTAATATTTTATAATATATTTTAATGAAAATTAGTATTATGTATATATAACATTAAAAAAAATGTAACATATTTATTATTAATAAATTATTAAAAGTAATATATACGTGCCGCGCATCGCGCGGGAGGAAAACTAGTAATTAATTAATTCAATCCCAAAACACACAAGTAATATATTAAATATTTTATCTATAATTAATTGATTATATTAAAACAATTCTCAAATATTGTAATTCAGCATATGTAAAATAATAGAAAATCTACATTAAAAGAAAAAATCAAATAAAGTAGCTAAATTATACTCTCGAGCAAAATAGTGTTGAAATCGTATAAACGGCAAAAGTCCAGTGCGACGGAGAAGGGGGGAAAGAGGCCGGAATCAGTCGTACTTGGACTAGAGATTCCCGTAAGTCAGCGGAGTGGGAGCAGGGATGTAGCGGATGGAGAGTGGTGCTACTTTCGCAATCTTCAAACTCCCCGAGTATCTCTGGACTGCGGCGGCGCCGTCGTTCCTGAGGTGGTCGCCGGAATATGAAGCTTCATGTCGGCTTTTGAGGGGTACAGCAGCTTGTTGATCAAGAGTAGTGCTGGAAGGCTCCGGTTTAGGGTAGTAGAAATCAGTAGGGAAGAAGTTATAACTATATTGCATGCCAGCCATGTTTTCTGCAGGATTTTGACGTTGATGGTGAAGCTGAAGCCTCTCAGTATGTAAATTATAAATATATATAGAG
Source organism: Plectranthus barbatus (assembly GCA_026898455.1). NCBI lineage: Eukaryota > Viridiplantae > Streptophyta > Magnoliopsida > Lamiales > Lamiaceae > Plectranthus > Plectranthus barbatus. Next base: position 133,402 of record JAPKLW010000324.1, read on the forward strand.
AGAGATGGACAGAAAAAAGGAGTACGAGGAAACCTTTTCCTGAGAGAAAAGGGAGATTTGAATAGTATGACTTGGTTTGGAGTCCACGACAAGGTATATAAACTTATGGAAAGTTCCAAATAAAGTCATTCGATGCATTGGCAGATATAAATTCATTATTTTCAAATAAGTTTCGTTTGTGATTTGGAACGTTTAAATCTTTGTAAGATATTTTTCAATATTTGAATCGTAAATAGATCGTTGTTGATAGATACGAAGTAAATCCGATTTGTTATTACAGTAGATATCAAATTGTGTAAGGAGATAGATAAATATAAACACAAACCAAAATCAAACCTTATAGATGATTATTGTAATGCTACAAAGATTTACAGACAGCAACCGTGAAGTGTGTCCCAATAAATAATACAATCAAATCAATACCAAGAAAAATGAAAGAAAAAAAAAATTCTATAACTTCATATCTCAAATACATTGACCTGCATCAAAATACTTGTACACAAAATTTATGGCGACCTGATTTCTTCCCTCAATCACACAAGCAGCCGACCTCACAGAATCTGTATCAAGAATCACTTTTTTAATAATCTTAGATTTATTATCAAAATTAGAAGACTCAACATGAAAAAGGGGTTTGAAAATGAGGAAATGCATGTATTTACCTCCATCAATATAGCATCAGATAGAGATTTTCTGTATGTCAATCATATCTCTGGAAATGGAACAACTGCTTCAAATGCTTCAACAAGCATAGACACCCTTCTCTTCCGGGCTGGAGTTAATTTTGTGACAATATGTTGAACTGCATAGTCCAACATCCACTGCTCGGCTTTCTTCCTTTCGTCCATCATTTGCTGCCTCAGGTCGACTTTCTCCGGTTCAACATCAGGGGTCTGAGGTTGTGGTTTGATTTCTCTAGCTTTCGTTAATGCTTTGATAGACCTCTTTAGAAGTATGAGCTTCTTCAACTTGCTCCAATTCTTGGATCTTGAAAGCTCGGATTTCTTGCTAATGAGTGCTTCTGCTTTCAAGTCTCGTTCAGGGATGTCTTGCTCTGGAGCTGATTCACTTGTGACTGATTGAGTATCAGAGGCGTCGTCTTGAACTTCTGGAAGGAGGATTTCATCAACTGCTTCTTTTATGAGTTTGAGAGCATCGGATTTAGTTAGTCCACTTCTCACATTGTTTGAATCACTAGTCTGCAAGAGATCACTGCTAAGATCGCCATTGCTCGTAGCAGGTAACATATTATCTTCTGCTTCGTCATCATCCCCTCCCTCGAGAAGTTCCTGTCCGACTTTTTCAGCAATGCCTGACACCACATGCTGGTATATCATATGCCACATCTTCATATGGTTTTTCCTGTCCATTTGGTTGGATTGGCTACCATATTTCGCCTCTCCTTCTGTGCTATCAGATATTACATCTTGAAGGCCTTGCACTGTTGGCACAACCTCGGTCTCTGTCAAATCCGCCACAGTATTTCCTGCTTTCGGCGCCTCAGTAAGAAAAGATGGACCAGGAGTAGCCTCAGCTGGCACTGACATTCCATCAACATCAAGACTACTCCAGCTTCGAGATTTTGAACTTGGCTCACCATTTTCAAGGCCAGGATCTTCAACCTTTATATTCTCATTACTCGCTATGAGATCATCCGTGGATGTAGACAATGTTGATGATAATGCAGTCATCTCATTTGATGTTAAAGGTGATTCACCATCACCTTTAACTTCATGAGCTTTCTCTGTTTCCTTCACCATCTTGACACTTATTTCTTCGTTGGCAGAGTCGGAGATGGAAAGAACGCGATCATCACTAGCTAAGCAACTATTTCTGAGCCTTGGAACTCTAAATTGAACTTGAGAGTTTTCTTGAGGTGGAACCACCGTTTCAAATGCTCTAACAAGCAATGCAACCTTCTTCTTCTGTGTTGGGGCAAGCTGACTGACTGCTTGTCGAAGTGCGTGATCCAGCATCCACTCTTCTGCGCTTTTCCTTCCATCCAATGTTTGAGGTCGCAGGTTGACCTTTTCTGCTTCAGGGTCAGGATTCAATGGCAGATGCCGCGGCTTCCTGGGGTTGAATTTTCTCACCTTCTCCAATTCTCTGATGAATCTCTGAAGCAGAATCCATTTCTTAAGATTGCTCCAGTGCTTTGGTGCCTTCTTCTCAGATTTTCTAACCACCTGTTTCTCAGTTTCCCTGATTTCTCCACCCGAGGCATCACCAGTCACAACAGAGTCATCTTTTAGATCAGACGGCACATTGCAATTCACTCTATCAGCGTCAGATTCTGCATCATTTTCTTTGGTAAAAGCTGCAAAACAGTAGTTAGCACACTGCCTATGTTCAGACATGCATACAACTGTATGTGTAATATATATTCCTCACCATCTTTACTTCGATTGATCTCCATGAACTCTGCTCGTGGAGTGCTGTCACTTGCTACCGACTGGTCATCAGATGCTTGGTCTTGAACCTCTGGAAGAAGAATCCTCTCAATTGCCTCTCGGACCAGCTTCACTGCAAACAACTTGCGGAGTTCGATCTCTTGAATCTCTGAGTCATTAGTTCCTGTGCCTATGCCAATGTCAGATGACTCCCGGCTCAAATCTGAACTGTTCTTCGCAAGCACAGAGCTGGAACCATTCACTGGATTTTCGCCATCATCTCCTTGAACAAGTTTGTCTGTGGACTCCACAGGCAAATTTGATGACATGTGAAGATGTATCAGGTTCCACATGCTCATGTGTCTTGGTTTGCTGAAATGAAGTACGCCCCCATCACGAGGAGTATTTGTTTCAGAGTCCTCAACTCGTGCAACTTCATTAACTTTTGAATCTCCAGCTGATAGAGATTCAGCGATGGAATCACCTTCTTCCTCAGAATTGCTGTCGGTTGAAGTTTGGATATCACATGAAGCTGACGAGAATTCACTTCCCTTGACAGTTTCATCAGATGCAACAGGAGTGCCTTGACCATCTTCGCCAGCCACTTCATCTCCACCACTTACTGATATATCGTCAATGTACATGTCAACTTCTTCTTTCGGCTTCTGGAATGAGGCCAGTGAATTTGTATCTGAATCAACAGTAGGTTCGTTTTGAGGGATCCCAATGTTATTCCCATCCAGACTTGATGAAGAGAGCTCATGCGAGGTTAAGTCAGCCTTGGGTCTTCTGGGGGAGGTTGCGACTTCATCTCCACAACTCACTGATATATCGTCAATGTACATGTCAACTTCTTCTTTTGGCTGCTGGAACGAGGCCAGTGAATTTGTATCTGAATCAACAGTAGGTTCATTTTGAGGGATCCCAATGTTATTCCCATCAAGACTTGATGAAGAGAGCTCATGTGAGGTTAAGTCAGCCTCGGCTCTTCTGGGGTAGGTTGCAACTTCTTCCTTGTGACAAGAGCACGTCGAACAGTAACCTTTCCACCCTGCAGATGATTCCCCAAAATCTTGGTCCGGTGTAGAATACTTCCTCAATATGTTTAGATTATCCTGATAACTCCTTTCGGGGAATGATGTTTCACCGAATGCCAGCTCAACCAGATATGAGTTCTCAAAATCATTACATCCATCTCCAAATACCTGAGTTTCCTCATTTGGATAGTTTCCTTCATAAGAATCTGAACCATTCTTATTTTCAGCATCAGAAACTGCTATGCTGTCATTGAATCTCTCTTGATTCAATGGTTCTACCTCTACCTCAGGATCTACTTGTCTTTTGTGGAGTTTCTTCTTTCTATCACTAGACTGCTTTCCTCTAGGTACCGACTCAGTCTTAGGTATCACACTCTTTTGCTTCTTCAAAGGCTGCCTTCTTCTGCGCAGGAAATGCTTTAATGGTGGTGCAGGATCATCACCTCCGTGGCAATGCCCGTGCAACGAGCAATGATGGTAGCGACAAACTTTCATTGCCGGACTCTTCTCGGGTTCTTCTCCTCCAGGATGCAGCTCCACGGGGACAGGAAACTTTGAATCCCTGAGAGTAGAAGAATATGTAGCCCTCTCAACACCAACATCCTCAGAGTGCCTCAACAAAGACCTCTTGGGCTTAAAACTAGTCCTCTTTATCAAAATCCTCACATTTCTAAGGCTGGATGTTCTTGACAGAGCCATCTTTGGCTGTGAAGAGGTTTTATCACTTCCATCAGAATGGAGAGGGCTAGCTTGAGACAGCGTCTTCTTTCCCTGAGACGAGGTGGTCGCCTTCAAATAGTGAGGCGACGCCTGAGAGGAACCGGCCAAAGACTCCTCCTCATCATCAGAGATGGGCACAGGAGATTGGGTTACCCTTGGTTTTGCTCTTCTCCTGAATGATCTTATACTCCCAAAGTTTTTCATAGTTTTCTTATTGCCAGCTCTGTTTTTGATTCCATTGTTGGATAGTTTTCGAGTGTAGGGTCCATTAACTGCTGATCCACCAGTTGAAGAACTAACAGACATGATTTCATCATATTCACTTCCTCCCTGCTCATAATGCATCATACACATTTCCAAATGTAAGATTTTGCGTTATTGTAGCTTCTCAAGACTCTCTATCTCTCTCAAACACACACACTAAAAAAAACTTGATCTCATCACATTCACTTCCTCCCTGCTAGTAAAACATCATAGGATTTCCAAGAATTTTAAGTTGGCTTTAAATCTAGCTTCTCAAAATTCCATCCCTCTCTCCAACACACCCAAGCACTCATACAGAAATTACAATGTAAACACATAACAAATGATCCAAGTTATGATGAATAAATACTACGAAACTAAGATTCCTTTCAAGAATTTAAACTAACCGGAGAATTTTCCTTGTTTGCATCAAATCTGATCCTGGCCCGCATATAATTTGGCGACGAATCAAAGGACTCCATTACGTGCTGCAAACCCTGATCAAAACACGGACGAAATTGGGATCTCGACACTCAACAAGATTCTGTCGAGCAGGGCAAAGAATGGTTTCAGATTTTTTTTAATATATCGATTCAAGTTTGTGACTCCTCTGATTTCTACAACTTTGGGCTCTGAGAAAAAGAGAGGAGTCAACAGCAATCAAAGCCTCACCGGATTCTGCATATATTCATCAGAAACCTCTATTGGTTTCAAGTGAAAAATCCCCTCAAATATTGAAACTGCTAAATCAAGAAACCGTTTTTTCTTGTTCAGAAATCAGGAAGAAGAAGAAAAAAAAAATTAAAATGAGTTGGCTGCGAATCTTCTTGGTTTTGGAGAAAATATATGCAACAGTTCTTGTTTCTGAAGGTGATGTTCCGAACCAGAAATGGCAGATTACTGAAAATATTAGAAATTTCAAAGTAGGATTTTGTTTGTGAGCAATTTGGAATTTTATTCAATAAATTTTTCTTGGTAAAAACAATGTCATCATCACAGCAATGTTTACTTCCCAAATTATTATTATTATTATTATTTCCTTTTACTTCCTAAATTTTATGGTGTTTTTTGACTTGTAACAAAATGGCGTCTTGACTTAGCCATTTCTCTGGGTTGACTTGTTCACATTTTCTCATTTTTTAAATTTATTTTTTTTTCTCTCTTTTAAAATGCCTTATTATCTAGATTCTAGAACCCTTTTTTTCAATCAAAATTTAAAACCACCCATTCAATGACTGAGATTTATTTATAGAAACTATCAATGAAAAAAAAATCTTTTTTTTTTTTGCTTAGCATAGTCTATGAACGGAATTTGAATGACTGATATTTTGATGAAAAAAAATACAAGCGACCTTCTATAAAAGTTTTGTCAACTTAAAAAAAAAAAATCGAACCTAGTTTTTTTTTAAAAAAAAAGTTAATGATTTTTAATTTGATGTCACTTATTTTCACAAATTTTTAAATATTATTTCCACATGCCAATTAAGTTGGATTTTGTCCACACACATATGAAAGCCACAAGGGTTTGTTGAGTGTCGGCTCCGACATTGGAAAAAACACTAGATTAATCGCTCATTGCCGCTTGTAATAATTCTATATATATTCCTCCAAATAAATATTGAAATATTCACATCAATTTTTTTGTGCAGAATAAAATGGTAGAAGCAATTGGGGTTAATGACCTACAGCGAATACCCATGAGATGTCACGTTGGGGCCGTACAACTCTTTTATGTGATGGCTGATAGGCTAGCTAATGTCTTAACGCGTGGACCCAAAACTTCTTCATTTTCATAGTCAAAACTCAAAAATCAAAATTGGCACACAATCTATTTTTCTAAATTAATATTGGTCTCGCATTTTCACCAATCAACGCCGGTGGCATGATGGGATGTATGGTTAGAAATTAACTTCTAATTTTTTTTAAAAATGTTTTAATATGCCAAAATTCCATAACTATGAGCATCTCTAGTGCTAGATTAATCTGAATTGTAAAACTTTGTTAGGGTTTGGGAGAAAATTGATTATCAACTTGGAATGCTAAAGTCAAGAAAACTAGCAACCAATTTAGAAGTAATATTTGATGTAAGTCGGTTGACATGTCATTACTAGTACGAATGACTCCCAAATCAGTTAGAGACAGACATAGTTAGGGGTGTAAATGAGCCGAGCTACTCGTGAGCTACTCGGAGATCGACTCGAAAAAAATTCGATCGAAGTTCGATTGTTTAATAAACGAACCGAGCTCGAGCTCCGAGTCGAGCTCGGATGTGTTCGGTTCGATAGGCTCGCGAGCATGTTCGAGTTCGAGCTCGAATCGAGCTCAATCTCGAACATGTTCGCGAGCAGGCTCGTTTAACAGGCTCGCGAGCAAGCTCGCGAGTAGGCTCGTGAATAAGCTCGTTTAAGAGATCGTGAGTATGCTCGTTATTAAGCTTCGTGAATAAGCTCGTTTTAATTAAATTTTAATATTTTTCTATTTCTATACCTTTTATTATTATATAATTATATTTCATATTTATTTGTTAATACTATATCTATATGTCTATAAATAACAGTAATATGATTAAATAAATCATACCATATAAAAAACATAATTTATATAAAATTAAGATAAATATTAAATTAGGAATGAAAATTTTATATGAGTGATAATTATTTCAAATATAGTTTCATAGATATATGTGATTTTAAAGTTTCACTTAATTAAATTAGTTAATTTCATTTAAAAATTGAAACAATCCATTCTATGAGAAATTTATTTCATTTATAAATCTAAGAGAAAATTAAACAAACAACATATTATTATTGAAATAATAATGTTTGTATATACTTTTAAATTTTAATATATTTTAAAAAATGTACACATAATGGAAGTTAAGATAAAAATATATATGATTAAAACAAACTCATAAGTTATATTACTCAATACACAAATATTAATGTATAAAAGACTATACAAACAATTAAATTATAACACTTTTGTTAAAATGTATATATAATGAAAAAGTAAGATAAAATTATATAATTAAAACAAACTCCTAAGTTATAATTACTCAAAATACAAATATTAATGCATAGTATATGATATATCTATTAAAATCATTAAATCATAGTACTTTTGCTAAAATGTATAGATAATGAAAAGGTAAGATAAAAATATATAATTAAAATGAACTCCAAAGTTAGTTACTCAATATGCAAATATATATGAATAATATATGTATATAACTAATTAAATCATAAAATAAGAATAAAAATATAGTTATAACAAATTCCTAAGTTATAATTACTCAAAATACAAATATTAATGCATAGTATACGATATATCTATTAAAATCATTAAATCATAGTACTTTTGTTAAACTGTAAAGATAACGGAAAAGTAAGATAAAAATATATAATTAAAATGAACTCCAAAGTTAGTTACTCAATATGCAAATAAATATGAATAATATATGTGTTGAGGTTCAATTTCACGAGAAAAGAAGCCCTTAGAACTTCATATAGGTAAAGCAAATAATAACGGCAGATTAAAGGAAATAAATGGGGAAAAGCAATGAACAAAATAAAGGACGTTTCTTTTAGATAAATGAGAGACAGAATATGTAATGATTTTGACAGAGTTTCGGCTTGTTCTTGTTCTGAGAGAATAGATGATCAAAAATGGAGCCCCAGACCTCTATTTGTAGACAGGATAGGGCCTGGGGCGAGGATCCTAACCCTAGCCGTCGTATACCAACGGTTCGCCGCTGATTTCGGAACGGTCACGGACTTCTCGGGGCGGTTAGGGCTGCAACGGTCGAGCGCCGCCATGCTGCTAGGGTTTCGTTCTTCAAGAGCTCCTCGCCACCGACTATCTTGACTCCTCGTTGCCGAGGCTCTTAGCTCCTCGGTCTAGAAGTCTGAACTTGGACTTATTTTGCTGCTCCGTTTGGCTCTTGAGGTTGGTCCCTTGTACTGGGCCGTTCGCGTGGGCAGAATTATCTAATAGGCCTGGGCCTCGTGGGCCTGGCCCCAACAATAGGCCCTTTTGATTTCAGGGCCTACTCGGAAGTAGGTCGTAGAATCAAAACTACGAGTCATGATTCGGTACAGAGTGCGATAATTCGAGGTGTCCAAGAGACTTCCCTCGGGCCCTAGAGATACTTCCGGAGAGAGTAGCTCTGTTAGGGAGTAGCCGGGATACTACTCCCGGTCAATACAAAGGTTCAAGGAGAGCGCAAGCGTATGACCATGCAGGTGATACCGTGGTATCGCCCTGCGGGCTAGAACGTGAGTCCGGGGGTCACGTGTATTAGAATCATTCCAGGGAACGTTCTCTTGCATGGAGTAGCGCTCTCATGCGTGCACTCTGTATAGGCTCCGTGGAGCGTTGGCAGGGCGAGTTATAGCGGATCGTGGGACACCTGGTGAGCTCCCGGGGGAAGGTCTCACATTCCCGTTGTGGGTTCTTCCTGCTATGGATTTTGTCGCTTATAGCATTTTCCGTATGGGTCGCACCCGAGGGTCCACGAGCGTCGATATAGAATTCCTTTAGCCCTCGGAGCCGAGGCGTTGCCTTGGGCGGTTTTTGATTTTACCGCCCAGCGGATGGCATAGTCGTAATTACGTAGAGCTTCAGGGGCGGTTTGGAGCAGTTGAACGGTTTTGTTATATATATATGGGATCGTCACCCATTTCATTACTTTCATCTTCTCGAGCTCTCAACTGCCTTTTCCCGCTTCTACGATCTTTGCTTTTTCCGGCGACGGCGATTGTGCCACTTGGAAGATTACTCTGACGTTCTTTCTTCACTCCCGTTTCGCGTGTTGATAAGGTATAAATCTCATCTTTCGCGTTCTTCCTTTCCTTGTTTCGAATCTCTGTTTCAGTTATTCGTTCTTGAGTCTTTTGTCGTGCTTTCGTTATTCCATGGGGTTGATTGGTCGGGTGTTTCTGGGGTAGTGACTGTCGGTCGTATGTGGTGTGTTGGCCGTTTTATGGTGCTCGATCGTCGATTTCTGGTTGGCTCTTTATCATGGGTTGTTTGGGTTTGACGGCATCCTGGGCTTGATTTGTGATTAGGCGTCGAATTTGAAGTAGTTTCTGTTGGGAAATTTGGCTAAGTTTCCCTTCCCCAGTAGCTAATTGTATAGATTATAGTTTTGGTGGATCAAAACCTAAGTCCTACCAGCGTCAGTTTAGTCTCTAGAATAGCTCTAGTCTCAAATGTAAAGTCCTGTTTAGGTCTTTTGAGTTGTAAGTCGCAGCTGATCAAGACTCATGCTGGCTACTGTTCACCAGCATGAGATGTGCTTACCAGTTGAGAGAAGTCTCACCAGCAAGCGGCTGACAAAGACTCATGCTGACACTGTTCATCAGCATGAGTAGAGCTAACGACTGGCTACTGTTCACCAGTTGGGAAGGCTTTCATCAGCAGGAAGCTGGCAAACCTTACCAGCAGAATATGTGTTCTGGCTGACACTATTCACCAGCGGTGAAGCCACCAGTCATGGGAGATTCCAAGAAAGAGTTAACATCCTGACATATTGGTAGACTTAGATTGTGCCAGCGAAAGTCACCAGCAGAGACTGCCAGCACAAGATCACCAGCATGATCTACCAGTCGGATGTTACCAGCTGAATTGAAGATTCGCTCTCCCAGAGTCTTAGAGACAGAAAGAAGATTCGTCTGAGGAATCAACTGACAAAGTATGACCTTAAGGAGGATACCTTAAAGTCTATCAGTTACAAGACACCAGTTGTGATTCCTCGTACTGACGAAATAGAGCCGTTCTGACACAAAGAGATCTGTGTCAGATAAAGTGGACAAAAGCATGGCGCTTTCCGGAAATTCCTACCTGCCGCCGTCAGAAGGACATGCGACGACAGAGACCTTTTCCGGATGAGTCCAAACGGCTAGAAATTTGAATGGGATCCTGCGTCTATAAATACGTCGGGACCGTCAACATTCAGAAGTTCCTCTCCTTCCTCTCGCTATCTCCGAAATTATCCAGCAAGATCTAGCAGATATTTTTGAGGCTTTTCTTAAAGCTATTCCGTGTGTCGATTATTCGTCGAACACGAGACTCCGAGCTTCTAGCTTGTGAGTTACAGACTCCGTGTGTCGATTCCTTCGAACACGAGACTTCAAGCTTCCAGCTTGTAAGTTCAGATCTCATTGGTGATCTTTCTCCTCGAGGAAGTTCACAGCAGCTCTCGTGCCAGCCAGCACCTGAGTTATTATGGGCTTTTGCCGCACTCAGATACGTTCTTGGGAGAACTAAACACCCACGTCGTCAGTGGTACCGGTGGAGGTTAAAGTGACGTGCTCGCACTCCATCCAGCTGACAAGAGTTGAAGAAGGTCAAGACCCGGGAGCGGTTGATCCAGTGGACTGGTGGACGGGGCATTCACCAGCTGGAGATAGATCGTAGGATAATCTTGTATCCGGATTACTCTAGTGAATTTCCAGTGCTTCGACTGGAGAGTGGACGTAGATCAGTTGATCGAACCACTATAAATATCCTTGTTATTTACTGCTTTCAGCATTTACTTACTGATTTAAAACCCAGCACCCAAGTGCTGGAGTATAACCTAAACCAGTTTATAACTGTGCAAACTCGACTCTAAAATTTTCTAAGTCCTGAGTCATCAGCTGACCAGCCAGTTGCCAGTCAGCTGAATACTCAGTTGCCAGTTGACTTACCAGCTGACAAGGTCCCAGTCAGCTGTGTAACCAGCAGAGTGCAAGAAACGAACTTACGTATTTTCCGCTGCCAAAGTATACCCTGATATCCCGAGGGACATGGCGGAGATCCCATTCCTCTATTGATTCCTTAAGTTTTTCGATCATAGAGTGATATAGCTTTAGACATTCTTCCTTCACGGCATAAGTGCCAGCCAGTTGGTTGACCACTAGCTGGGAGCCACTTTCAGCGCGGACTCTGCGAGCTCCGAGTTCCACTGCCAGCTGCATACCTTGGACGAGCGCTTCGTATTCTGCCTCATTATTGGTTGCTGGGAAGTCGAGCCTGATGGCTCGCTCGTAGTTTTCTCCGTGCGGATCTGTGAGGACTCTCCCGGCACCATTGCCGTGCATATTACTTGCTCCGTCGACTTTTAAAGACCAGATGCCGGCGTCCTCGTCAGCCTTCGTCATGTGAGCTACTTCACGTTCTGCTTTTAGTTGTAAGTCAGTGGAAAAATCTGCAACGAAATCAGCCAGCACTTGCGATTTGATGGACGTTCATGGCTCGTACTGGATTACGTAGCCCCCTACCTCGACGGCCCACTTAAGTAGGCGTCCGGACAGGTCCGGTTTTGATAGTACGGCTCTTATAGGGTAGGCCGTGACTACTTTGATCGAGTGCGCCTCGAAGTAAGGTCGTAGTTTTCTGGCGGCATTCACGAGCGCCAGGGCAAGCTTCTCCAAGGCGGTGTACCGCGTTTCTGCGTCTAGCAGAGACTTGCTGGCGTAGTGAACTGGGTGTTGTTTACCGTCCACTTCGCATACCAAAACGGCTCCGACTGCATGATCGGATACGGAGAGGTAAAGCAACAGGGGTTCGCCATCAACTGGTTTTGACAGCAGGGGCGGACTGGTTAAGTAGGCTTTTAATTCCTCGAGTGCTTTCGCACATTCTTCAGTCCATTCGAATGTCTTCCTTTCCGTAGCACATTAAAGAAGGAGTGGGTCCTTTCAGAATAGCGCGATATGAAGCGACTGAGAGCGGCAAGCCGCCCGGTCAGTTTTTGCACTTCATTCGGGGATTTCGGATGCTCTATGCCCTGGATGGCCCTAATCTGTGTGGGGTCTGCTTCTATTCCCCTTTGGGTCACGATATGTCCGAGGAATTTGCCGGAAGCTACCCCGAATGAGCACTTGGCCGGATTGAGCTTCATGTTGTATTTTTCCAAAGTTTTGAAAGCGTCTTCCAGATGGGCCACGTGGTCTCGAGAACTGAGTGACTTAACGAGCATGTCGTCAATGTAGACTTCCATCGTTTTACCGATTTTCTCTTTGAACATTGAGTTAACGAGGCGTTGGTACGTCGAGCCTGCGTTCTTCAGCCCAAACGGCATTACCTTATAGCAGTAAATGCCTTGACTGGTAATGAAGGCTGTCTTTTCTTGGTCGTCGGGGTGCATTTGAATCTGATTATATCCGGAGAATGCGTCCATGAAACTTAACATTTCGTGCCCAGCTGTCGCGTTGACTATGGCGTCAATATGCGGCAAAGGATACGGGTCCTTTGGACATGCCTTATTTAGATCGGTGAAATCAATGCAAACCCGGTTTTTGCCATTTTTCTTCTTAACGACGACGACGTTGGCCAGCCAAGTGGGGTAATGTACTTCCTACACTGACCCGATGTCGATGAGCTTCTGTACTTCCTCATTGATGGCTTGGTTCTTCTCGGTGGAGAATTTTCGTCGCCGCTGCTGTACTGGCCTGCAGCTAGGGTCCACCTGGAGACGGTGCGTGATGATCGATGGATCGATCCCTGTCATGTCGCGATGCGACCAAGCGAACACATGAACCTTCTTCCAGAGGAATCCTAGGAGGGCGTTCCTGACGTCTGCGGGTAGCTCTGCCCCTACGAAGGTAGTACGGGTTGGATCAGATTCGTCGATGGCCACTTCCTCTAGCTCTTCGGCTTCAGGTCGACCGACGGGGGCCGATATAATGTCGTGCTGTTGAGAACAGACTGCCCGGAAGCTGGCATAGTAGCAATCCCTTGACGCTTTCTGCTCGCCCCAGATGGTTTGAATTCCCCAGGGAGTGGGAAATTTAAGCACCTGATGATAGGATGAGGGGACAGCCTTGAGTTCGTGAATCCACGGCCTCCCCAAGATGGCGTTGTGCGCGGAAGTGGCGTCTACGACTTGGAATTTCACGTCCAGGTTCAAACCTCCGCAGTACATGGGTAGAGTGATCTCCCCTACCGTTTGCTGTTGGCCTCCGTTGAAACCGTAAAGGGTCATGGTTACCGGCTCTATCTTGCTCACAGGGATTTGCATTTCCTTTAATGTTCGGAGGAACATGATATTCGCAGAACTGCCATTATCTACGAGCAGCCTCTTCACTTGACAATTTGATATTAAAAGCGATATCACGAGTGCGTCGTGATGGGGATGTACAAGTCCTGGCGTGTCCTCCGCAGAAAATTCAATCGCCTCGTGCTGTTGCGCGGGGCTAACGTGGTGGATCTCGTGGTTGAGGATCCTGCGGGCCCTCTTGGCCGCTGAGCGCGATCTTCCACTAATCTCCGAGCCTCCGACGATCACGTGGATCGTGCGCTCAGTGGGCGGCAGCTTATTTTGAGGTCCCGGGTTCCCCGTAGGGTTGGCCTGCTTGCCCCTCGTCCACGTGTTCTTTCCCTTGTTTGTTAGATACTAGGTGAGAAATCCATTCTTTAGAAGTTCGAGCACCTCCAGGCGTAGGGCTTGGCATTCCTCGGTCTTGTGGCCGTGATTGTTATGGAAGCCACATAATTTCTTCATATCCCGCGTCTTGGGGTCGGATTTCATCTTAGCCGGCCATTTTACAGCTCCATCGAGCCCCTTAAGCACGTTGTTGACCAGATAGTTCTGATCGACACAAAAATTGTAGGGCACCTTGCCGGATCTTTGCGTTCGACTGTAGGGATGATCGCGTCGCGCCCGACGCTCATTTCGGAAGTCCTTGCGCTCCACGTATCTCGACCCCGAGGAGCTTCCTCGATATCGATCCTCTCGCCACAGACCAACGAGGTCGTAGGCCTTCTGCTCGTTCAAGCGAGCGATGCGGTTTGGTTCGTCCTCTTCCCAATTGATTTCTGCCCAGGCTTGTGATAGTACGGAGTCCATGTCGTAGCAAGGATGGCTGGTCAGATCGCGGTATAGTTTCGAGGACACGTCCAGGCCGTTTTTGAACGCGAATACGGCCGTCAAAGGAGGGCAGTTCGGTATGGAGGCGAGTTCCTGATTGAAGCGCCCCACATAAGATCGCAAGGATTCCCCCTTCTTTATACGTATGCTGTTGAGCGCATCCGGATGCTTAGCCACGCGTCTGCAATTAGAGTACTGTTTCCGGAAGGCCATGTGGAGCTCCGAGAAGGTGGAGAATGAGCTCCTTGGCAAATTAACGAACCACTGAAGGGCTGGTCCAGTGAGGCGCGCTCCGAAGCTCTTGCACATACAAGCCTCGCGTAAGTCGCTCGGAACCGAGGTGGTCAGCATTTTCTGTTTATAGAGGGCGATGTGGTCCTCCGGATCGGTTGTTCCATCGTACAACTGGAAGGATGGTGGCACGAACCTTGCAGGGACATCCATGTTGGTAATATCTGGAGTGAAGGGCGAGTCGGCATAGCTATCCCGTGGGATGAGAGAGTCCGGGGGAATTATCCCTGGGATGCGGCAAATGAGTTTTTCCAACCCAGCCATACGCGCCTCGAGATGCTTCTCATATTCGCCCCGCGGCGGTTCGGTATCGAGGCATTCAGTCGGATGGTAGGTCTTCGTTCCCGCAGGTCTGCGCCCTGGATCCGACGTCGCCGGCGTGTCAAGGTCAACCGCCTCCTCCAGGTCATGGGCCAAGTTCGCGGGGATTCATCGGTTTCTCGCCAGTGAGGGGCTCCTCGATGAAGGGTTGCTTCTGGAGCGCCTTCTCCTTGCGGAGTTGCTCGTTCTCCCTACGCAAGGCATGGTTGGTGGCGTGCAATTCCATGATTCTGGAGTCCGTCTCCTTTGCATGGCGTCGGTTTTCCTCGGCCTCCTCGGCTAGTCGGGCCAGGATTGTATTCAGCAGTTCCGGAGGCACGGCTTGAGCGCCGCTGGTTTGAAAAGTCTGCCGCACTAGCTCATCGACAGGGACGAGGTCCTTCGGTACCGAGGAGCTCGGTGGGCGAGCCCCAGTCGTCTTCCCCGCTTAATTTCCCGTTTTCCCGCTATTACCTAACATTGAATCAACGAAGAAAAAAACGAAAAACAGTTCCAAGGGCCCCACGGTGGGCGCCAAATGTTGAGGTTCAATTTCACGAGAAAAGGAGCCCTTAGAACTTCATATAGGCAAAGCAAATAATAACGGCAGATTAAAGGAAACTAATGGGGAAAAGCAATGAACAAAATAAAGGACGTTTCTTTTAGATAAATGAGAGACAGAATATGTAATGATTTTGACAGAGTTTCGGCTTGTTCTTGTTCTGAGAGAATAAATGATCGAAAATGGAGCCCCAGACCTCTATTTATAGACAGGATAGGGCCTGGGGCGAGGATCCTAACCCTAGCCATCGTATACCAACGGCTCGCTGCTGATTTCGGAACGGTCACGGACTTCTCGGGGCGGACAGGGCTGCAACGGTCGAGCGCCGCCATGCTGCTAGGGTTTCGTTCTTCAAGAGCTCCTCGCCACCGACTATCTTGACTCCTCGTTGCCGAGGCTCTTAGCTCCTCGGTCTAGAAGTCTGAACTTGGACTTATTTCGCTGCTCCGTTTGGCTCTTGAGGTTTGTCCCTTGTACTGGGCCGTTCGCGTGGGCTGAATTATCTAATAGGCCTGGGCCTCGTGGGCCTGGCCCCAACAATATGTATATAACTAATTAAATCATAAAGTAAGAATAAAAATATAGTTAAAACAATCTCCTAAGTTATAATTACTCAAAATACAAATATTAATGCATAGTATATGATATATCTATTAAAATAATTAAATCATAGTACTTTTGCTAAACTGTATAGATAATGGAAAAGTAAGATAAAAATATATAATTAAAATGAACTCCAAAGTTAGTTACTCAATATGCAAATAAATATGAATAATATATGTATATAACTAATTAAATCATAAAGTAAGAATAAAAATATAGTTAAAACAAACTCCTAAGTTATAATTACTCAAAGTACAAATATTAATGCATAGTATATGATATATCTATTAAAATCATTAAGTAGTAGTACTTTTGCTAAAATGTATAGATAATGGAAAAGTAAGATAAAAATATATAATTAAAATGAACTCCAAAGTTAGTTACTCAATATTCAAATATATATGAATAATATATGTATATAACTAATTAAATCATAAAGTAAGAATAAAAATATAGTTTAAACAAACTTCTAAGTTATAATTACTCAAAATACAAATATTAATGCATAGTATATGATATATCTATTAAAATCATTAAATCATAGTACTTTTGCTAAAATTTATAGATAATGGAAAAGTAAGATAAAAAAATATAATTAAAATGAACTCCAAAGTTAGTTACTCAATATTCAAGTATATATGAATAATATATGTATATAACTAATTAAATCATAAAGTAAGAATAAAAATATAGTTAAAACAACTTCCTAAGTTATAATTACTCAAAATACAAATATTAATGCATAGTATATGATATATCTATAAAAACTATTAAATTATATGATTTTTGTTAAAATGTATAGATAATGAAAAAATAAGATTAAATTATATAATTAAAATATATTCCTAAGTTATAGTTACTCAATAAACAAATATTAATGTATATTTAAAACAAACTCTTAATTTTATAACTATCAATTATACTTAATATAAAATATTAAAAATATTAATTTATAATTACAAATTAAAATTTAAAATCAGCTTAGAACTCATTACATATAATATATGACCAGTTTATTATAATCTAATTAAAAAAATAAAAGTTGAGATATTAAATATAAATAAATATTAAAGAATATTAAAAAAAAAAGGAAAACCTAAACTTAACCCTAAACCCCAAAATCCCACTCCCTCGCAAGTCAGCACCCCCAATTCCCAAAATCCCAGCCGCAGCCTCCAGGCTCCATCCCTGCCGACAATCCCCAGCCGCAGCCTCCATCCCCGCCAGCAATCCCCAACTCACGCCAAGACTACGACGACGCTAAACCCCACTCCGACGGCGACGACTAGTGTGCTAAACTTCATCTCCTCTCTCTCGTTCTGACCGCGCCGCTTCAGCTTTCTGACCGTGTCGTCTTTGTCTTCTCTTCCGGCGTCTCGATCTTCCAACGTGGTAAGAACCATGGTTTTGATAATTAAATGATTATGTGTTTTGACTGAAAAGGCTCATTTTGCTTTTATAAACACACCTTCAGTTGCTAGCTATACATTCTCTGTTATACAAACCTTTGAATCTTCGATAAATGCCACATTGATCTCTTTTTAACAAACAAAACTGAGCTAGTAAATGTTGAACGCTCCTTGTGTACTGAGGCATCCTATGGTAATTACTAGTAAATGCCGAACACATTTCTTTTTGTTGTTGTTAAGGTATCCACTAGTATCTACATGTTGAATTCTCTGTTCTCCCTACAAAGCAAGAGTCATTAATAGTTAATTGAAATTTTATAGTAGGTTTACTAATTTTCTGAATATTTTCTCTGATTTTCATGTGCAAAATAGTAGATGGTTTAAATCTTATTTTTATTCTAGTAATACAACTTTTATTTTACTTATAATTATTTTTATAATATAATTATGTTTTTTTATTTTGCAGGATGACTTTTGCAAGAAGTTAATCAAGACTTTTGATGGTTGATATTTGGTGGAGTTTGTTTATTTTGTTTGGTTCGAGCTATTTGGACTCATGAAATGTTTCATTGGTTTGGTGGAATTTGTTTAAAGTTAATTTGTGAGCTTTTAATTTGTTTAGTGGATTGAGTTTGTTTTTTGTTTAGAATTAATTTGTCTCTATTTTATCATTATGCACAGGTTGTGTTTTATGATGTTTACATTTTATCACTATAATTTGTATATTTTAATAAAAAATTAAACTTTGTTAAATAAACGAGCTCGAGTCGAGCTCGAACTTGAGCTTGAATCGAGCTCGAGCTCACGAGCTTGAGCTCGATTACAACATTGCCGAACCGAATTCGAGCCGAGCTCGAGCTTTTACAAACGAGCTTGCACTCGAACTCGAGCTCACGAGCTTTAGTTCGATTACAGCCTAAACGAACCGAACTCGAGCCGAGCTCGAGCTTTTACAAACGAGCTCGAGCTCCAAAACTAAAAAAAATATCGAACTCGAGCCGAGCTCGAGCAACCCACTACTCGGCTCGGCTCGGTTCGTTTACACCCCTAGATATAGTGAAGACAAGCGTGTTTTCAAGTTCAAACTTTAAGAAATGAGATTTTAAAGTCCGTGGAACATTATTCGCTTGTTTGTCCCATGATTCAAACAGTTGATTCCTCGAACTATTTCAGAGCAGTTCTTACAAAGGCTGCAATTACAAACTTTTGTCAGCAAATGGCATACAGGAAAAGAAGACATTTGATTGGATGGCCCCTTGGTGTCTGCAGGGGTGTAAATAGGGGTAACAATTCGTGCGGATCGGATTCTTATCGTGTCAATCCGTTATCGATCCGATCCGTTAAAAAAAATCAAAATCCGTATTCGTATCCGATCTGTTAAGAAAAATCAAAATCCGTATTCGTATCCGATCCGTTAAGCTCAAATCCGTATCCGCACAAATCCGATCCGTATCCGTTAAGGATTGAATAAGTATCCAATCCGAATGATCCGTTATGTATCCGATCCGATAAAGATCCGATAAGAATTCAAATCAGATTAATTCAATAAGAATTTGTTTCAATAAACACATTTACAATCCATTAAAAATTTGATAAGATAATACAAAATATTCATATTTGATTGTTCAAATAATGTGTTTGATAAATAAATAAAACTGCAACTTCATTTGAAACAAAAATCCTCAATCAAATATCCGAAGATACATAGATAAATCTTAAATTTCAATTATAGTTGTCAAACATGCTCATTTCTAAATACTGATCAATCTTTCACCTTAGTCGTCAATGCTTCGCTTACAATTTTGAGGGAGAAAAATGGAGTAATTAAAACTTTAAGATTTATAACAAATAAAATAAATTATAATAAACACTTTTAATCTATCATGGTGAAATTGAAATAGTTGAGACAATTAATGAGAATTTACAATACTTTCATCAATATTAAAATTTAAGATCTCATATTTTAGTTAATCCGTTATTGATACAACTTAATTGAAACCTTGAAGTTGAGAAAAAAAGAAAGTTATTAAATTTTGATAGTAGAAGAAAATAAATATAAAAAATATAATTAATAGATAAATAAATACATTTTAGTGGTGAATTAATAAAATGGGACACGAAAAATGAAGAACCAAGAGATTTGAGTTTTTGAAAGAACTTTAAATCTATATTAATATATCAAAATCAATTAATTAATTATTATATTTAAAAAATAAATAATTTTTATTAATTTATTAACGGATATCCGTATCCGATCCGAAATTTTCGTGTCTTTATCGTGTCGATCCGATAAGGGTCCATATCCGATAAGCCTCAATCCGTTTCCGCTATTATTATGCGGATTCGTGTCGGATTATCGGATCGGATAAAAAATTGCCACACCTAGGTGTAAATGAGCAGAGTTACTTGTGAGCTACTCGAGAACAAATTATTTTTTTAAAATATAGATAATGAAAAAAATATATATATATACATAACTAAAGGAACTATTAAGTTATAAACACTTGATAAGTTAAGTGAAAAATATTTTAAATACCCAAAACCACTAAACAAAATACTCAAAACATTAAACACATTCAAGAAATATTTATTTTTTGACTTTTTTGATATTGTGATTGATTTTTTGTTAATTAAAATAATATGATTAGAATTATGATGCTGAAATCCTCGCCAACAATTTTCTCGCTAAACAACCGGTTTTAAAAAACCTAAGTTAGTATTTGAACAACCAACTTGATAATACAAACTCATTTAATATTTTTCCATTGTGCATATACTATCTCTAATTTGGGACAATATGTATTAAATTACATATTTTATTGATCGAATTTAAAAAATTCCTAAATTAACAATACATTTATAGGCGTGAATAATGTCTAATAGTAATAACGTGATGATATTCTTTTAAACTAATCCTCTAAATTGTAATAGATGTAAAAAATATAAAATACTAAATAAAAATCTTATTTTAACATAAGATATTCAATCCATCAGTATCGATTAGTTCATGTAGCCTACCGAACTCTAAGATGTCTCACTTTTTTTTTTAGGGAAAAGATGTCTAAATTTGAATACAAAAAATGTGATGTCCCTTTCTTTGTAATTAGATAGTAATTCCTCCGTTTCGGTCAAATAGTTACATTTTAACCGAGCACGATAACTAAGGTATATGGGTAGTAGTGGATGGTAGTGAAATAAATATTTAATTGATAATTATGAAACACTTGTTATTTCAGAAAAATGAACTAATATCATGGCATGGACTAAAAAAGAAAAAACTGACAATTTATGCCGACTGAGGGAGTAGTATATTTGATTTGAGAGAGAGAGTTGGCTGAAAAAATATTTGGGCTTTTGATATAGGCTCAAGAAATGTAATTTAGTAATCCGAATCCAAGAAAATTAGGCAGGTGAGATATGGGTTTTTTCTAGATGTAGGCCTCTACTAAAAGCTCAATTTATCAGCCCATCAGTGAGACACCACAAAATATTTCTTTAAATAATGGATGACTTGTTTCACCATCTGACTATCATCAATGTTGCTTGCTGACACAAGATGAAAAACCGAGCTTCTTCAAACATCACAGATCCCTTGTCTCCTTCGAAACCTCCCAAATCCCACCAATTTGGGATACCCAAGTCGTGTCATTCTTATCCTCTCCTCATTTAAAACAATTTTGTGTTTTTTGCACATGCTCAATCTCATCCCATTTCATCATTCATTGCTCATCTTCTTTGTTGATGATCAGACGTTACTTTGGAAGAGCAAAATGATATCTGGGAGCTTCCGGCAATTCTAAGAGGTGCTCTCTCGCTCTCTTAAATTGATTCAACTTTTGTTTTACTCCTAAAGAAACCCTATTGTTTTTCTTAAATGAAAAAAAAAAAACCCTAAATCTAAACATTATAGGGAAATACCAATTTAACGTCTCTGCTCTCCGTGTGCCTATAAATGTCTGGGTATTTGTTCAATTATTGTGGGAGTTTGGCTTTAATATGGATTCGGTATGTTTTCCTTGATGATGTTCTTAATGGCCGTAAGCGTATGACGGTTAGGCTTAGTGGTTGAAGCCATTCGATTTAGGGTTCTGAAATTGATTTCTGTGATTTTGGTTGATATGGGTGTGGGTGTTCGAAGAAAGCCTTAAATAATTTGAGTTCTTGTCTTTCCTAAAGTCAATACATATTAATACTTACATTGATTGGTAAGGGTGTATGGGTCTGAATTGCTTGATTCTAGGGTCGCATGTTTTCCTGCGAAGGTTATGGTCCTTTTTTAATCCCGTTCTTGTTCTGAAATAGCCTAAAACTGGCGAGAGGTTAAATCACAGCCTCTTTGACTCAAAAAACTTTTGGTTCTTCGGCTGGGTTATCTCCAGTCATGATCTCCTTTTTCTTGTTAATTTCTTTGTCAGCACATAGTGTTTTTTGATAATCATCTCTGTATTCTTTGCATTCATATCTTCTTTATAGATCAGTTGACCACCGAATCTTGAAAGGGATCATCAAACAATTCTCTACGTGGACATTTGTTCTGAATTCCCTTTCTTAAGCCTTTTGTGATGGGAAACTGCTTAATTGTTTGGTTTCTGAAGTGTAGGATTCTGTAGCATCAAATTTGGTTAGTTACAGTGACTTTGGTTATAGATTTTACATTGGGCAGTTTGGCTTAATTTTTCTGAGTCATTGAATCAGATTTGTAAGACATACAAGGTTGGGGTAAATATGAAAGTTTATTTGCAACACATAGCCCTTGATCATTATTAACAGTTTTTTTCCTTGTTACTTTTAAAATTAATTTCTTAAATATAGATATATATTACTCCCTCCGTCCCATAACATTAGTCATGTTTTCCTTTTTTGTATGTCCAAACATTAGTCCTCTTTCCTAAAATGGAAAATTAATACACACTCACTAATAAAATATTAATTTCCTTTATTTATACTCGCATTGGTATCTGTGCCGGAATGAAACAAGACTGGACGGAGGGAGTATCTTGAACTCTTCGTTCTTAATCTTGATTTCTTAAATTCTCGTCTACATTATTTTCCTTTCTATTTCTGGCTCAAGCAGTTCCTGTTGTTCCTCAGGTAGGACTGGAGCATTGGTCACATCGGGTTTGGTAGTTCCAAGAATTGGTGAAGAAAAGTCGAAAGATTCTTTTTGCCAGAAATTTATTGAAAAGTAATTGATACGACTGCTGTTATAAGAGCAGGAAAAAACACTGCTGGCAGATCAAGCTTGTATATAAAGTTATAGATATGGATATCAGTAATGAGGCTAAAGTTGATTCATTCTCAATTGGGCCGTCCACACTTTTTGGCCGGACCATTGCATTTAGAGTCTTATTCTGCAACTCTATGTCACATTTGAGGCATAAATTATTTGGAATGCTGTTGATGTACGTTTACAAATTCAAGAACTTATTGGGGGACTACTTGCCCCCTTTAATATCATGGTTCCATCCTCGGAATCCACAAGGGATTTTAGTGATGGTGACGATGATTGCTTTCTTGTTGAAACGCTACACAAATGTGAAAATGAGGGCAGAGATGGCATATAGGAGGAAGTTTTGGAGGAATATGATGAGAGCCGCATTAACCTATGAGGAGTGGGCTCATGCTGCTAAAATGATGGATAGAGAGACTCCTAAAATGAACGAAGCTGATCTCTATGACGAGGAACTTGTGAGAAATAAACTTCAAGAGCTACGGCATCGTCGCCAAGAGGGTTCTCTCAGAGATATCATATTCTGTATGAGGGCTGACCTAGTTAGGAATTTAGGTAATATGTGCAATCCAGAGCTCCACATAGGAAGACTGCAGGTGCCCAAACTCATAAAGGAGTACATAGATGAAGTGACTACACAACTGAGAATGGTGTGTGATTCTGATTCAGAGGAGCTTCTGTTGGAGGAGAAGCTTGCTTTTATGCATGAAACAAGGCATGCCTTTGGTAGGACAGCTTTACTTCTAAGCGGAGGTGCTTCCTTGGGAGCTTTTCATGTTGGAGTAGTGAAAACATTGGTAGAGCATAAGCTTTTGCCTAGGATAATTGCTGGCTCTAGCGTGGGGTCAATAATGTGCTCTGTTGTTGCAACTAGGTCTTGGCCTGAGCTCCAGAGTTTCTTTGAGGATTCTTGGCATTCTATTCAGTTTTTTGACCAGATGGGTGGGATTTTCACTGTTTTCAAGAGGGTCATGACACAGGGCGCTGTTCACGAGATTAGACAATTACAAATTATGCTGAGGCACCTTACAAATAATCTAACTTTCCAGGAAGCTTATGATATGACTGGGCGCATCTTAGGGATTACAGTTTGCTCCCCGAGGAAGCACGAGCCTCCTAGATGCCTCAACTACTTGACTTCACCTCATGTGGTCATTTGGAGTGCAGTGACTGCGTCTTGTGCTTTTCCTGGTCTATTTGAAGCTCAAGAGCTGATGGCAAAGGATAGAAGTGGAGACATTGTTCCTTATCATCCTCCATTTCTGTTGGGACCTGAAGAGGCTTCAGGCAATTCAGCACGCCGTTGGAGAGATGGTAGCTTGGAGATTGATCTGCCAATGATGCAGTTGAAAGAACTTTTCAATGTAAATCATTTCATAGTGAGTCAGGCAAACCCTCATATTGTACCTTTACTAAGGCTGAAGGAGCTGGTAAGATCTTATGGAGGAAACTTCGCTGCAAAGGTATGTTCAAAATTCATAATTATGTTTCTAGTCAGTGGCTTGTGATCTGATAGATATTTAGCTGACATGGTTGCTCTGATCCCTCAGATATGCAAGTAAATAATCATCTCAGTGTGTCCTATCTCGTATTAGATTCTGTAAAATAAATTTCGAGGGCTCCATTTCTGTTGGTTAGACTAATGAGAGAGCTCGACTCTGTATTCTAATTGCTTCAGCGTCAGATGTTTCTCTGCCTATGTAATTAGAGTTAGCTTTAGGTATATTTACTTAGTGGGGATCGGAAAGAAACTGTCTGAAAGTTGTTTGGTGTGTCTAAGAATAAAATTTGGTAATGTAATAGTAGGATATTTGATAAAATAGTAGTATTTTCCCAACCTGTCCCATTTTCTTGTTGGAAGTTTGTGAGAATATTTGTGGTTGAATCTACTGGCTAACAATGGGAACGATATAACTACTTAAACACTTTTTAGAAACCTCAGGAATCTTCTGCGCTTTGAATCTTTCTCTCAGCTCATTATCAAAGTCTAGTGAACTTATTTGTATATTATTTTGGTGTGTGTGAAGCACTTCCTGCTTCTTTCGATGGGTGATTCCTTTTGTTCTGATTACATAAACTCACTTTTTTTAGGAACATATCTCATTTTTGCTATATGAATGGTTTAACTGATGGTTTTCTTGCTATGCAGCTTGCTCATCTAGCTGAGATGGAAGTTAAACACCGATGCAACCAGGTATTGGAACTTGGTTTTCCACTGGGGGGACTGGCTAAGCTCTTCGCTCAGGAGTGGGAGGGTGATGTGACTGTTGTAATGCCTGCTACATTAGCTCAGGTATAGTCTAATTTCAGATATCATTTACTTGTGTAGAAATCATGCTTTTGTGTGAAATACGAATGAAAAGAATCCGTTCAAATTTGATTAGACTATTAATGACTTCACTAATGGAACTTAAGAGAGCAGGGCTTTTAATGTCTTTTTTTTTTTTGGTTTTTCAGCTTTCACTTTCAGTTCAGTCAATGATCCTTCATTTCTTTTCTGCTAAATTTTCATCTATGAATGATTGTTCTGTCATTTCATGTTACCATCTTCCCTGGTCTTATAAAGTGTAATGTCAAACCATTTTGTGTAGAACTTGTTGCTTATGCCTCAGAATTCATGTGAATTTGGTTAAATTATAGATAAACCATGTCTCTCTAACTCATTCATTCTGTCGATTTCAGCTTTCAAAGATAATACAGAATCCCTCGTACGCAGAACTTCAGAAATCAGCAAACCAGGGCAGAAGATGCACTTGGGAGAAACTATCAGCAATAAAAGCAAATTGTGGAATCGAGCTCTCTCTTGACGAGTGCGTTGCAATACTAAACCACATGCGCAGACTGAAGAGGAGCGCCGAGAGAGCAGCTGCAGCCACTGCCTTTCACAGTCTGCCTCAACCCAGCACCGTGAGATTTAATGCATCAAAAAGGATTCCTTCCTGGAATGTCATTGCCCGAGAAAATTCGACAGGCTCCCTGGAAGAAGACCTACTTGCAGATGTCAAGTCTTCTCTCCAACATGGAGCGGGTGGTTCCACTGCAAAAGATCTGCGGACCTACCGGCACACATACGACGGGAGCGACAGCGAGTCTGAGACTGCTGATCTCAATTCGTGGACAAGATCTGGAGGTCCATTGATGAGGACTACTTCGGCTGATCAATTCGTCAACTTCGTACAGAATTTGGAGATGGATAGCAGAATGAACAGAGGAATGATCGGGAACTTGAGCAATGCCACAATCCATCAAATGCATCATGGATTAAGGGTGACGCCGCCGGATAGAACACCAGACTTGGAATGCGATCAGGACGGCAGCCGAACTCCAACTCCAGCTCCAACACCCGTAAGCAGTTCGAGCATTACGGTTGCAGAAGGTGATTTTTTGCAGCCGGAACGAATCCAGAATGGTATAGTGTTCAACGTGGTGAGGAAGGAAATCATGGAACAGAATAGCCCCACGCAAGATTCAGTTGCAGAGTGCGTGCAGCTGGACAAAGAAATGGATACTGCATCGGTCTCCGAGAGTGGAGACGACGACATCTGCTTCGACTCGGAGAATCCTTCCGGTGATGATATCTGCGATAAGCACGTTACGGCTGGTTGAATCAACATTTCAAATATAAATTAGACCCACAAATTGAGCTTCAAACAATTGCTTTTGTATGATGATGTATCAAATTGGTGCTCGTCAAATGGGCACAATAAGCAAATGCGAAAATGGGAGAAACCAGTGGAGTGGAGTGGAGTCACAAAAGCAGTCAAACATGAATATGCCCTCACATAATGTAATGTCTCCACTATTCTACATCATCCACATCCACTCCTGTTGAGTATAGGGATGTATCTTAACTCCAAGTCGAGCGTCGAGTAAATATATCAAAGTTGACGAACTTAGTTGAATTTAAATGATTTTTTTTTAAATTTAGAATATTCGACATTTTTGTGATATAAAAAATTATTTATTCTAAAAATAACATCATATTAATGTATAAATCCAATTATATATATATATATATATATATATATATATATATAGTAGTATGAGAATAGTTTTTAGTATGAGAAATGAGAATAAATCTCAGCCTTTGATTTTGTGATTTCAACACTCATGATCTATTTCACTCCGTGTGCAGTTTTCCTCGATTATCCTGCAGTTTTGCAAAATTAAGGTTATTTTTGTAATTTTAGCTTTTTTTAAAATCTGAAATAGTATCTCATTAGATTTTTTATTCCTTTCTTCGCGCGATTTGATTTCTTCTTCCTTCTTCGTTCGATTTGATTTATATTTCTTCTGTCGATCAAATTTTTTTTTCTTTGTTTCTGGATTTCGCATTCGTGTTCGGTCTCGACTTTGTTTATTGTGCATGAATATAGTTTAAAAAAAAATTGTTTTATTCAGATCGACGTTCATTTTTACTATTATATTGTGCAGTTTTAGTGTTAACTTTGTGCATTTTTGTATCTTACAGATTCATTTATTCCAAAGTGTGTTGATGAGATGAAGCATTTTAAGGGCACAGTTTTTAGAACTGTTGATGTTGGTATTGAGTTTTATAGAGACTACGCTCGTGTTGCTGCTTTGAAGAATAAGATGTTAAATTTTTTTATAATCCGCATTTATGTAAAAAATGAAGTAAATCGGACTAAAAATGAAGTAAATTGGGCTAAAAATGAAGTAAATTGGGCTTAAAATGCAGGTTGATGTTTGTGTTTGAGTTTTTTTTACAGTTTTAGCCTTTAAAGGCTAAAACTGCAGGATATTGGGGCAAAAATGCCGCGTTTTTCAATTTGCTGAGAATGAATCCTGTTCGTCGATTTGATGAGATGGACGCGCGAGATCTATTCTTATTTCTCATAGTAACTCCTATTCTCACCTGATCACTACCATATATATATATATATATATATATATATATATGGGTGATCTTATCACAAGTCCCTCTTAGATGGGAGAAGAGAATAAATCATGACCTTTGATTTGATGAAATAAGTGGTCCAGATTTAATATCTCTATTTATTTTTTTACTTAATTTATGAATTAATTTTTTGTAATAAAGGCATTTAGGTAAGTTAAACATGGGTGACCACAAAAAAATCTCACATCTCTTTTATCTCAAACTTACGTATTTTTTTCTCCAACATATTATCTCTCCTCTAATTTCCTTATAAAGCTTGAATTAATCATATCTCACTCAATTTAAATTATTTTTTAACTTACCGTATATCAAATTAAAGATAATTTAATTATCTTTTAAACGAAATCACTATTGCATATATTTCGAATAAGATCATCGTAGTAAAAATACGATACTGCAACTTTGCATATGTAGATAATGCATATTTACAAGCTTAATAATGCAACTTACATCTGAAAATATATAAACATGCAAATATGCATTATCTAAGCCTGTAAATATGTATTATATAAGCCTGTAAATATGCATTATATATCCTTGTACAATTGCAGTATAATAATCACAAGGATTTTAAGATTTAGATTACTTTAAAACCAGACATATCGAATCAAGCCACGGACGAAATATCGAATGCAGTTTCAGAGTGAGGTTTTTACGATTTTTGTGGAGAATGCAGTTTCTAATTGATATTCATTAAAATTCGAAATTATTAAAAAGTAGTGATAATGGAGCATAAAATTAGGGATAATGGAGCATAAAATATTCATTAAAATTCGAAATTATTAAAAAGTAGTTATAATGAAGCATAAAATTAGGGATTTTTCTAGATATAATGAGTGTGAAAAAGGATAAAAATAATTAATTTAAGAAAATATTAATAAAATTCGAAATCCAAAAAAAGCTGGAATAATGGAGCATAAAATTAGGGATTTTCCTATTTTGTAGATTTAATAGGTATGAATTATGTCATTAATGCCCTTACTCTGCAACTATAATTAGGTCGCCGATGCAACTTTTTAATTTCGGGCAGAAATTGATCTTAACCGTCCAAAGGCCTAATTAGATGGACTAGATTTATTCTTTTTTCCCATCTAAGGGACCACTTGTGAAATTAACACACTCTTATATATATAAGATACTTATTATTATCTCTCCATCCCCGAAAAATTTATTAGTGTGAGTGGATTATTTTTATATTTTTGATAATAGAACTATTATATGAGACAGATAAAAATGATAAATGTGACTAATTCAATGGGACAAATGAAGTAACTGTTATTCATTTAGTAGTGACAATATTAATTTTATAAAGTTAATAAATTTATATTGTATACAAACCTTAACTAACAAGCTTGCTCATAAATTAAAGAGTTGAATACTATTGGGCTCAAGCTTACAAGTTAATGAGTTGAATACTATTACGCTCAAGCTTAATTCTTTTAATAAACGAGTTTAAAAAAAATTTAACAAGTCGAAATCTAAGTTGCTTATGAATAATTTAGTTTATTTACAATCTCAATTGAATATTGAATTTAAAGTAAATCGAATCGGGTGAAGTTAAATCTTAGTCCGACTGCTAGAATATAACGACTAATTTTGACAACGGTAACATTCTCTTTTATCATACAAACTCAATTGATGTCATCATGTGTAATGTTTGTTTCAAGAAGTCTAGATAAAGTGACATGCAGTGTATATATCTTTGGATGCACTAAATTCTAAAGTATAATGTGGTGGTTTTGGATGATGGAGAGGGGAATACTGAGTTGGAATGTTGAATTATTTTATGAAATTAAATATTTTATTGGATAAGAGCGGGTTTCTTTTGAGAAATTTCATTGAATTTGTAGTGATAAATAAATTAGGAAACATTGACCGTAGAGTGGATGGAATTGTTGGAAAATATGTGCGCCCGGCCCGCGTAGTATCCGTGTGCCACTATTTGTCTAAACTAGAATTACACCCGTGCGTTGCACGGTCAATATTTATTTTTAAAATTTCAAATTACTTATATTCATAAATTCATATTTTATTTTAATTTATTCAACTACTTATATTTAATTTTAACTATTTAGTTTATAGTTTTTTAACAATAATATAATATTCTATCCTAACATATTAAGACAAATAATATAATTTTATTGAATAAGTAAAATATTATTTGTTTTAAATAATTTTAAATGAATGATAGTATATTAGTTTTAATAATGAAAATACTTATCAATAATGATTGTAAAAAAAATACGAAACCACATAATTGGGATAAAGTGAAAAATATACTTATTATTAAGATTTTTATCTTTTAATAATCTCGATTGCTTAGATTTTCTTGAAAGTAAATTTTTTAAATGAATCTATAATTTTTATATTATATATATTTGAAGGTTCATCATTATATTAATCCACATATATAATCATAAATTTAGAAATTATCATAATTTCAAGAAGAGATATCATTTATAATATTATTAATAAAAAATTAAAATTAACAAATGATTATATTTAATGAATATATCATAATAGATAAATTGTAGACAATTAAGAATTGTACGAATTAAGGCCAAAATATATTTTTTGAAAAAGTAGAAATTTGGGTAGTTCTTAAAGTTCCTATACATCTCAAATCATGTTGCAAATACAATTTTTTTATTATAATAATCTTTATGTTTGATATTAGAAAGTCATGAGTTATTATATTATAGAGAATTTTATGCATGTTGACCTCATATCTTTGCTAATAATATATGGTGAAATTGGATAATTCTTTTTTACCGAATAAAACTAATGAATAATAATATATAATATAATTAGATTGAGTGAGTTATCAATCATGAGTGACGCAGTTAGCGTTTTAATTATAATCAATTGATTATATATTTAAATAATATTCGGAACATTCCTCTTCATTTGTCTAACTTTGCTTCATCAATATATTAATATCTATATATTTGTAGATTTAGATAAATATAATTAAAATTTTACTTACTTTCCCTCGTGAAATTCATTTATAAAATGTGAAAATGCATTTCTCACTAAATAATAGACTAAATATTTTCATGTGAAATATATTAGTTTATATTCTTATATATTTACATATATCTTTGCATAATTAAATTTCATTATTTAAATAATTTTTTTTATAATGTATGTGTTTGAGGATTAGAAAAATATAAAATCACTCAAAACGCGAAACGAAAGTAGTTAATATATTACTATTGTTCAATTGGTCATGATTTCGAGTTACAGTAGGTCATTTGAATGAACTTTAATTCATACATTATATATATATATATATATATAGGGATGAGATCAAATGATAATAAATAAATACATTAAAAATAAGAATGAATCTCATCCATTAGATCTAATTAAATCAATGGTTGATATCTAATCAAGCAACAATTAAAACGCAATCAAGCAACAAATGATCAAGCAACAACTGAAATACAATCAAGCAACAACTAAAACACAACCAAGCAATATTGTATAGGTACTCAAGCGGCTTTATCATTTTATCATGGGGGGAATGTTTATCACCGGATCCAATCCCTATACATATATATAAAGTTTAATACTCGTGAATTTTATTCTCAATTTATCCATTACAATTTAGGTTATTAAAAATTAAAGTTACTATCTAACTCAAAACTCTTTGCACCAAAAATCAAGTCTAGTATATTCATAAATATAAGTGTGAGACTATATACTCTATAATTCAACCTTCCGAAAAAATGATCCAACATAATAGAATTATGATCAAGTTTTCACCTAATTTATATTATCGTTTGAAATTCTAACCTAAAATAAAAATAACTCTTAAAGAAAGATATTCGTAATTTTGAAAAAAAAAATTGGCACAAATAATATCCTCTAACTTATTATCTATTGTATACCTATAATTTATTTAGATCAATAAGATATTATCTTAATAATAGATTAAAAAAAAATAGGTTATAGGTTGTAGTACTTTATGAATGAGATAAATTTGATAATAAGTTAAATATTGTTATATCTCTATATTTATCACTTATTAATCTTGTCACATAATTAAGTGGTTTAAGGATATATATATATAGAGGATGGATCATGTAAAAAAAATCTTCATGTGAGAAAAAAGAATGAATCATGTCCATCAGATTTAAAAAAATCAATGGTTGATATTGAATCAAGCACATAATTGGGATAAAGTGAAAAATATACTTATTATTAAGATTTTTATCTTTTAATAATCTCGATTGCTAAGATTTTCTTGAAAGTAAATTTTTTAAATGAATCTGTAATTTTTATATTATATATATTTGAAGGTTCATCATTATATTAATCCACATATATAATCATAAATTTAGAAATTATCATAATTTTAAGAAGAGATACTCTCTCCGTCCCACCTCAACTGTCCCACTTTCCTTTTTCGTCCGTCCCACCTCAATTGTCCCATTACTTAAAAAGACAACTTTTTCACACTCAACAATAAAATATTAATTTCACTCAACTTTACACTCACACTCCTTGGTTATTGTGCCCAAAGTCACCGGGACAATTCAGCCGGGACGGAGGGAGTATCATTTATAATATTATTAATAAAAAAATTGAAATTAACAAATGATTATATTTAATGAATATATCATAATAGATAAATTGTAGACAATTAAGAATTGTACGAATTAAGGCCAAAATATATTTTTTGAAAAAGTAGAAACTTGGGTAGTTCTTAAGTTCCTATACATCTCAAATCATGTTGCAAATACAATTTTTTTATTATAATAATCTTTATGTTTGATATTAGAAAGTCATGAGTTATTATATTATAGAGAATTTTATGCATGTTGAGCTTATATCTTTGCTAATAATATATGGTGAAATTGGATAATTCTTTTTTACCGAATAAAACTAATGAATAATAATATATAATATAATTAGATTGAGTGAGTTATCAATCAGGAGTGTCGCAGTTAGCGTTTTAATTATAATTAATTGATTATATGTTTAAATAATATTCGGAACAATCCTCTTCATTTGTCTAACTTTGCTTCATCAATATATTAATATCTATATATTTGTAGATTTAGATAAATATAATTAAAATTTTACTTTCTTTCCCTCGTGAAATTCATTTATAAAATGTGAAAATGCATTTCTCACTAAATAATAGACTAAATATTTATAAAATGTGAAAATGCATTTCTCACTAAATAAGAGTGGATGGAATTGTTGGAAAATATGTGCGCCCGGCCCGCGTAGTATCCGTGTGCCACTATTTGTCTAAATTCATTCATGTAAAGCAATTCTCTCCAATTTTTCTACTCCACTTGCATGCTTAATTTATTTTAAAATCAATCATGATGGTTCACATTTTTGGAATTTTAATAATAATTGAGTAAAAAATAATTCATGTGGGAGCCCGAGACGGCAAAAATTGCATGGAGCCTTGAAAAAAATAATATTAACCGATGTAGAAAATTGTTAGAGGCTTTTAATGGGTTCCAAAAGTCATCATTAACAAATAATCACAAAATCCGATGTTCACAATCAATTTATATACATGTAATTATACCATAATTTTTTAATTTGTTATGAGATTTCACAAAATTAATGATTATCTAGTTTTGCAATTTGTCATACGAGTTTACAAATATGTAAGTTATAGCATATTTATTAATTGTGATGCGAAATTGATAACTATAAAAAAATAAAGAGGAAAAGGGTGGAGTCCTAAATCCAATGATTGAGCATCCAAACAAACCTACCATAATTCTACTCGTAACTAATGATTATTAACATTTGCAATGTTCGATATTCCCAATATGACACATATTGACCGAATATTTTGAACTGTGTGCATGCATTTATATATATTGTAGAATCCAATCCAAAAAAAAATAAAAATAAAAATCCAACCCACAATAATAACAAAATATACTTTATGCCAGGAAATTATATAAACAAATAAATTTAAATAGGAGAATTGTTGATTAAGGACCCAAAAAATAGTTAAATTGTCAATCCAGGATTCGAAAGATGATTTGTCAATCCAGGACCCGAAAGATCAAACAATTCTAAATTCAAGACCTGATATTGAGATCCTGGATTGAGAATTGTATGATTTTTCGGGTCCTGGATTGAGAATTTTTGTGATCTTTCAGGTCCTGAATTGACAATTAATCTTTCGGGTCCTGAATTGACAATTAAACTATCTTTCGGGTCCTGAATCGATAAAACCATAATTTATTAATTAACTTCATATATATGAGTTTTCTTCTACAAAAATCTGCAGTTTCCGTATTTGTGTAGAAAAGTTTGTAACGATATGAAGATATTGTTACTTCTGGGAAGCTTCGAGTTAGGCAGAATTTGGAGTGAAATCAATAAACTTTTCGAAAACTATCAAAATAAATTGGCAAGCTGTGAATATGACGAGTCGCATCGTTTGTATCTATATAGTAACATATTAAATCATGTTTCATTAAACGTTTCCCTCATTTTCGGACAATTCATGTGTTTTATTCTGAGTGAAATACATACAAATATTACTTAATTAATAAAACCATATATATTGTCACATGTATATGTAATTTGTGTTGTTAGTTTTTGCTTCCGGCTCTAAACTTGAATGTTTCAACAAATTAAACTAACTAATGAGAGTGATAGTAAATAATATTTATGAATGAATAAATACATATAAGATGTGACACGGAATCCAAGTCGGCCAATGTGCGTGACTAGTTAGGTATGATAGTTTTATTATTTCATTTTATTTTTTTTTGTTAAATGAAAATATAATGATTTATTCGGATTCGCCTTCCCTCCTCCAGTCGACTAAATTCCAAATTACTGAAAAAATCTGCCCAGGCTTAATTACATACCACATTTGACAGTT
Source organism: Plectranthus barbatus (assembly GCA_026898455.1). Taxonomy (NCBI): domain Eukaryota; kingdom Viridiplantae; phylum Streptophyta; class Magnoliopsida; order Lamiales; family Lamiaceae; genus Plectranthus; species Plectranthus barbatus. The sequence continues at coordinate 167,835 of JAPKLW010000324.1, forward strand.
TTCACCTTTTTTAACTCAAGATTTTGTTTTTACAAAGAAGATATCAAAAGAAAAAGGAAAATATACTTTACAAATCAAATCCCAACGACCGTTACATTTGGCATCTTTATGACTCACTGAATAAATGTTTTATTTATAATTAATTTGTAAGGAGTTAGAATTATGTGGAAATTCATAATGTGGAAGAGAAATGTGTATTTTTCATCATGTTTCATCTCAATATATTGTGTCATGAAACACAGAATAAAATACTCCGAATTTATAGGAAGAACTAATCTGACTAATTTTAATTCCAGATATTTTCCAAAGACTTCTATATCTTATTCCGATTCCTTCCATAATGCATAATGATAATGTATGCAATTCCAATAATTCCAACAAGTTATTATATCAAAGATTTGTAAAATTACATGTGTAAAAGAACTGATGATTAAAGATTATTTTTTTAAAAAAAAATCAAGTAGAGATTTATTTAAAGATGGAAGTTGGATGAGTGAAGAAATTAATGTTAAAAATTTTAAATTAAAAAAGTTTTCCATCCAACAAAAGTGGGTGAAACTAACGCGATAAAAATAAATCCCATAAACCAAAACACACACACACACTATAATATCCCTCTCTCTTTTCTTTCTCTCTCTACGAAATTTCCAGGAAACTCACTCATGGCATCCCTCAACGCCATGCATTTAACACTCGCTCCTTCCTCCCTCCTTCCTCTCAACCCCCAACATTCCTCCTTTTCTTCTACCTCTTCCCTCCTCTCTCGCTCTTGGGGTGAATTTTCATCTTCCTCCTCACTCCCATTCCCACCATGAAACTCGCCAAAATCAACCCCGGGAGGTTCTTCAGGTCCAAGAAATCTCCATCAGTCACCAGATCCGACAAGTCCTCCTTCAGCTCCGAAGCCTCCTCCGAGGACGGCTTCAAGAAGCCCAATGGCCTCTCCACGCCGACCAGCGTCCTCCCCTCCACGTCCGCCGCGGAGGACTGGACGGAGGTCTCCGCCGCCGTCTACTTCGAGCTGAAACAAGCGTTCGATATGATCGACAGAGACGGCGACGGGAAGATCGCCAACTCGGAGCTGGAGTCGCTGCTGTGCCGGCTCGGAGCAGAGCCGCCGAACAAGGAGGAACTGCAGCTGATGCTCAGCGAGGTGGACAGAGACGGCGATGGCTGCATCACCTTGGAAGAGTTCCACGCGATCGGGTCTGCGTTCGCGCCGCCGAGCGACAACTCGGAGCTGATAGACACGTTTAACTTCTTCGACTCGAATCGCGACGGGAAGATCACGGCGGAGGAGCTGTTTTTCGCGTTCCAAACGATCGGAGACGCGCGGTGCACGTTAGAGGACTGCAGGTGCATGATAAGAGGTGTAGATAGGAACGGGGATGGTTTCGTCGGCATTGAGGACTTCAGTCGTATGATGGCGCATCAGCAGCAGCAGATTTGAATTTCCCTATTTTCTTTATTTCTTTCAAACAAACAAAAAATAAAAGAAAGAAAGAAATGAAAAGTTATCAATTTGCTGCCATTTATATTTTCTTTTAAATTTTGTTGGTCCACTTTTCCGCATTAAATATTATAATATGAATCGACGGCTAGGATTGATCCGTTAAGCTTCCAAGTGCCGTATATATAAATGACGATAGTTTTTCACGCTTTTTATCTTCGATATATATAAATAGTTATTGGAATTTTTTGAGTTTATTTTATTTAAATGATGAAAAGATTGGATTTTAGAATAGTTAATTTTAAGTATTTTAGTAAATAATGTAAGATTATGGAGATTTGGGATTGTTGCTCGCTTGTTGCATCCCAGGATATTGGGAAACAGCTGAATTGAAAAGGAAAAATTGCCGAAATTGGGCCCTAAAAAAGGGGCTCAAATCATCCGTCCCATATTATGTTTCACTTGGTGTTCTATTGTCTCGATTACTAATTTTAAATTATATTTTTACGAAAACAAAAATTAGGTATAATACACTATGGTCTAATTGATTTATAAGAATAAAAATTAAAATTTTATAAGAACACAAATTATAGTTATAAATTAATCAATTTTAATAATCAAATTTTAGTTAAAAATTGAAAAATAATTACTAAAAAATATTATATACCCTAATTGGGTGGGATGAACCCTATGGTTGAACTTATAAAATTAATCCAAATTATAATAAATTAAGATTATAAAAAAATATTAAATAAAAATTAATAATTTTAATAGTGGAACAGAGGATCTCATGCCAGGTCGATTTCCTATGTCTATAAGGTGGGTGGCAACTGTCACTCCCGGCGTGGGACGACGCAATTCCAATATTTATAAATTATATTCAATATACTTTTCTTTATTGTAAAATCACGTAACAGAAATTGATAAATTTACATATTGAAATTTCGACACCACCAGCAAATGATTGAGATTGTTAAAATAACCCCAAATGTACCATCAGCAAATGATCGAAATTGATCTTGTTGCTCTCTTTTCTAATTCCGAGATTTAAATGTTCATGTATTTTATTATCTTTAATTTCATTGTTGAGTTGTTTAATTTATTAAGTGTGTTTTGTAATTTTATTATTAAAATAGATATTAAATTTATAATTATATATTAATAATATTTTATATCGTTAATGATTAATCATATTATAATAATTTATTTAATTGAATTTAATAAAGTGATTAAATTGTAAATTAGATAAATATATTGGTAGTATTTGAAAAGTATAAAAAGTTGAAAAAAGAAAGAATATGCAGAGAATATTCTTTTGGATTTGAATTTGGTGTTTTGAGTTGAAGATAAATTACTGTTTAATTTGATATTTACTGCATTTTGGGTTTGAGTTTGATCTTACATGTTGGAGATGGCCTTAAGGAGATGCATACATAAGTTTCTCCTTTACTAAGGAAAAATGAGGTAAACAGTTAAAAAAAGATTAATTATCTTTTGGGAAAATGGACCAAAACTTAAGTTCTTCAAGAGAAGAGGAAGGAATCTTACTTTCCCTTCAATGAAACTTTATGCAAAAACACTTGTAATATGTAATTTCCATCCCCTATAACGAAGATATTTCTCTTTCTCCCTTCGAGGACGTAGGCAACTACGTATCGAATCCCTTTAAATTTATGTGTCATCTTCTTGCTTAGTATTATCTACTTCCAACTTTCAAGTAGGGGTCCGCGTGATCTAATTTGGCCGGTTTGAAAGACACAGTATGGACCAAACTAATAGTTACGATATGAAGTTTTTACAAACTAAAATAGCCCAATAATTATTTCAAATTAAACCAGCCAAACTATATTAAAACGGTTTGGTTCGGCCGGTTTAAACAGTTTGACATATTATTCAAATATACATTGCAAATAATGAAATTTTTATATTAGCTTGATTATTAAATATAAATGAAAGAATGATACAAAAATAAAACTAATATAAATATATCTCGCTTGTCATTAATTATAAATAGGAAGTAAATAATAAATAAATAATGTTGTGGTTGTAAGAAAGAATGAAACATAAGTTAATATATAGGGTTGCAATTTGAAAAGGGAAGGTCTTGGGTTAGGCAGACCTAAACGATTTAGGCGGGTTTTATCCATTAACCCAAGCTCAAACCCATATAATATACCCTAATTGGGGATTAATAAACCCTATTTGGGATGGGTCAACCCATTTGGGTAGGATAAAACCCGCCTAAACCGTTTAGGCCTGCCTAACGCAAGTTTTTGCCATTTGAAAAATATATAAACATCAGACCTATATATTAATGTAATTGATATATTAGCTTTCTATCAAATAATATTTTATTATCATTATTATATTTAAAATAATTTTATTTAAATGACCGGTCCAGCCAAAATGACCAATTTCATCCTTCAAACCATCGACCAAACCAAATCATTCAATTGGGAAATTTTCAAACCAACTTGATAATTATTTTTCTCAAACCGGTCATATTAATTTGGTTTGGCCGAACATACCCCTACTACTTTGAAGTAATTTCCCCCTATCTTCTTCGTTGATAGGGGTGGGAATAGACCGGGCTATCCGATGGGGCATATGACCTAGCCTACCACTGGCCGGGCCAGACCAATTTTGTAAATAGCCCAGGCTTAGGTTATTAAAAAAATATATTTATTATTTAGGAATAAAAAACATATTGAATAAAAAAGATCTGTTATAGATTGCAGACCGTACTGAGGCCTCTTCAAGTTATAGCAGACTCATACCTACGAGCCAAAGTCAAGCCTAACTCAGCGTATTCCCACTCTTATTCCTTGGACTTTTTCCAATTATAGCATAGTTAGACCAATTGAGTCTAAGTTTAGTTTGAACTAACTATTTTCACCCCTAAAATTTGAGTTTGAAGAATGTTCAACTATTAATTTCTCAATCATACTTAATAACATAGAAATGTTATTAATCTACTGTGGACACGTGTTAATATGCCCACCAAATAATATGGTAACATTACATTGATTCTAAGTATAATTAAAATTGATCTCACCATCAATATGATGTTAATTTAGTACATTATATTAGTGCTAAGTATATAATGTTGCTAGAGGAGCATTTATACTAAATAATGGAGACGTTATTTTGTCATGATAGGGGCGAACTTTTCAGCCATGTGAATGTAAATATATACTACCTCCGTCCCGCGCTATTAGTCCCATATGGTTTCGGCACAGGAACCAATATTTGTGAGTGTAGTGGAATTAATATTTTATTGATGAGTGTGAAAAAGTTTGCCATTTTAGGAAATGAGACTAATAGAGTGTGACAGACCAAAAAGGCAAATGTGACTAATAGAGTGGGACGGAGGGAGTATATTTCTTGGGTCTAGGCCTATGCAAAATTATGCAATTATTTAGTAGCTTGATTAGCGGGGACAGATTATTGCTAATTATTTAATTAGTCATGAGCTACAGTTTATACAATTAGTTAATAACCGACTTAATGATAATTTAATGCTGATTTAGTGTAGATGGTTGTCTGACATTGACAGTTGATAATAGGTGCAAAATTTAAGTCGATATAATTAATATTACGCCGCTTTCACATTCATAATTAGGGATGTCAATAAAATCCGAAACTGTTGGGTCGGCCCGAAATCGATGGGCTAAAATGCGGGTTAGGGTAAAAAAATTTTAACCCGAAATTATTTTTAACCGAACGAGTTGAACCCGACGGATTGGCGGCCCGAACGGGCTGAGCCCGGTGGGTTGCGGGTCGGCCCGTAGGTCCGGCAATATTTAATAATTTATTATTTATTATTTCTAATATTATTTATGTCCTACTATACCTATTAATTATATACCTAATTTCCTAGACCTAATTTTCCGTCACACAAAAAATCTCATCAATCTCTCCCAATGATGTAGTCCTTTACCCTCAAATCGAAAAATCTCTCATTCCTTCCTCTTCCACTGTCTTCCACTCGTCACTCTCCTAATTAGCGTATCTACTCATTTCTTCCTTTCAAGAACCTTTAGTCACTCGTTGTTATGTTCACCCAAGTGAAAGCTATATTTAATTTTTTAATCATTATTTTATCATTTTATACGTTGAGAAATGTACTTCTATTACTTAAATTAGTTGGTATATAAGGATTGATGTTTATTTTCTTTTCAAACTATGATTATCCACTTATCACTATTTTTTTGCAAAGATATTGATATTTGATCTCTTTTATTTATGTTGGTTCATCATTTTCTTTTTTTTATTTTGTTTTAGGGGTTGTTAAAATATTTTAAGAAAATCTTTACAAAAATAAACTCGTAAATATTGCCAACCCGACGGGTCAGCCCGAAAACCGGTGGGTTAGGGTTAGGTTCAAGAATTTTTAGCCCGATAAAAATTCAGCCCGATTCAACCCGAACCGAATAGCCCGCAGCCCGATAGGGTTAGCCCGAAACCCGACGGGTTAGCCCGATTGACATCCCTATTCATAATGGATAACATAACTTCTCCATTCCTTTTTCTTTAACCAAAAAAAATAACTGCTCTTTTTTTTTATATATATAATTATTATTATTATTATTATTATTATATATCAACTAACTAACCAGCGCAAGATGGAAAGCGAAGTCATATAATTTCTAATCTTTAAGTGTCTTTCAACAATTACATACGAAATTCCCATCATAATAATATGGTTTATAAGTAGGAGATTCCTTCCCATTGTAAAGTTGCTCAAATTTTCGTTCCACAGTCAATGTGGAATATATTTAATTTTTATTTAAAATTATTGATAACCATGTTATTAGGGTTTTATATCATAATAATTGATTAGTTTTAATATTATGTTAGAATCAAATATATACTTATAAAATCAGCTTATAGAAAGAGAATTTTTTTCCTATTATAAAGTGACTCAAACCTTGATACGCTATGAATATTAGAGAGCGTTTGGTTGGTGGGTTTCGAAATGAAGGAATGGAATGATTCCGAAACCCACTGTTTGGTTAAATGGTATGGGAATGAAAAAATGAGAATGATACCCAAATACTTGGGAATCACCAAAACCCTCCAAAATGTTGGGTTTCATTTTCATTCCCATATATTATTACCAAAATTATTTATTTCATATTATTTTATAATTATCTTCTTATTTATTTATTTTTATAATATTACTCTTAAAATATTTTGAAAATTATATTATTTTATAATATTATATGTTATTATAATTATATATTATTCTTTTTAATATATTAATATAATAATTTTATATTAATATATTTTAATATGATTATATTTTCTTACTTTTTTATTATTAAATTAATTATTTATTTCTTATTTTTTTAATTCATTTTTTTATAATTATTTTCTTATTTATTTACTTTTTATTTTTTATAATATTTTTGATAATTATATTATTTATAATATTATATGTTATTGTAATTATATATTATTCTTTTTAATATATAATAATAATATTATTATTATTATAAAATCAATCATTTGTTTTGTATCTTAATTTTATATTTTATAAAACTAATAAGAAGATAAATAGATTATTTATTTATTTTGTTATTTTTTATTATTAAATTAATTATTATTTGTATGACAATTTAATTATTTTATAAACCTATAAACTTAAAAAATAAATTATCAGAAATTAAAATGATTCCAAAACCCATCTAGTAAACCAAACATCAGAATTGAGAATGATTCCCAAAAATCAAACCCATACTCATTCCCTCTACTATCAAACTCATATCCATAGTGATTCCCGACAGTTAAACCAAACGCCCCCTTAGTTTAGTGAATAACTAAATTATACGGCTTATTCATTTGTTATTACAAAGAAGAAAAGTATCAATGGTGGAAGGCTTCATTCACTTCATCTACAAGTTTTTGTGTCAAATATTTTCATTTACGTTTCAAAACGTAATCCATAAATAAAGGTTATTTTACCCGAGTCATAAAAAACAAGTCGTCCAATCAAATCATTCTCTAATGATGATGATTAATAAGCATTTACCTATTCAATTCGGTGAGATAAATAATCTTCAGATATGGCTTATAATTTAAATAATATTTTAATTGATAAGCCCAATTAAATATGAGAAAATTTTGTCCTAATCACCAGCGTAGGATGCTATTCATTATAAAGTTTATCAATTCTAATAATAATCATTATAAAAATAAAATTAGTTAATGAACAACAACTAAAATATAAAAAAGTTAAATTATGAATAAATTAATTTCTATAATAAAATAGAAAATAAAATTATTGCATACTTAAATTGAGTGGAATCAATTATGTATCAAAACCTATGAAATTAATCTAAATAATAATAAAAATGAAATAGACAACAGAAAATGAAGTCATGTCCACAACTCAGGGCGGTTTGGCGTGAAGGAAAAGGTTGAAGTTAATTTTTCTTGATAATTCACATCATGCGCTCCACCACTAACCAATATCCCACGCCTCTTTTTTACTTTTAAGTTTTTATTTATTTATATATTTATTATTATTATTATTATTATTATTATTATTATTATTTTATCATTATTATTTTTTTGAAAGAGCAGGTGAGTGATCAATCCTTAAAATCTCTTATTTTTCTTGAAGAAATCATTTAAAATTTAAAAATAATTGATAGTGTTTGAATATCTTTCAATAATTGGAATTGTCTCATTCTCCACGGCCCAAGTAAAGAAATACATTTCTAATGTACAACTAAAAACCATGGAAATTCTATATGCTAAACTTTCATATATACAATTTACATATGCTTATTTTCACCCTTTTTTTTTTGCTGATATTATGAATCATTATTCATCTTTTTCCACGAAGTTGCTTGGTTTTCATTTTTCTTTAAATGGAAACAGATTTGAGAATTTATGGTTCATGAATTGGGCGTAATTTGTGGACTTTAGGGATATATGAAATTTCATGGAAATTTCGATTTTGTCACGTCTCTAGTATTTCAATAGTGTTCTCCGCTGTGACGTATCGTTTAATAGTTTTTTTTATGTTAATTAATGCAATCACATTGACAACAATGGGCCTGGGCCCAATAGTGACGCAAACACTCAATATTCACGGCGGCACGCGCACGAATTGTACCTCCTACATCAATCATAATGTCTGAAATTCGTTTGATGTTTGAGAGAGAGAGAGAGTTGTGATGGTGATGAAGTGTATTTGTAGTAGAAATATGTGGCAACTAAAAAATATAAAACAGCAAGGTGATGTTGTATGTGAATGTGAAATCTCCAGTCAATTTTAAGAATGAGGAGTAAAATTTGTGATTGTATAGTAGTTGTTGCTGAAGTTTTATTAGAAGAGCGTTTTTTTTTTTTCTGATTCAAATTGTTGGCATATTTTTATATCGATTTACGTATCGGTGTTTGGTTTGTGAAATAAAAGCTATAAGCCCAAGTAACTTTTAGCAGGAAAGCCCATTATATGTACTTATACTTTCTTCTCCATCACACAAATTCACATATTTAATTAAAACAAATATTCGATTTTTTCTTTAAAAAAGTTTCCCCTTTGAGCACTTTCTCCCCGGCCTAGGTTTATATAACAATACCCCTATGTCAAAGGTATCATATTTGATATTTTAGAAAATATTTATTAAATAATCAACAAATTTAAATAGCATGTCTATAAGGTATTATTGTATCCGATGATAGGAAGGGACACTTCTTCTTCTCTTAAATTGTATATCCAAATTTAGAAAACATGAGTTTGACCAATAAATTCATATAAAAGAAATTTGAGTGTGGGTTCTGATCATGTGGTAAAAAAAAAAAAAAAAGGAATTCAAATTTATTGGATATAAGTGAAAAATAAAGGGGGGCAAGAGAAATTGAAGATGACAAGACTATACATCCCCATGCTTGTCGGGGCGTTGGGCCCCTAACCCACCCACCCACCTGCTCTTCTTCCAGTCCCAGTTGCAACTTGCACCCACAAAGCACACACATTTAAACACAAATTGTATTATCTATACAATTCAATGAATGAATAAGCTGATTTTTAGGTATTTATGCATATGAATATATTCATAAATCGGACCTACAATAATATCAGTGAGACTGGTCGTACCTGAACTCCATGGACATTCAAGCCAGATACGTGAAGAATAATTAATAACCGAACAATATTTATATATATAATAATAATAACGTTACAGTATTCGAAAAGCTATGTTGGTAAGTTGGTACCTTGTGGTAAATTTTCGATGCAAAATATTTAATTTTGTCGTAATTAAATATTACTAATTTAATCTACGCGACGAGTAGATGATCGTGGTATATTTATTTTCTCAAAATCGAATTCCAGTGAGTGAGAAATGAGTCCACAAAGAGACATGGTTGGTGGATTATTACATGAAGTGAACATGTAATAAGTGAAGTATCTCATATTGATTAATTAAAATAATTAATCTATGTTTAAATGCCTTAATGGTTGAAGTGTGTAATAAACAAGTGTGCAGTGTATGTGGCACCCGGTGGCTCGCCTCGCATGTCGTCGCTGCATGCCCCGTCCCGCCCCGGTTCTTGGCAATTGGTCTTTGTGCTCTTGTGGGCTCGACACGTGGACGGTGGACGTGGTGCACACGTTGCATGTGACGTGGCTGATGAGTCAGCCACGTGTTGCAATTGAGTGCTAAACGTTTTCTACACATTTTGCACATGTTGAAATGCACCTTGACGGGTTTCAAGCCTGCACTCAGCCTGTAACGGCTACTTCCGACATCAGACAAACTCACTTAGCCAGATACTACAACATTATCCTCATATTGCTGCATTTTTTTCGTTGTTCTTCTGCAACTCAGTTTCACTTCTATTCAGTTCGGCAGAGTCTTTCCAATTGCGGTGCTGCCTCGAAAAGGACGAAGTCATTTTACCTTTGGGGACAATTGCCGTTCAACGAGCACTACGTTGACAAATTTGTCTTGCGGGAAGAGGGCTACCTCGACTCGACTGTTTTGCTTCATTACTTCATTTTGCTTATTTAATATTGTTATTTCAATTTATTTTAGTTGTTCTCGTACTAGCAATACTTACAGTAATACTTGTAAAAACTTTTTGTACTAGACATAATTCCTTGCAATGTTTTCAGTCTTGTAGCGCAGATCTTATATCCAACAATCTATTCTTACTATTAGTATTAATAATAATCCATGCATGTTTTCACTCCCATTTAACATCCTCCACGTGGTAGCTAGGCTCCTGCATTTTGATCCATTCAATAAAAAAAAAAATTTAAAAGTTTGTAAACATGCAGTAAGTATTTTCTGACTCGTAGCTGGCAGACATGGAAAAAAAAAAAAAAAGAGAGGAGAGAATTATGCAGACAAATTACTTTGTCCACATCTTTAAAGCATTTTATAGTACGTAGTTTGGTATGCATGTCCAAATACTAAATAATTGGTCCAGAAAATATTTTTGACTGATAGACAAAACATATCATGCTTTTTACTCTGCAGATCGGAAATTTGAATAACTACATTCAGACTCTCACAGACCCATCATCAACACATATATACATATATATATATATTTATATATGTATGCTTTCTGGGCACTGATTACCGACCAATCACAAAATAAAAAAATACTCCCTCCGTCCCATGTAATTAGTCCCATTTGGTTTTGGCACGATAACCAATGTTAGTGAGTGTAGTGGAATTAATATTTTATTGATGAGTGTAAAAAAGTTTGCCATTTTAGGAAATTGGACAATTAGATGGGACGGACAAAAAAGGCAAATGAGACTAATTTTGTGGGACGGAGGGAGTAAGTAAAACTGAAAACCCGTACGTCATGTTTGATTGAAATAAAAAATATACAGAAATGGAGGTGCATGGTGCATTAAATGATGGAGACGAAGGCATGCACAAAATCTTTTTAACTGTACTTGGGAGCAGAAAGACGAGTCAATTCCAAAGCCGAATGACATGTGAGGGAGGGAGAGAGAGAGAGACAGGCAAAAAGAATTTACATCACCGTCAATTTTTTTTTTTATCATTTAATGAAAAATGAGAATGTTAGAATTGGGATTTCTTTAATAAAAAATGTGCATGGTTGTGTTGCACATTTCTTTAATTCTTCTCAGTTTTTTGTTTTTGTTTTCATCACTATTATATTACTCCATTAGCTAGGCTCTTATTAGTAGGGATGTCAATCGGGCTAACTCGTCGGGTTTCGGGCTAATCCTATCGGGCTGCGGGCTATTCGGTCCGGGTTGAATCGGGCTAAAAATTCTTGAACCTAACCCTAACCCACCGGTTTTCGGGCTGACCCGTCGGGTTGGCAATATTTACGAGTTTATTTTTGTAAAGATTTTCTTAAAATATTTTAACAACCCCTAAAACAAAATAAAAAAAGAAAATGATGAACCAACATAAATAAAAGACATCAAATATCAATATCTTTGCAAAAAAAAAAAGAGATAAGTGGATAATCATAGTTTGAAAAGAAAAAAAACATCAATCCTTATATACCAACTAATTTAAGTAATAGAAGTACATTTCTCAACGTATAAAATGATAAAATAATGATTAAAAAATTAAATATAGCTTTCACTTGGGTGAACATAACAACGAGTGGCTAAAGGTTCTTGAAAGGAAAGAAATGAGTAGGTACGCTAATTAGGAGAGTGACGAGTGGAAGACATTGAAAGAGAAATAAATGAGAAATTTTTCGATTTGAGGGTAAAGGACTACGTCATTGGGAGAGATTGATGAGATTTTGTGTGACGAAAAATTAGGTTTAGGAAATTAGGTATATAATTAATGGGTATAGTAGGATATAAATAATATTAAAAATAATAAATAATAAATTATTAAATATATTATTAAATATTGACGGACCTACGGGCCGACCCGCAACCCACCGGGCTCAGCCCGTTTGGGCCGCCAACCCGTCGGGTTCAACCCGTTTGGTTAAAAATAATTTTGGGTTAAATTTTTTTTACCCTAACCCGCATTTTAGCCCACCGGAATCGGGCCGACCCATCGGTTTCGGGCTTTATTGACATCCCTACTTATTAGCTCTTTTTTTTAAAAAAAAAATTATTATTTTATCAATAAAGATATTACTCCCTTTGTCCCATTGAAGTAGTCCCATTTTCCATTTTTGTTTGTCCCATAAATTAATCCTATTTTCCTAAAATGACAAACTTTTTCACACTCACCAATAAAATATTAATTCCACTACACTCACAACCCTTAATCTTCGTGCCAAAAAAAAATGAGACTACTGTAATGGGACGGAGGGAGTATTTGAAACTCCGACTGCCCATTTTCCTGTCATTGATATCCATTTGAAAACAGACAATTCTAACACACCAATTAATTAGAAATGTTTTTTTTAAATGACTGGATATATTTTATTCCCAACAATAAAGAAAGAGAGAAGACCTAGGGTTAAATCAAAGTTTGAAATTAATATTATATGTTTTCGAGGTTTAGATGAATGATATCTTTTTTTTTATTAAATATAACATATAAAAAAATATGAATTATTAAAATAATATTAAATCATGAGTTACTAAATTGATTATAAATGGAGTAGTTGGAGCTGGAAATGAGCGCAATATTTGGGCTGAGCGGTAGAAATTAAATAAAACTCATGGCTGGATTGTGGCACGTGTGGAGTGATGACTCTCCCTTGTCATGAATCATTATCATATCCTTCACATGCATTTATGGTCTTGTCACATCACATTTCCCAATTTATCATGACCAATTATATTTTATTTTTTTATGCATTCAGCTTGAGTTTGAGCACAAACGCCAATTGAGATAAATGGAGTGAGAATCACCAATCTGCATGCATGCATGTTATAAGTAATTGATGATTTGGGAAGTTGATATATACTCCCTCCGTCCCAAATCAATAGGTACTTTTCATTTCAGCACATAAATTTCGGAGCTAGTGTTTAGTAGCTAATTGTGATCGGTAATAAAATTGGCAATCGTAATTAAATTCTATAAGACTTAAACAAGTTAATAATGATTGCCAATTTCATTAACGACCACAATTAGTTACTAAACACTAGCTCCGAAATTAATGTAACGAAATGAAAAGTACCTATTGATTTGGGACGGAGAGAGTACTTGATGGTGTTAGGGTTCTTTCTGATGGGATGAGGATCAAAATCAAATGACTTCATTATTGTATCCAACTATTTTAAAACACATAAAACTTTTTATGGAGTATACTTTTTTAGGAAGATGGGAATGAAGTTTGTGTAAATCAAGCATTTGCAAAGTATTATTGGGTCTCAACGTGGGCTTAAATGCTTAATATAATTAAAGTCGCATTCCTATATCTCTATTATCTTGAAATTAAAGTTTACAACTTAAATGGAGATAGAATGTTCATTTTATTATTTGAAGCTACAATTGATTACTTATAAACAAAAAATATAATTATTATGTTAATATCACTATTATTGTTATTATTACTCAATTATGTTCACCCTTTTTATTTTCATTTTAATTATAACCTTCTAATTAAACAATGGACGCATACTCTCTTTTCCTCTTTCTTCTCACACACATACCACACGTGTGTGAGGGTAGCCAAAATAGGGGTAAGTGAAAGGACTATGAAAGTGGATTTTAGTGAGGTTGCAGAAATGGTCAAGCACCATCCCAAAAAACGCATGTTTACACACGATATTATAATAATTATGTTAGGCGGTGGTTACTCAATTCAATAATAATAAAATTAAATTTAGTAAGTATTTTTGTTATAATTTTGTTATAATTGAGAGCATAAAAGTATAAAATGTAGAAAGTTGTTTTATTTCATACGGAAAAACTAGCACACAATGAGCTCTATGCGAATACATACAATATAAGCGAGGAGGAAGAAAAACATGAATGAGCACATGCTCGCCACGTGCTCCACAAAACAGTGTTGGATATAAAATTTGTGGTACATAATTGAAAACATTGCAACAAATTATGTCTAGTACATTAAGTTTTTACAAGTAAAAGTAAAACTACAAATATTGCTAGTATGAGAACAAATAAAATAAAAGAAATTAAATTGAAATAAAACAAAGCCGAGTCGAGGAAACCCTCTTTCCGCATGATGAATTCGCCAACGTAGTGCTCGTTAATCGGCGATCGTCACCGAAGGTAAAATGGCTTCGTCCTTTACGAGGCAGCACCGCAAATCGCAAAGGCTCCGGCGAACTGAACGGAGGTGAAACTGAGTTGCTTAAGAACAACGAAAAAGATGCAGTATCTGGCTATGTGAGCTTGTCTCTTGTCTGGGATCAGGGAACACGTATGTTCTCAATCTGGGGGACTGGGGACAACTCCTATGCATGTCTATTTATAGACATGTTCCACCTGGGGGGAGCCTGTTGGTTACAGTGGCAATAATCAAGACCGAGCCATTACAGGCGGGAGACACGGCCGTAACGTGCGCGTCAATCACGGACGCGCACATGTGTGTTTGACCACGTTTTCAACATGCTTGAAAACTGTCCACATGCATTTCAACACGTAGCTGACATGTCACCCACGTAATATGCATCGTGTGCTCCACGTCGACTGGACTACCTGTAGGGATTTATCTGTGAACCAAATCACAAAATCCAAATAAGCCAGATCGATTAATGGTTTATTGTTCATAATACCAATTCACAAAACCCTACCATGCTCCTATGAATTTAATGCGTGGATAAGAATAATTACTGTTATTCCGTAGAGTCTGATCCGATCTTTCGCATTTGAATATCCAACTTTAATTCAACCACGCGAATCGATTAAATCTACGGAAACATAAATTAGAAATCTAATTTCTAGATCTAATCAAAATAAAGAAAAAGAAGAAGAGAGATTTATGTTCTCCAGATTAGATCTTCAGGGCTGTATCCAAATGCTGTTCAGATCTACTACTGGTGAGGATTCCACAAATCTGTAGAGTGTAGACCGGAGTCGAATTTCCTTCTCCTCCCCACTCTCTGGCGCCGCCCCTTCTCTCTCTCTCCCTAGGGTTTCAACTGATTTGAATGTTATGAAGTGGCTAGGGTTTGAGAGAGAGAGCTGTCTATTTATAGACCTAGGGTTTTAACCCTAATGGGCTCCTGGGCCTTTTCAGCATATATAAATGGGCCAGACCTGGGACCTAATGCAAATAATAAAGTGGGCCTATAAATTAATTAATTCTAATGTCCACAACCCAGGACACAACTAATTAATTAATATTAATTCCTTTTACCACATAATTAATACTGACCTACCCCTTTATTACCACGTTATGAGAACGAGCTGCATTTATTAAGAATCCCCATATTTAAGGTTATCGGACATTCATTAATTAATCGGAGCTTCTGACAAGCTCTATCTACAATTAATTAATATCTTATTATTCCTGAGTAGTACCACTCAATCCTTATCACTCGTTCCTGAACTTAATCAGCCTGCAGGACTTTGGCACGATGAATGTCATTGAGCTCCTCACAGAATGTCCTCATCCTATTACTCGGATATGGTTACCTAAACCCAGTCTCAAACAGTACTACACGAATTGTTGTTACCCAAGATGCGTATATACGAGCACGTTACTTAGGCTCTCCACCATGGCAAGTTAAAGCAACAGTCAATCAGTGCAAACCCCTGAACCTTCGCTAAGGTTTGGACTCAATCAAGAACGAGATCTTGTATTCGCTGATGTCAGACAGTCAAATACATCTCACTGCGGTCCATCAATACGCCACCCTTGCGTACCAGCATGTCAAGTAAACAAGACAGACTACTTATTCCGATAATGCCGCAGCCATCCGGACAGATGTATCCTCATACGCTGTCTCGACTGTGATCAGGTTTATGTCTCACTAGGTCAAGTAATCATATTGTCTTCCGAGATCTACTACACGCCGTATGATCGTCCCTATCGGTGAGACAAGAGGATATCATTGTTACATACATGTAAGTTTGTTTGACAGATAGGGGAATTAAATTGTTGTATACTCATTGTAATAAATGCTTTCAGTATACAAAACTCATCAATCTCCCACTTATACTCAAAGCATAACTAAGCTATTACAGAGTATACATTGCGTCTATCTAGCCTGCTATCTCGTTAACCACTGTCAGTGGTCGGCATCCACCTCAGACCCAACTCACGAATATGTCTTTCGTAAACTTTATGCGACAAGCTCTTTGTAAATGGATCATCAAGGTTGTCCTTAGTGTCAATCTTCTTGATCAGCACATCGCCCTTCGATACGATCTCTCGTATGATATGGTACTTTCTCTCTATGTGTTTGCTTGCCCTATGAGACCGCGGTTCCTTTGAGTTCGCCACTGCACCAGAGTTATCACAATAAATTGTGATGCTCCTTGGAAAACTCAGAATCACGCCCAACTCCAAAAGGTAGTTCCTGAGCCATACCCCCTCTTTCGAGGCTTCGGAGGCGGCGACATATTCCGCCTCCATGGTGAAGTCAGCAATGCATTTCTGCTTTGAGCTCCTCCAAGATAAAGCTCCACCTCCCAAGGTAAACACATATCCCGATGTCGATTTCTTCTCATCCTGGTCCCCTTGAAAATCCAAGTCTGTATAACCCCTAGGTAAATACAGCTTTTGCGATTGAGGTGCTGCCTCGTAAAAGACGAAGTCATTTTACCTTTGGGGACGATCGCCGGTTAACGAGCACTACGTTGGTAAATTCGTCTTGCGGGAAGTGGGATTCATCGACTCGGCTGTTTCTTTAATTTAATTTTGTTTATTTATTTTCGAACTATCAGTACTTATAACTCTTAGTGTAAAAACTTGTATTACTAGGTATACTTTATTGCAGTGTTCTCGGTCTTGAATAACCAATTATCCAACAAATATTTCCAATTAAAACAATTAAGATTACCCTATTACTTTTTATAGGAGCGACACCGCCAGCTAGATAATCATATCATAGCATTAAACCAACATCACTTCTTTCTTGAAATATGCATGCCCCGTACGAAGGAAGAAGAGCAAGAAATCTTCGGAGAAATCCCTAATACATTCTTCTAGAAAGAGAAAATTATTGTTATCACAGCAATACATGAAGGATTACACTTAATAAAATTAGTTATTGATTTACCCAGGAAATTTTATATATATATATATAGGGGAGTGATCTAGGCTGAACAGGTATATGTGAATGAACAGAGAACAAAATCTAACCATCCATTTTGTAAATCAACGTTCCAGATTAAATCTTTCTGTCTATCATTAAATAGGCTAGTTTTTGTCATTTAAAGGGCATAAACGGAAAAAAAAAAACCCGCACAATTAAAAACTGAAAGTCGAAATTTATGGGGACAGTTACCAATTAGGATCAACCCACGATCTAGACAAATTTAATCGAATATTTAGCATGTTTGTTGGTTGTCATTAATGATTTTTTCCATTATTATCAAATAAATTGGAAAGAGAAAATGCACCACGATTTATTCCATAATCTTAAGTTAATCGTTATCATTGTTTATTGCTTTGTGTGTCATTGTTTATGACTTTGTGTGTCATTATAAGGTTATTCTCTCAACTTCCAATAATATATTATCATTAAATGTATAAACAATTTTAATTATTCGTTAAACAGGGATTCGAAGAATGATACATTTATTCATAAATAATGACACTCACATAAAATAAAAATGACAATCGCATATGACAGAAAATAAAATAAAATCTAGACGTGAAGGCGATCCACCAAGTGTCAGCCGGATTCGAAGAATGATACATTTATTCATAAATAATGACACTCACATAAAATAAAAATGATAATCGCATATGACAGGAAAAAAAAAAAAAATCTAGACGTGAAGGCGATCCACCAAGTGTCACCCGGATTCGAAGAATGACGTCGACATCGCCAGATGAGACAAGGCAGCAAACAACTAGTCATAACAACGGATCTTGGACGAAAATTGTCCAAGTGGAATGGCCAAATCGCGAATCGGACTTTAAGACTGGACGAAAATCGTCCAAGTGGAACTTGATGCTGGGGTTGATTGGCACGAGATGACGAGCAGCGACGGGCTGCGACTGTGGCGGCGAGAAGGGGATAGACGAGAGAACTTGATGCTGGGATTGATTGGCACGAGATGACGAGCAACGACGGGCTGCGACTGTGGCGGCGAGAAGGGGATAGACGAGAGGGGAGAGCCATGGCTGGTGGCCGGACGATGGTGAGGGAGAGGGTGGACGATCATGAGGGAGAGGGTGGACGATCGTGAAGGAGAGGGTGAATTAACAAATTAACTGAACCCTAAAAGAAGCTAAATAAATTAAATCCCAAAAAATTAGGTAACTACCATAATTATCAAATCTACTATAAAATATAATAATATTTACTACCTAAAATGCCCTTTCAAATAAATAAATAAATTTAATGACTGCCACGTGTCATTATTATAACCATCAGATTCAAAAAATTAATGGTTAGATTATAGGTCATTGTTCATTCACAAACACTTAGTTCGGAAATGAACACTACTCTATATATATATATATATATATGGGTGCATTTATGGCTGAACATATATTCATGAATGAACAAAGACCAAAATTCAGCCCTTGATTTCGAAAATAGACGTCCCTGATTTTCAGTTGTCATTTATCATTGTTGATAGCTTCTTCTATCATTAAAAGAGTAAATTAGTCCTAAATGGATAAAAATTGAAATGAAATTAAATTTACATGCTGATTTTTTGGATTCAGTTACCAAAACAAAATTCCCACAATTTTCCATTATTATTGTATAAATTGGAAAGAGAAAATGCACCACGATTTATTTCATAATCTTAAATTAATTGTTATCATTGTTTACGATTTTGTGTGTCATTGTTTATGACATTGTGTGTCATTGTAAGGTAATTCTATCAACTTTCACTAATATATTATCGCCATATATATATATATATATATATATATATATATATGTGAAGAACCGATTTTGGTAAGTCATTATCATAATCAATTGTTTAAACCCAAATGATAAAAAAAATAACAACTTGTGGTTAAATTAATATAGTGATTTGACTACTAGATTCGTAGTGCCCCACTAGGGAACCTAGTAGTTAATATTTAAATATTTATGTCATAATAAGATTAAACTATACATCGTTTAAGACTTTAAGTCCTCATCTACCAATAAATTAATCAACTATTGTCATTTATTCTAGATCAAATACTAATCACAATCATTTACATTGTCCCTTCTTAGGATTGGATCCATTCTTTCTTTCTATACATATTTCATGATCAATTAATCATAAATTAAATACTTTAATAATTGTATTATAAAATTGGAAATATTAATGTTTAAAGCTACCTCCGTGATTATACTTATCATGTTTTTTTATTGTGTTTTGGTCGTTGCTTAGTTATTACATTGCTTGATTGTGTTTCAGTTGTTGTTTCATTGTATTATTGTGTTGATTATATTTATCATGTTTTTTTATTGTGTTTTTTCTATATACACATTTCTTCATTGTGTTATTGTTTGATTGTGTATCAATCACTGATTTATTTAGATCTAATTAGCATGATTCATTATTTTTTCTCATGACATGCAAATTTTTTTCACATGTGAGAGTGTTAAGATCTAAAATTTGTGTTAAATAGAAATGAATATCAGTCATTGGATTGATGACATCAATGGTTATGATTAAAACATCAAATTAAGATTGAAAAATTAAACACAATTTTCTTTCGTGCTTGATTGCTATATAAATCCTTATAAATCATGCTTAGTCAATTAAACATGATTTATAAAGTAATTAAACACGAAATCTTGAAAAAAAATTTAATCTTATCCATTGATTCATACTAAAAGTTAGTTTGTGCTAAAAAGGAATGAATCTACAACATTCATCTAAAAAAATCAATGGTTGAGATTAATTTTTTTTTTCAAGATTTCATGCTTAATTATTTTATAAATCATGCTTAATCAATTAAGCACGAATTATAAAGCAATACCAACGAAAATTATGCTTAAATTTTCAATCTTTGATGCTTTAATCTCAACCATTGATGCTATCAATCCAACGATTGATATTCATTCATATTTAACACAAACTTCAATTTTAGCACTTGATCATAACTCTCTCTCTCTCTATACACACACACACACACACACACACACACACATATATATATATATATATATGGATGAGATCATATGATAATAAATAAGTATATTAAAAATAATAACGAATATCATCCATTATATCTAATTAAATCAATGACTGGTATCTAATCAAGCAATAATTAAATCGCAATCAAGCAACAACTGAAATACGATCAAACAACATTGTAATCAAGCAACAACTAAAACGCAATTAAGCAACATTGTAAAGGTAATCAAGCAGATTTATGCCTTTATCATTTTATCATGGGGGAATTTTTATCACTGGATCCAATCTCTATTTCTCTCTCTCTTTATATATATATATATATTTGTATCAGATGAGAATGTGTTCTATGATAAGAAATGCGAATAAATTACGTATATGGATTATAGTGCAATTAGTTAAAATGAAAGTCAAAATCTAATTATCATGTAATGAATATAAATTACACTAAAATGACATGGAATTTATTAATATTTGAATGTTGGATTAAAATTTAAATGCTAATACTTATTTTTATTTCTCATTATATATATATATATATTAATATTAATATTATCTAGTGAATGATTAATTTTATGGAATTGGTTGTCGCCAGAAGCATTAAAAAAATGTCTACACCAATATATTTGGTTCACAAATATAATAAAAAATCCTTTTAATTGGTCAAACCCCATATTTGTTTGTGAGTGCATGGGACATCATTATGCAAGTCGAAGATGGCCGACCTTCCATTTCAATTCTTAGAGAAAAGCCTCCATTTCCATTTCCATTTCACCTTTCTCAAATAAATAGAATTGTTTTAGATTTGACTGATCCCACCACTACTTATAGTTATATTTGCATATTTATTGGACTAAGAAATTTACCTAGAAAATATGAATGAAATTCCACCACCCCATTTGTTGTTTAGAAAAACCCTTTACTTTATTTAATATTAAAAAGTGGATATGAGATGTGATGAGGATTATAATTCTTTTTACTTTTAATAATATAATAACATATTTCTTTTTAAGGAAATACATTAATTTATATCTCATTACATGCAAATCTACTCAATTAAAATTTAAATCATAATTTATGCTCATTATAACTTAGTTATGGTGAATTGGAAAGATGACCATAAAGAAAAGGAGAGAAGGGTCTTTTTCGAAAGTTGAAAAGACAAGTCAAATGTCAAATCCAACTACTTCAAATCATAAGACAGCAGTGAAATATATTGTAGCCCATCAAATACTCCCTCCCTCCATCCCATGCCAATTAACATATTTCTTTTCGATACGAAAATTAAGAATTATAAATGTAGAATGAATTAGTGAGATTAATATTTTATTATTGAGTGTGAAAAATTTGCTATTTTTAGAAATGTGACAATTTGGTTGGAACGCCCAATTTAATAAGTGTGCCAATTGGATTGAGACAGACAGAGTATTATTATTTTTTTTTATGTGTACATATTTTTTACATTTCACTATTAAAATTTTAAAGAAACTTCATCAATAATACAAATTTTATTAGTAAAGTTAGTATTCTATTAATGAAAAACAATAGGACTTGTATACCAATAATCCCGTTTTATTTTCAGATTAGATTAATAACTAAAAATTTAATGTTATTAACTTATATACAGACTTCTATAATTATTTTATGGCAAAGTCTCAGATGAGACGGCCTCATCATTTTTATTGTGAGACGAATTTAATGAAATGATATATTATTTTATTGCAAATGATGTTTCACCATTTTTATTGTGATATGAGTTTAATGAAATGATGTATTTCTTTATTGCAAATGATGTATTTCTTTGTTGCAAATAATGTAATTCTTAAAAATGAAATGATGTATTTAACTTATTGAAATGATGTATTAAAGTCTGTCTCACAATAAAAAAATAGTAAGACCGTTTCTCAGGAGACCAACTTTTATTTTATTATGTGTTAATTTGATCCCACATTTATACTAAGCCGATCTGTTTTTCTTTTTCTTTTTTCGTATCTAGGCATCAAATATTTAATTACCGGACCTAAATCATTATCGGAGATCTAATTTTGGTTCAATGAATATGTATTAAGGTCGACCAACATATATAATATATTCTGAAACAAATAATATTATTTCAATATTAAAATGATAAATATTCTGTGGGTATAGTTGACCAGTCGACCGACGTAGCAATTTGTATCTGTATTATGATAATATAATGTTTATTTATGGTTATTGAATTATATCAAATGTAGCACCTTCGAAAAGTTTAGGAAGTTGAGAAATATTTAAATGAGAAACTGTGCTTTGACTTTCTACAGTATATGATTTATAAAATTTGATTAGATTTCATATTATATCCGCGGTTGCCAAGTGGTTTTAATTCTCTTATCTAATTAGAGTTTAGTATATTCAATATATACTAGTATTTTTTATATTTATATTATATATAGTATTATAAACTCAAGTCTACTCAATAATTATGGAAAATAAATATACTCCCTCTGTCCCATTCTAATAGTCTCGTTTCCCATTTTCGTGACTCCCGCTTTAATAGTCCCGCTTTTAAAAAAAGGTAACTTTTTTCACACTCAACAATAAAATATTAATTCCACTCAATTCGTTCTACTCTCACATGCCTTGGTTATTGTGTCAAAAGCAAATGAGACTACCCATTACAAAATAAAAGAGTTGGTATCCGGAGAGTCGGTCTCATCATTTTTTTATTGTGAGACAGACATTAATACATCATTTTTATAAGTTAAATACATCATTTTATTTTTTAAAATTACATTATTTGCAACAAAGAAATACATCATTTGCAATAAACAAACACATCATTTCATTAAACTCGTCCAACAATAAAAATGATGAGACATCATTTGCAATAAAGAAACACATTATTTCATTAAATTCGTCTCACAATAAAATGATGAAAACATCTCATCTTAGAATTTGCCAAAATAATAGAAATTGGTAAATAACAATGCCTTATATGTTTCCGCAAAATGCCACATCCCAAAAAAGATATACTACAAGTTGGAATAAATTCTCTTTTCTTCTGTATTCCGTAAAAAAATTGAAAATCACGTCCAAAAACAAATTTATAGTCCCAAATTAATTTTATATATACACATTTACATTTATTAAAGTTTTATCGCCATTTTATAATCTCAACCTAAAATAATAATAATGACAATCTCAGCTTCACAAACTAGGCACGGTTCTCTCTGTAGAAATATTTGACCATATATATAGGTAGAGAGAGAAAGAAGAAATAACCACAGTTGATGATCAAAGAGTTGATGAATGATTAGATGAAACCACAAAGCTTAACTCACTCTCTATTCTTCTCCACATAAAAAGAGGAAAAAACTCATCAACTACAGAGGAAAAACTCACAGTAGACTTCCCCTCCCGAAACAGTACTGCGCTGCAATGACCCCAGAGGACTCCTTAAGATCTCTCTCTCTAGACTACCTCAATCTCCTCATCAACGGCCAGGCCTTCAGCGATGTAACCTTCAGCGTGGAGGGGCGTTTGGTCCATGCGCACCGCTGCATCCTAGCCGCGAGGAGCCTCTTCTTCAGGAAGTTCTTCTGCGGGCCGGACTCCCAGTCGGGCCATGACACGCTGAGGATGGGCGGCTCGCCGCGGGGGGCTGGACTGCAGGCGGTGATACCGGTGAACTCGGTGGGATACGAGGTTTTCTTGCTGATGATGCAGTTCTTGTACAGTGGCCAAGTCTCGATTGTACCTCAGAAGCATGAGCCACGGCCTAATTGTGGGGAGAGGGGTTGTTGGCACACGCATTGCACCTCCGCCGTTGATCTTGCTCTCGACGCTCTTGCAGCCGCTAGATCCTTTGGTGTGGAGCAGCTCGCTTTGCTCACTCAGGTTTCCATGTCCATGCCTTTTCTTTCTTTCTTTCTTTCTTTCTTCTCTCTCTCTTCCTAAAGGGATTTTTCTATTAGTTTTTTTTTTTTTTACTGTTTATCAGTAGTATTTTGGTGTGGGTTTTGATTTCGAATTTTAAAGATTTGAATGAGCTATTTGTGGGCGTTGGAACTTGGATCCCATATTTTTTTTGGTGATCGATGCACCATACTTGAGTGGGAGGAATTTTGACAAGTTCATATTTTCTTGCATAATATTAGTGTTGATGGTCCAAAACCAGAGAAACCTATTACTTTCTTCTTTTTTGTATATGCCTTTTACGATTTTTGGTTGCAACAACATATGGAATTTCTTGTTACTGCATAATCTTAGCCCCTGATGAAACCAACTCGTGCAAACACTCACTTTCTCCTTGCATTCATCTAATTTCTTGCAAACCTTATCGTAGATTTGGCAAACATCACTTTGATTTCATGTAACGTTGTTTTTCTCGAAGGGGTTTTCCTAAACTTTTTGATCTACACTGCAAACTTTCTACATTTAGTTCTCCCCGTCTCTAGTCTTGTCTTGCACAGTGATCTCATTAAATTTTCCCCAAACAACTTAGCTTTCCTCATTTATTTGTTTTTTTTTTTTTTTGAAAATTAAATCTATTCTCATTAATGCCGATGTAACTACACTACAAAATGTGATACGATTGAACCTTCCCAAAATTATTCTCCAAAACTAATTGAAAATTTAGAATTTGTTTCTCACAATGGTGTTTGGATTAATTTACAGAAACAATTGGCTAGCATGGTTGAGAAGGCCTCAATTGAAGATGTAATGAAAGTTCTAATTGCTTCAAGAAAGCAAGAAATGCACCAAATATGGACTACTTGCTCTCATTTAGTAGCGAAATCGGGCCTCCCGCCGGAAGTTTTAGCCAAACACCTCCCCATCGACGTGGTGGCAAAGATCGAAGAGCTCCGCCTCAAGTCGTCCATAGCCCGCCGCTCCCTAATGCCGCACCTCCACCACCCCCACAACCTCGAACTCGGCGCGGCTGCGGACCTTGAGGATCAGAAAATCCGGCGCATGCGGCGGGCACTCGACTCGTCGGACGTGGAGCTTGTGAAGCTCATGGTAATGGGGGAAGGCCTCAATCTTGATGAAGCATTGGCCTTACATTACGCAGTTGAGAATTGCAGCAGAGAAGTAGTGAAGGCTTTGCTCGAGCTCGGCGCGGCCGACGTGAACTACCCGGCCGGTCAGGCCGGGAGGACCCCGCTGCATATCGCGGCGGAGATGGTGTCGCCGGACATGGTGGCGGTGCTGCTGGACCACCACGCCGACCCGAACGTGCGGACCGTGGATGGGATCACTCCGTTGGACGTGCTTCGAACCCTAACTTCGGATTTTCTTTTCAAGGGTGCGGTTCCAGGGTTAACTCACATTGAGCCTAATAAACTGAGGCTTTGCCTCGAGCTGGTTCAATCGGCCGCAATGGTGATTTCGAGGGAGGAGGGGAACTCGAGCGTGCCATCATCGGCCGCCATTTATCCGCCGATGAGCGATGAGGATCATGGTGGCAGCACGAGCAGTGGGGTGGCCAACATGGCGGCGGCGGCCACTCTCAATCTTGATTCGAGAATGGTGTATCTGAATCTTGGAGGTCAAATGGGAGGGAAAATGAATGAGGGAGATGAAAGCAGCAGCCAAAGAGAGGCGATGAATCGACATGATGCTTCCATGTACCACCATCACCACTCTCATGATCAGTATTAACCCCAACTCTCTCTCTCTCTACATGATCCATCGCTACATGCTCATCTCTTTCAATATATATATAACCAAATTTAAATTTATTTCTATGAAGTGGGGATCTAAGACTTGCTAAATGGTTGTTGAAAATCCATGGAGATATTGACTAGCTAATGATCAGTAATGATGTTTTGGGTCTCTCTCATCTCTCTCTCTCTTCTTTATAATTTTTTGGATAATCTGTAATTTATCTGCTCTTCTCTGTCACGCCTGTGCAGTGGTTTTTTTTTCCTTTGATTTATTTAGTTGTAGGATTTAGGAAAGATATGCAATGATAAGAAGTGCAGCAGCCAAAACTAGGAGAGAGAGAGGGAAGAATTTTGTATGTCATGAATGAGATGGGACAAGAGCAGTATCCAAGTTCTTGCTGTGATGGAGATGACACAGGTCAATCTTTTCATATTAATCTGTCAACCCATTTTGGTTTTTGTCCTACCACATTTAAATAAAATTTATGATCACCAGACTGTACGAGTATCTGATAATTATTTGTGTATTTTTTTTAATCTTGATGATATGGAATCGGTGATTTCAATCATTTTTTTTATGCATCTGACCTTACCATCAATTCTAGTTTATATGATTTTATTGTCTGTTTTTATTCCAATGCATATAATTATATGTTGTTTTTCAAGAATTGATGTTTTGGTTTCTTGTGATGGTGGGGTAGTGGTCTTTTGGGACTTTGTTGGGACATTAGACTTTCTTAAGAAAAGTCTTTAATTTTCATAAGGAAAAACAACAGAACAAAAATTAATAATGAGGGACATGAGCTGTCTTCTCTTTTTTCTTACTTGTATATGTTTCTTGGAATAAATAATAATTATGGTACAATTGTATAATTTATTTTATATTGGGGTGAAGTTTTTTGTGGATTCAAATTGATTGGTTGTCTAGCATGAATGCAACATTGAGTGTGACATCACAAGTAGGTTATTTTTATTTGGTAATATAATCTAATTCTTGATTCCTGCCTTATTTAATCCTCTTTTTGTCTCCACTTGGGCTTTCTAGAAAAAATTACAGCTATACATTTATGAAAACCCTAGATTTTTCTGCCTTAGATTAAGTGATCTCCAGGCTTGTTTCATGAGTAAGTAAATACATTTTGTATGTTAGTACTTCAACATGTGTCATATTTATAATTATGAAGAGATTTTTATGTATGAAATTAATAATGTTTCATCAATGGATCGATTTCTCTTTCTTTCTTCCTTGTACATTATTGTGGCTGTGTTGTTGAATGTAATCTGATGATGTGTTTCACATTGTTATATATGTATGTGTGTATGTATATATAATATGTTAATCTCATTATAAATAAGATAAATATACCACAGGGTATTGAAAATACTAAGCAATCTAGGGTTCCATATCATGACTAGCTAGGTTTACTGATAAACTAAATGTAAATTAATTCATAATCACTGTTCTATTATAGGATTAGATTCAACGTCCATTCCGTTTTCCATTGCATGAATCACTGATCATGACTCTTTTTGTATTATTATTACATATGTTTTGTGTATATATATGGCTAATATAATGTGTCGCATGTTGACAAGATCAGTTTAATGACACATCCAATATCTGTTACGTGGTAAGAATGATATATTATTGGTTAATAATATGCCATAATAAAATAATAGATACAGTTTTGTTTTTTACAACTCACAAACTAGTTTGAAATTGCTGGTTTTGTTTTTCTTACCTTTTGAAAATAAATAGGATGGATGGAAATGGAATATATGGTCCATTCTTCCTCTGTCAGAACTTAATGTTCAGTTTTATGTTCTAGCTAAAAGAACTTTATTTACCTGACTTATTCTAGTGAAAAAGATAATTCCTGCTGAGTTCAGTGTTCCCAAATAATTGTGTGGATGGGTCACTCATGGGTGAGTTTGAATTATATATTGAATTTAAAAAATAAATCACATTTGAAGTTCATATGTATAGGATTAAATATTCCAATCTCAACCATTGAATGTAGTGTATGGAGTTTTTTCATGGATATATTGTTGTGGTGAGATTTTATCAGATGCATATATGAAGATAAAGACTCCAGTTGAAGACACAAGTAAGCTTCAGCAAACAAATTGAATGCCTGATCTGAAATCATTTCATTCTATTCATTTCTTACCAAGCATCATAAACCTGCGAGTGATGAACAGTTTTCAAGATTTGCTTATCAAGATTCTACAAGATTGATTTATACGGTTGTACCTCAATCTTAGCCCAGCGTTCATAAGCTGAAATTTAAATAATTGAAGAATTTTTTGGATCACGAGTCCAACCTGTTTTACAGAAACGAAAATCTAGCAATGATCAGTAACGAAAACATGTTTTAATTCAGTAAGTTCAAACAAAGTCCTTGCAATGTTGTATTGTAGCATCAAATGGGCCACCTTTAGCTGCAGGAATGTCAGGGTCATATAATGGAAATTAAACTCATTGCCTAGCTTGTTCTGATGAACTATATAATCAACCCATTGTCCATCTCTATCTCTGCTCAATATATAGGTGCTATTTCTACTTTTTGGATCAGCTGGAATATTGATTTTTCCATGTACTGTATTCCTAATCTTTCATGGCCTATTTAGGCAGAGTTCCGGGTGGAAAACAAGTTTCTGAAACCCATTGTATCCCTCTCTGACTTCTTCCAGAATTGAGCATCTTGATGTGCATGATTTGTTCTTTACCAATGGGATCCAAAGCAATTAGCTAATGTCTAAGTTGTGATGGTTTCCTGTAATAGTTGAAATAACTCACAAGGTCTCTCCCATGCTGAGTAGCTTCTTCTTGGATGTATTTGGTTGAATTTACTTTCATAATCCAAATATATACGAATGTAATAAATTCTGAACGTTGTAAACCGTTGAATTAGTGGTGGGAAATAAAACAGTTAGAAGGGAGAAAATATTAAAAAAATCATGAAAAAAGAATAGGAAATAGGAAAATAATCTGGAAAAGGATCTCGATATTGCACCACAAACCCATATTCCCTGTCGTTGAGGACAATCTACCACACGCTCTCAAACATTCTGCTCCAAACATCTTCTCACCCCTAAAAAATAATGTTTTATTCTGTTTCACTTACGAGTAAGTGATTTATAATCTTCCTTTCCATATCGGTTTAGAAGAAATCTTACTGTTTTATCTCGAAATGATCAACTTACTGTGTATTTTCCCAATTCCTGCTTCGTTTTTTTGCAGCCAATCCAAGATTTTGAGTTCAGAATTAGGGGGCTGTTGAAGCCCTTGTGTTTTTCTTTTTCAAGAATTGCAAGAAACCGGTTAGTAATTCTTGAAAATAGTATCTTGGACATTTATGGTTATGGATACTTTACTCAAGACTCACAGTAAGATTCAGTTTCTGCACCCAATTCATGGGTTTGCACACAAAGTTAATACCTTTGTGTCTCTGAAGGGTCTCAACTTTGAGTCGAAGTCTCAATTTAAGAAACCACATATTAAATTGAGCAAAGGTTTAATTGTGAAGGCCAATTCTAGTGCCCTTTTGGAGCTAGTGCCTGAAACCAAGAAGGAAAATCTTGATTTTGAGTTGCCCTTGTACGACCCATCGAAGGGCGTTGTGGTCGATCTAGCTGTTGTTGGTGGGGGGCCTGCAGGGCTTGCTGTGGCTCAGCAAGTCTCTGCGGCAGGGCTCTCTGTTTGCTCTATCGATCCTTCTCCCATGTTGATTTGGCCTAATAACTATGGTGTGTGGGTGGATGAGTTTGAGGCCATGGATTTGTTGGATTGTCTGGACACAACCTGGTCCGGAGCTGTGGTGTACATTAATGATCAGACAACCAAGGATCTTGATAGGCCGTATGGAAGGGTTAACAGAAAGCAGCTGAAGTCCAAAATGATGCAGAAATGTATTTGTAATGGCGTTAAGTTTCATCAAGCCAAGGTTGTGAAAGTGATTCATGAGGAATCCAAGTCGTTGTTGATATGCGACGACGGTGTCACCATTCAGGCTGCAGTGGTTCTTGATGCGACTGGTTTCTCCAGATGTCTCGTGCAGTACGACAAGCCATACAACCCGGGGTACCAAGTTGCTTATGGGATTTTAGCAGAGGTTGAGGAGCATCCATTTGATGTAAATAAGATGGTCTTCATGGATTGGAGAGACTCACACCTCAACAACAATAAAGAGCTGAAAGAGAGGAATAAAAGGATTCCTACTTTTCTCTATGCAATGCCATTTTCTTCTCAGAGAATATTCCTAGAGGAGACTTCCCTCGTAGCTCGCCCCGGAGTATCCATGAGGGATATTCAAGAGCGAATGGTTGCTCGACTGAGTCACTTAGGCATAAAAGTGAAGAGCATTGAAGAAGACGAGCATTGTGTGATTCCGATGGGGGGGCCTTTGCCGGTGTTGCCTCAGAGAGTTGTTGGAATTGGTGGTACAGCAGGAATGGTGCATCCCTCAACTGGCTACATGGTTGCTAGGACTTTGGCTGCTGCTCCAATTGTGGCCAATGCTATTGTCCAGTACCTAGGCTCCGATAGAGGCGTTGGTGGCAACGACTTATCCGCACAAGTTTGGAAAGACTTGTGGCCTATAGAAAGGAGAAGACAGAGAGAGTTCTTCTGTTTTGGGATGGATGTTCTGCTGAAGCTTGATTTACCTTCCACCAGAAGGTTTTTTGATGCTTTTTTCAACTTGGAACCTCGGTACTGGCACGGGTTCTTGTCATCTCGACTGTTTCTTCCTGAACTTGTACTGTTTGGACTCTCTCTCTTTTATCATGCCTCCAATACTTCTAGGTTAGAGATTATGGCAAAGGGCACACTTCCATTGGTAAATATGATCAACAACTTGGTACAAGACAAGGAATGAATTTCTTGATTTTGCTTATAATGTTGCCATGTTGACATCTACATTTACTATTTATCTTTTGAGGCTATGCAATATGAATTAGCTTATCCTTTCACTGCTTGTAGCTTTCGGATCTTTCTCGTTCCATTTGAATGTCAAAATGCTTATTTATGCAATGCTGTTGTGTTACATTTCCCAGCTTTTACTTTATGCAACTCAAGTATGAAAAAAAAAAAAAAAAAAAAAGAAGTTGGATGCCTGTATTGTCTGATGAATAGATCCTCAAAGTCATGTACATGAGTTCTCGACTGGGAGAGTATGGCAATAGTGATTTTCCATGCTTGGAGATCATCTGTTAAAATGCTACTAACCTTGTGCTGCTGGAACCGATCTCCGGCAACCTGCACAGTACCTTGAGAGAGAGGAAGGGCGATTATAGGACACTACAGGTAAGGAATTGTTTATTTATTTGAGTAGCTAGTAACTACATGAGTTCACAGAATTATATTCTTTCAATGATTGAAAGATATGTGCCTGATTTGGTGAGTCTGCAACTTAGCATGTGTAAAATACTAAATAACTGATGCATTCAAAAAACCTAATCGTATAACTTCAAGAATGGCAAGACCATAATTGTGCAGATTTT
Organism: Plectranthus barbatus; assembly: GCA_026898455.1. NCBI lineage: Eukaryota > Viridiplantae > Streptophyta > Magnoliopsida > Lamiales > Lamiaceae > Plectranthus > Plectranthus barbatus. The sequence continues at coordinate 199,598 of JAPKLW010000324.1, forward strand.
GTCTCTTGATTCTCTCAGAGGCTTGCAGACTATCTGGAATGTGAAAATTGTTTTTTTTTTCTCCAAGATAAAGGGTTTGAAAGGAAACTTCTTGATGCTGTTGCTTAATTTTGTTTCATAGTAAAGTAAGAAAGAATCAGCATGATTAGCTACCAAATATGATTGATTTTTAGTTTGGTTTGTTGAAACTGCTGAAATGCAGATATATAGGAGAAAACGAGATGTTTTAGTCCAACAATGGTGTCTTCCATGTTTAAGTACCTCACTTTTTCTCTCATCTTCGTGTCTGTTGCCATTCTTGTCACTAACAATCTATATTTCACCATCAAATACACCAGGCAGCTGCAAGATGACTTCCGCTACATGAACATCTACCTCAAAAGCTTAAAAAATGCAGAGTGGCTCCCACGAGACATCACAAGATTCCAGATACGATCCATGGATTGGATTCGAAACAAGGCCCCCAGTCATGCAAAGAACACAGTGATCTCATACCTCAAAAGAGTGAAAAACCCTGCGTGGTTCGAAGTTGTTGCAGGGGAGTTCAAAGAAGAGACGATCAACATAGGCTTGGTGAACATGGATGCAGTGATGGATGGAGTTCAAACGAGAGCCAAGATGGTGAAAGTGCAGTTTGACCGTGCAGGTGAAGACATCCGTTGGAGTGACCTGTCTCCGGAATATGTGGATGAAAACTCGACGTGCCCTTACATCCCGATGCCTAGGTTCCAAGATTATCGCGAGCTGGACGTGGTGGTTGCTAGGATTTCAGGTTATGAACATGATGGCATGAAGGATGTCTCTAGGTTGCAGGTGAACTTGGTGGTGGCTAACCTAATGGTACACAGTGGGAGAAAGGGCAGCGGACCGTTGTTGGCCGTGTTTGTTGAGTCACATATTCCGGCACGGGAGATTTTCAGATGTGATGACCTTTTGTGGAATGAAGGCAACACTTGGATATACAAACCGGAGATGACAAGAATCAAGAAACTGATGGCCATGCCTGTTGGACCATGCCAATTTGTCCCTCCTCTTTCCAGTTTTAGTAAGTTGGTCTCTTATCTCTGTCAATGTCTGTATTTGAAGGCAACACTAGATTGATGCATTGAATTGCAGGTGGTTTCGATCAAGAACTACGGAGAAGGCAATCTAATGATGGCCAACCAAGAGAGGCTTATGTTACAATCCTACACACCTCAAACGATTACGTATGTGGCGCAATCGTCTTGGCTCGGAGCATCATACAGACCAACACAACCAAAGATCTCATCCTTCTTGCTGATGAAAACATATCTGCAGAATCCATTGAAGCTCTTGGAGCAGCGGGGTGGAAAACACACCGGATTGAACGCATACGAAGCCCGTATTCGAGAAAGGACTCGTACAACGAGTGGAACTACAGCAAGCTCCGGATATGGCAGCTGAAGCAGTATGACAAGCTGATGTTCATCGATGCTGATCTCATAGTCATCCACAACCTCGACAAGTTCTTCATCTACCCGCAGCTGTCGGCCGTCGGGAACTACCAAAAACACCTCTTCAACTCGGGGCTTATGCTGGTGGAGCCATCCCAGTGCACGTACGAGACCCTTGTGAAGAAGATGAAGGTGGTGATGTCGTACAACGGCGGCGATCAGGGGTTCCTGAACGAGATGTTCGCGTGGTGGCACCGCCTGCCGCACGAGCTGAACTTCATGAAAGTGTTTGTGGATAGAGATGATCGTGTGCACTTGATAGATGAGGGAGTTCACGCCGTGCACTACACTGGGCTGAAGCCGTGGAAGTGCGCGGAGGAAGAGCACGACTGCAACTGGGATTTGCCCATATTCCAGAGATACGCCAGCGACTCCGGTCATAAAATGTGGTGGCGGGTTTACAGAGCCATGCCGGAAAAACTGAAAACCTTTTGCTCGCGGAATACGGACAGAGCCAAGAATCCTACTGCTTTAGGAATCAAGTAGCAACTGTTTTATCTCGAAATAGCCAACATACATACTGTTCCACTAGCAAACATTTAGCTTGAAAGCAACCGAAGCAGCCTCCTCCTATTTTGAATTTATAAATCAAGAAAATTTTCACAGATTTTAAATGAATAAGTTCTCTCTACATGAAACTTGTTGTATTGTATATCAGCAATTTCAAGAAACATGAACATAATGTAGACTGAAAATTGCAGCTAAAAAACTTTGTTGAAGAATGGGATGTCATGTTACTCAGGAAATGCAGACTGCAACACATCTTCAAGGTGCTTCTCAGCAGCAGCATACTCCCTCTTCTTCTCTTCCACTGCCAACGCAGCCAGCACATTGTCCTGAACAAGAAAAGAGCCTCGAATTCAATCACGAAAAAACGGGGAAACATTGAAAACAGTAAGGCAAGAATATACTGGAGGCAAATCGTGGTAGCTTCTCAAAGACTCGAGGATTGCTTTTGTTTTCTTCTGCATATCCTTCCTGTGATCCGACATCTCCATTAAGACTCCATGCCTGATCTCCGGGCTGTATCCGACACGGTCGAGCATTTTCTGGGCCAAAATACTTGCAAAACTTCAATATGCAGAAGAGGGGGACAATCTGCAGGTATGAATACAAAACAAGAAACGACCAGTGTCATTACCTTATAGTTAGAATACTCCTGAAGATACTGCCTTTCTTTTTTATCCAGAACCCCCATATTCATCTTCCAGTGCTCCATTTCAGCTTCCGAAGGAGCTACATCCTTTTCGAGCTGCGCGATTGTTCTGCCAACAAGGTAAGAACTGACTAAGCATTTGTTTTGTGCGCAGACAGCAGCTCTACTCCTAGATTTACCGTTTTAAAAATGTCAATCTGGCGATTGCCTTCCGAGTATAATCAAGAAGTAGTTTGGACTCCCCTTTTGCTTGAGCCCTCTTCTCTTCTATTTCACCTTTTCTCTGAGACAGATCTGCTGCACCTACAAGAAAACTAATGCATTTCTCCCTCATCAGTTCTAAACATGGACCAATCTAATCTACCTTAATATTTTCAAGCATGAGCAAAAAGGGATAAACACACCTACCTGCTAAGTTCTGTATCTCTAATATCCAGCAGATTTGCTACACTAGCAAGAAGACGAGCAGATGACACCAAATTTGAAGACATATTCTCCCTCACCAATCCCACTTTCTCCAAAACCTCTCTCATTCTTGCAGCTATGATGACCAAGTGAAAATTGTTACAGAAACAGCGCGATTATGCATAAGATTGTGATCAAAATGGAAGCGCAGAAACCTTGAGCACGATATTCTGCAGATTTCTGATACAAGTCGTTCAAGACAACGGTGGCAGCTTGAGTTTTGGCTTGGGACAGAATGACAATGTGGTGCAGGTAAGAGATGGTTTGAGGAGTGCACTCAAAATCGGGCACCTGTCTTCCGGCCTCACGAAACTGCGAAACAAGCCAGGCCTTCACTTCTGCAATCGGAGCAGCATGAAAAGCAGATGCGCCTCCGCTCTCCGGTGATTCAAGTGGCGTGGTGCATGACGTCGGAGATGGAGAATCAACTTCTCCGATGGTTGAGTTCATCTCATTCATTTGAAAGCTTTACTATGAAAACTTCAATTCAACAAACAAAGAATCCAGAAAGCATCATCACCTACATCAAGACATAAAATGATAAATCCCAATCACGTAACCAGGATTTGCACATTTCTGAGAGGATTGAACATAATCATATGTATGTGTTGGGAAAATCAATTGCACGTACAATTTTTATCATTATCTGAAAACGGCCCCGACTATTATTACCCGGAGTGGAACTTATCTTGTCTTGATTATAAAAACAGAATATTGATTTGAAATCACAGTGAGAAAACACAAAAACAAGGGAATCAGAAGAGTGTGAGAGAGAAACCTGTCGATCAAGAACGTCGAAGAAAGGTGTCGGAAGGAGAAATTGCGATGCATGATGAGTTTTTGTGAGAGAAAAAAAAAATGCATATTATGGTCCACTTTATATATAAGTAGAATTATACGCTTCATGAATAATGAAAGCACATCTGTACACGTAATGACATCCAGTTTCGTATTTACTAATTTAAGCATAATACATTATAACAAAATGAAGTATTTTATTAATTGAGCTGTTTTATATATGATTTGAGCTTAATAATTTAACAACTGTTAACACCATTCTATCATGGAATTTGAATAGTATTCATTGATAAAGATATGTTATTCATTGATAGAAATCCTCTAAGAGTTCGAATTAAATACACATTCTTTTCTTTTTTGACAAAAAGAAGGTAGACGCTTAATTTATATGTACCAATCAGATTTTTTTATAAAAACTAGGAAAAACATGGAAGTTGTAGACTTGTAGTAGAGTGGTATGGGTAACAAAATCCAAAACTCGAATTGATTCAATAATGCAATATGAAATGTTTGTGAGCTTAATCATTTAATCCGGTAAATATCCGAATTTGAAATGACTCAATCCAAACCTATAATGATCATATGAAGTTGTGTTGAAATAAAATCATATTCAAAATCTAGAATGACGTAAATAAAAACTTATATCTTGGTCTCGTGATTCATAATATAAAAATCTTAGTAATAAGAGCGCGTACATGTATGTTTGATTAAAATATCAATTCATTTCTTCTTTTTTAAAGTCTGACATTTAGTTACCTTATTTTTCTGTATCACTACCAATATAAAGGAGAAGTTTTTTTTAAAAAAAAAAGAAAAAAAAAGAAAGAAAGTTCAAAACATAAACTATATATTTTTCAATTCTAGTACAACTTATTATTTTTCTTAATTTTATGTTCGAACTATAAAAAATTATTTAAATGTAGGACAACAAAATTTTCCGGCATTGAAAAATTGATTGGACATAACATACTAAAAAGATGACACATTGTAAATTAAATAATGTGGGTATTTGGCACGACACATCAGCTTTTTTATGCCGAAAAATTTCAGTCTTAAATTTGAATAATTTTTAATAGTTTGAACATAAAATTAATAATGAAATAGTTGATACTAAAATTGAAAAAAGACGAACAATATGGACTAATATTGAAGTTTAGGCAAAAACGAACCAAAAAAAAAAAAAAGAAAACAAACAAACAAACTATAGTATTCGTGGAATGAGTGGAGACATTGTAGAGAAAGGATTAGCAGAGCCAGAGTGGGGATGGTTAACAAAGTCCAAGACTCCAAAACTCGACTATATTCAGCAATGGAAACTTAAAATACATAATATCATAAATAACAAAATCATAGACAAATAATAATTATTCAGTCAGAGTAGAATAAGATAAAGATAATTTACTGAAAAAAAAAAGTAGGTAAGTCTAAACTCTAAATAATATTGAGTTGGAGATTTTGAATTGTTGTAGGCAGTCTCCTTATAAGCTCCTCCTTTACACGAGCTTTAAAGGCATTAATTTCATGTTCTTCATTATAAGGATACCCCACAGGCAACCCACCATTTACAGGCCAAAAATAGTTATTAAACGCCTGTGGATTGTCTCGCTTGCGCAGATCGATATTAAATTGCTTAAGTGCACTCCCATTCTCCAAAAAATGCATAGCTAGATCTAGTTCAGGCCATTTACCACGATAGCCAATAAATTCTATTCGTTTGAGATGAGGATATTTATACAACTTCAGTTCTTTTGGTAAGCTATGCACAACATAGATACTCCGTTTTTTTCTACAATCACCATATACCTGCAACAATTCAATAATTGTCAACTCAACATAACAACAACCATGATATCATATCATATGCAAAAATAATGATTTATTACCTCTAATACAAAATTTTGCAAAAAAGGTGCTGCACGAATAAAATAAATCACTTGTGGCATGAATTGGCGCACCCGATAATACTTGAATATCAACTGATGAAGATTGCTCATTTTCACATTATTGTGCAACATCCTACCTTCCTGAACATACGAACAAGAATTAAAAAAATGGCACCATTTTGAATTATAAACTTAGAGAATAAAATTAAAGGTAAACATCTTTTACCTCATGACTAAAGAGGTCCATACAAAATGCATCAATGGTAAGTTTCTCCAATTGCGGAAGGTAACTCGAAAACATCAAAAGTAAATCTTTCATGCAAGTGACTATTTGCCCTCCGAGGTGCATCTCAACGAGCGGAACATTTTTCAGAACAAATTGTTTCAACAATGTCCCATGATACATAAAAAAACTCAAGGTTTACATCACGAATCTCGATTGAGGCAAGGTAGCAATTGACTATCTCCAAGCGTTTGAGTGCAAGAGATGAACCAATTATCTTTAATGCTGTAAGTTTCTTGGAATGATAAAGAGATAATTCTTCAAGAAGAGGAGAGCTGCCCAAAACGAACTCAATACCTTCACCGCTTAAATTTACTGAATTCAGTCGCATTGTTCGAAGGTGTTTGAAATTAATAAAAAGTTCACGCGGGAAAGTAAATTCCTCATGTCCCTCACCACCAAGAGCAAATAATACCCACCTCAAATTCAATTCAAGCCTCTTAACATTCTTGGATGAAGCAAATCTAAGCCATCTCTCAATGTAATCTTTATGAGCTTCATATAAAAGGAAATCTACTCTAAATTCCTCGATGCTAGAACCCTTGTGAACTCCTAGGGTATTATTCACCCATGCTATATAATTCCAACTTTCCTCGAGGTTACCTGATACTGGCGTAAGTTCTTCTAAAAAATCGGGGCCGAAGTGCTCAAAGTGTTCCAACCTTGACCCAAGTCTCCAGAAAAAATATGAACCATCGAAATCAAGCTTATTTGTGTAGGTCCACAAATATCTCCAACGTCTATTGAGTATACTAGTAGCAGCAGCTTCCTTTAGGCTTAGGAAGGACAATATGAGGTTGATTCCGTCACTCAACTGAATAGAGTTTTCCCCATAAAGAAATATAAACGACAAATCAGCATAGCTAAAAAAAATAACTTCTCAATTGTGAAATTAACAATTCTAAGTTTGAAAACAACTAGAGAGATAAGATTAAATCGACTTCACTATAAATAAACAAACGAATTCAAACTTGTGAGAAGGAACTGACCTCAATATGCGCCCGTTTCGTCATTGAACACTGCTTATAGTTGTATTACGTCTGGAGAATATACAGAGCAAAAGATAATTTTGCAATGTGGGTAGAAGAAATATTTATAGGAATAAATTCCTAAAAGTAAGCAAATTAATTCTGATATGTATCTCAATCTTAATCTAATGATATAGATTAAATTCAATCCTTAAAATCTGGAAATTAGATATACACAATATCTTGTTTGTACCTATATTGAGAATGCCGGTTGCGAATTGAGATCAATTCGGATTTTGGGGAAATAAAGGGGCGACCAACAAAACCATGGGCGATCTCTGAGACCTCAGGTATAGAAAGAGAGTAACGAGAGGAGTACCTCAAACATCGATGGCAATTACATTACATAAACTGAAACGAATATTTGGAATTTTATCAAAACACTTATCGATTAAGCCCTAGTTTATAGGAGTTAGTTATTTTTCAATAATTTACCACTAGAACTATAATTACAATAGCTTTTATACACATAAAATTTTATCCATCATCTATATTTAATTTAAAAAAATAAAAATGAATTTTTAAATTTAGTTTTGAAAAAATTATGACAGATGGACAGATTAACCATACATGTGTAAATTGTTGATACGATATGAGACACAAAAAATAATATTCACAAAAATCTAAAAAATGGGAAAACTGTCGTACAAGAAAAGTAAATGAGTTAGTACAGAAATTTAAAGTTTGTTCGATTAAAAAGAGGAGTAGATAGGGAGAAGCTCAGAGGTCAGGGGCGGACTGCAACTCGGGGTCGGCCTCAGCATCAAGAGTGGGGCCGGTTGTTGACTAGGTGGGGTTCGGGCCTCCACTCTGAGCATTCAGTTCCCCCTGGGGCTGATCATGTTGTTGCTGTTGGGGTTGTCGCTCGCCCTGCTCTCCTGAAGGCAGCTCCTGCGGGCCGAACTAAATTAGTTGCTGCTTGCCGGAAGTGGGGTCGATCTCGTCGGTCGGCTCATCGAGGATGTTGAGATTGAGGTCCGGGAACTTCTCAACAATCCTCCCCCGGACCTCGCCATCGACCTAATCGGTCAGCACCTATAGAAACGGTCAGAGTCTGATCCTAAGGAGGTGAAACAAAGGAAAGAAGGGAGAAGCGCTAACCTCATAAGTATCGGCGAAGTGCGGAGAAAGGATGAGTGCGCTGAAGTCGAGACCCTCTCCTGATCGGAGGCGGGTGATCTCCTTCTCCTGCTTCTTAAGCTTGGTGCTGAAGCTCTCGCACTGAGTCTTCAGCCGCTGGTCCCAGGCCTAGAGTTGATCGCTCCTCCTCTGGAGCTCAGTCTTTAGCGTATCGACCTCTGCGATGGCGACCGCATACTTTCGGCAGTACTCTGCCGCCTCCTTATGGTTCGTCGCTGCCTCAGCCTGTGCGGCATCCACAAACTCCAGCAGCTGGGCCGTCCACTCCTTGGACTCCTCCAGCTTGGAGGAGATTTCATCGGATTGTCACTTTGCAGTCTCGACCTCCTCCCTGAGCTGTAGGATCTCCTCCGGGCACTTATCCCCGAAGACCGCTTACTTGCGTTGGATCAACTCTAGATCCACCTTATTCTGCAAAACAAAAGGCAAGGGTCAGCAGCAGCAAAGTAGAACCACACCAACAAAAACCATACCTCGAGCTGGTGGAGCTCGTAGCGAGCAAGCCGGGCAAAAATAACCCGATTGAGGAATCAATCTCGGTGGGAATGAGAAGCAATTATCGAGACCGCACCAGGAAAGCATCCACCCTAGCATTGGGCGGAGCAGTCGTCAGAACAACTTGCCTGTCCTCAGCACGTTCCCGACGTTCGGTGGCGCTGGATCAATTCCTACCCTGGCGCGAGGGGCGGTGCCTGGAGTCCTCCGACTCTTTCTCCTTGCCCCTCTCCTCGGCCCGATGGGAGGTCGAAGTATGCATTGGGGGCCGGGAGGAAGCAGTCATATCGACCTGCTCCGGAGGTGGGCGAAAAGGAGAAGGTGGCGGAGGCATAGGTCCCTGATCAATTTGCGGCCTCTTTGGTAGATTGGCCTCTGCTCGCCCGCCTCCTCCTCATCGTGAGTCCTCTTCCGATGCCATGGGTATTTTTATCACTCAAGAAGGATATGCCAATGAGGTACTCAAAAAGTTCAAGATGGATGACCCGAACCTAATCGCTATACCGATGGAATGTGGAAGCAAGCTGCCAAAGAATGACGAATGAGAAAGAGTGAATCCAACACTCTTTAAAAGCCTCGTTGGAAGCTTGAGGTATTTAACATGCACGAGGTCTGACATCCTATATGCAGTGGGAGTTGTTAGTCGATACATGGAGAATCCGACAACAACTCATCTGAAAGCAGTTAAAAGAATTCTCCGTTATATCAAAGGTACAATAAATTATGGCCTACACTACTCTGTTTCCGACGATTACAAGCTTGTTGGATATAGCGATAGCGATTGGAGTGGAGACGTAGATTATCACAAGAAGACAAGTGCTTTGTGTTATACATGGGAGATACCTCCTTCACTTAGACGTCATATAAGCAACCTATACGTAGTTGCTACCTCATGTGTGTGTCGTGCAATCTGGCTCAGAAACTTACTAAAGGAATTAAGTCTTCAACGAGAGGAGCCAAAGAAAATTTGCGTGGACAACAAGTCTGCAATAGCCTTAGCCAAGAACCCAGTTTTCCATGATCGAAGCAAGCACCTTGACTAGGGATGTCAAACGGGCTAACCCTATTGGGTTGCGGGCTATACGGTCCGGGCCTAATCGGGCTGCATTTTTTCGGGTTGAAATTTTTTTACCTTAACCCTAACCCTCCGGTTTTCGGGCCAATCCATCGGGTCAAAAAATTTACAAGTCTTTTTTATCACATATAATTTGTAACTATTATGTACCCATTAATTAAAATAAAGTGAGAAAATAATAGATCATGAAAATATCAAACACTGGAATATGATACAATTACATCATAGGATATGGCTGTAATGTAATAAAGAGAAACATATACATAAGTGAAATAAATTAATTTAAATGTTAGTCTGTCGATCCCTATAATGCTAGGACTATTTATCCATTAAGTTATCACTTTCCATAATTCAATAATTTCATTTATAAGGAAACGAGGACTTGGGCTTCAAAATATTATTTCTCCATTAAGTCATCACATGTCTCGAGTATTACAAATATTCAATTAATATATAGTACATATTTAACCCATAAAATTAAAACTTCATCTAATCTACTCATAAATCTAATCAAATAATTCATTGAATTAGAGAAGATATTAAAAAATAAATAAAAACAGGCGGAAACGATAACTTGCAAGCTACGGCAATAATCACACACATTCTTGACAAGAAAAGTAAGCAATCAGCACACTAATTTTTGAAATGGAGATGCAACTTGTAGTAGTGGAATGACTGGGAAAAGATGAGAGAGATTAGCCGAAGGGACTTGTGGCAGACGGGAGAAGGTGGCAGGGTGCAACTAATATTATAAGAATATAATCAATATGTATGTTGTTTCAATACTTGGGACCGACGGGCTGGCCCGCAGCCCGACTGGCCCGTGAGCCCGGTGGGTCCAGCCCGTTCGATCCAAAAAAAATTCGGTTAAGAAAAATTTGACCCGAACCCGTATTTTAATCCGTCGGTTTCGGGCCAACCCGCCAGGTTTCAGGTTTAATTGACATCCCTAACCTTGACACACACTATCACTTCATTAGAGGGAGTGTGATGAAAAAGGATGTCGAGTTGGAATATGTGAAGACCCATGATCAAGTAGCCGATATCTTCACCAAACCATTCAAGAAAGATGTCTTCGTGAAGATGATGAGCCTGATTGGAGTAACAAGAAATCAAGTTTAAGAGAGGGTGTTGGGATATAAACTTGATATGGGCTTTGTTAGGAATTAAATAAATTATGAAGCTTAGGTCCAAAGTAGAAGATCCATTAAGTGATCCATTCTAGAAGTCACTTATAGATATTTATATAGATCTCTCTAAAACTATATATTTATATGGAGTTTTCTAGAAGATTATTTATAGCCATTAGATTAAAGTTGACATGTCATAATCTAACGATTGTAAACTATTATAAATAGGGGTTTGATGTTGAGTTTGTAATTAATCAAAACCCAAAAAATTCTCCACATACAAAGTAGTTCTCATTTCTCATATTCACTCCCAAATTTCTATATACCCCCTCCGTCTCGGTCAAATAGTCTACTTTATTCTGTTATATATTAATTATGTGAATTTCACATCTTTTTACACATTAATTATTAATGTTGTGATTTTGTATAGATAATTTAATTTATAAGATTTTTTTTAATTTTTAATATCAATTTTTAGAAGATTTTAATCTTATATTTAATTTTCTTTGATAATTGAAATTGCTCAAACATAATAACTTAATTTGATTTCACTTGTTTTTAAGTGATTAATGAATGCAATTGAAAAATAACAAATCACACTTTGAAATTTTGATATAGACAAATTAATTTTATATTTTTATCAAATATTAACTTGTTGATTTAATTAGAAATGAAATTAACAATACAAAATTAAATAAAATATTTTTACGATAGTTTTGTTTATTGATTATTTGATGCATGAAAATTGATAAATAAAAAATGTTTTAAAGAGTATAATGATCTTTTAATTTTGATTTGACAATGCTTTAAATTAACATTAATAATGTTTTGAGTTTGGGGTAAAATTATCTTTTCAATTTTTATATGATAATTTTTTGTGGAAAAATACCGAGTATTTTAGTATAGATAATAAACATTGATATTATCATAGTAAACTAGTTATATAATATTGAGATTTCCTCCATTGAAAATCGTCTATTTTAATGATGAAGTACAAAACAAGCCCCACACCAGAGCATTTAAATGACAATCTAGATGCACATGAATGTGAAACCCAACATAATAGAAAGTTCTAAGCCAGTCATCAAGTTTCCATAAGCATTTCCGAGCAAACAAGTCAGCATTCAGATGTCACCAAACGCAGCGGTATGTTACATGCAACTGGGTCAGTTCGCCACTGTATGTGACCTTTACAACCTGCCCTTTCTCCAGTCCGTAGTAACGAGCTATTGCATCTTTCTGCAACATCCGCGGGAGCTGGAACAAGTAAAATGACATAAGAATAGATTATTCCAGTTTTTTTTTTTTTTTTTCACAAGGGCAAGGAGCATGCATTCCTTAACAGTCAGTTACCACTGCTTACCTGCTTTTCTTCAATGCTGTATGTTTTCAGCAGATTTTCTTTCTCTACTTTTGTGAGCACCTGATGTTTTGGCTTCAGTTCATGCTTGGTTACGTTGACAAGCAAGTCGGTGATCTGGCATAGTGATGTTTTTAGTGTCAGTTGTAAAATCTCATCTTTGAAATCCAAAAATTATAATGACAATTGACAAAAGTTGATCATAGGGAATTCGATATGATAATGCCAAAATAGAAGAGCTCTGATATGTTTACGCAAAAGTTAAAGCACTAGAAGCAGCTAAAAAATTAATCCTGAATCAGACACGGGAATCGAACTTGCTTTGCCAAAGAAATTCAGATTCCAATAGTGCAAAAATCAGTTCAAAACATAAAAAATAGTAGAAGAATAGGGCTTACAGCAAGATTAGAAATTCACCTGGAAAATCTCAACTTTGAATTTGAGAAGTTCTACAGCTTTCAGGGCCTGGTTAGTTATTTTATTCTGCACCACTAAGATGAGCCGATTTAGTCCTTCTTGAACTATGCTTGCGATAATACTACGGACAATATTAACTTTAACGATGCCTTGTCCGCAGAATAGTACTAAGACCTGCAATGTAAACATCAAAGGAGATTCAAATACAATAACTCAATACTAGTGAAACAGTCAATAGCAGACTTCACGAACGCAAAACCATAGACCACAAAATCAGAAATCACAGGAAGAACTGCATAAAAGTTGGAAGCATATAATGAGGGGACAGAATAGCTGCTTAAATATGATAGTAAGCTCGTTGTGCTCTCAAATAAAGGCTTAATCATCTTATGTTTCATAAGCACTGGTACCTGTCAATACTCGTACTAACATAAGATCAGTCCTAAAGGACCAACTATAAGACCTCCCACGATCCCCTGCCGGACACCATTAGGTTTTCGACAAAAGCACATGTCAGACTAGATTAACAGAAAGCTAGATGGGTGCAGCTAAGAATGTACAAATCTTGGCCATCTTTCCCATGGATGATCTTTCTTCCCTCAGCCTGACACTTTTAAGGAAGGAGAGCTATATGCAAATGCATTAGCAAGGGGTGTTCACAAACAACCAACCTCCAAATCTGTCATTGGGGATTCATATGACTTGTTCAGCGTACACTTTCAGCAGCTAATTGGGAACTCAACTAAAAACTTCTCAATTTGTAAGGCAAAAACTCTTATCTTGAAACATGCCACAACTTTAGTAGACTCCTCAAACATGAGAAATAAAGATAATTCAAGAAACTAACTTGTAGGGAAAAAATGAAACTCGGAAGTCACCAATATGAAACCATAAATACACAAAAATTTGTTTGAAAGCCATTTTCCCAGAAGAAGCACGTGAATTCCCAAATCACAACAGATAGCAACAGCAATTCTGCATTCAGTAAAGAAAATATCTTCGCATACTAGAACCACAGCACAATTGAATCTAGTAACACTTCAATCTAAAACCTCATTGCATGTTGTAGGATAATTGTAAAGGAAGGAAATTGAGTGACCTTTATGGAAGGGTCATCCTTGTGAAGAGAAGAAATCCTCAATCCATCAACATCGGGGTCCTGTCCATGTTTAGCCCGGAACTCTTCAAGCGAAACCTCGATTTCACAATTGGGCACCGCGAATCCACGATCCCTAAGCATTTCGAGCACCGTTTTTCGAGCGAGATAGTATCTATGGCTCTCAATGCTGCCGTTATCCAACAAACTTCTTAGGCAGCTGCCGAAGTTCTCTTCTCCACCGTCTCCGGCGCCGTCGATGTCCATGCCTTCTTTCGTCTTCACCGATTGTTTTCTCTTCTATATCCTCTCAGGTTTGGGCTGAAGTCGAGTTCGCCTACAGTTTAGTGGCGTACAGTGACGCGCAGTTCGGTAGGGCCACTTTATGGGGAAGGGGAATTTGTAGGGTTACATGCTGGTTATGTGGGACCCCCTTCATTAATTTCCCATAAAAATATGGTTTTTGGCTCCTTGGATTCGCGTAAACAAAAAAAATAAAACCCAAATTTATACTCTCTTATTTTTCTTGTGTGAATAAATAAATTATGTTAAATTTTAGGGTTTTTTTTTACTATTTCAAGAAAAAGTTTTTTACTGTATTAAGTTAAGTTTTATTCTGTACTACTCAACTATAAATCGTTGTACAAAAAATTTAGAAAAGTAAAAAATTTTATAAGAACACATTTGAGTGTTTAGTGAACCAATGAAACTGACCAAATATTATTTGACTCCCTTGGTTAGGGTTTGATTCCAATGTCATGAATGAATGTTGAATCCAATATATTTTTTTATTACAAGTGTTGTAGTTTAGAAGAATTTTTCATTTTTTAATGATACAGGAATTAAGGATCTAACCATTCTCCGGACAATAAAAATATTTTAACTTAACTTGTTAAAATAATTGAAGGTTTTTATTCTACTTTGAAAGTATTTCACTCACATGTGACTATGTGAGAGGAGATGGCATTGGAATTTGGATATCTACCCACCATTCACAACAACACCCCATTTCAAATATTAAAATTCTTGTTCGTTGTTTTAGGATGTAGTGGTTAAAGTATATTTTATGTGATTGAGATATTACAAATTTGAACTTTTATGGGATATCTGAGTGTGTTAGTGAGTGTGTATACACTACAAGAAAAACAGCTTGTAGCGACGATAATGCTAGTGACAATTAAAATTTTGTCACTAAAAATACTTCTACAGTAACAATTATTCATTTTGTCACAAAAAAAAATACAATTTGTGACAATTTTATATGTTGTCGATATTTTTTATCACTAAAGTTAGCGACAATAATATTTTTGCTACTAAAGATGCATCTACAACTATAATTATTTTTTTCGTCATAAAAAATATAATTTGTGATAATTTTATATTTTGTCGCTATTTTTCATCACTAAAGTTAGCGACAATAATATTTTTGTGACAAAATGCATTTACAGTAACAATAATTTTTGTCATCACAAAAATATATAATTTGTGACAATCTCATAAATTGTTAGTATTTATTGTCACTGTAATTAGTGATAATAATATATTGTGACAAAAAATACCTATTTTGTGATAATTTCGTAAACTGTTAGTATTTATTGTCACTGTAGTTAGTGACAATAATATTTTTCTGACTGAAAATACCTTAATTTGTGACAATTTTATAAATAATATTAGTATTTATTGTCACTATAGTTAGTGACAATAATATTTTTACGATCAAACATACTTTTATAACGATAATTACTTATTTCACAACAAAAGATACAATTTATGACAATTTTAAATAATGTCACTAATATATAAGAACAATAAGTTTTTATGATTAAAGAATATATTTGATATTAACTCGACTATTTTCCTCGAGTTTTAAAATTATTAATCATATTTGAAATCTCAATCATACATTCATACCTAATTAAAATTATAAATACTTTAAAGCGTTTCAATTTTTAATTATTCATTATTCTGATTAATAAAATTAATTATTTGTTTTTTTTTTGCGTTTAATTTTTCAAATACTTAATTATACTACATGCAATTCAATAAATTGTATTGTATTTTTTATACAATACTGAATGTGTAATAAAATATAAATGTTTATATTTGAATAGAATTAATTATACTCCATGTGTGAAGTGAATTGATATTTGAATATATAATTTTGTGGAGTTAAGAGATATTTAATTTTTAATCAACAAATATTTATATAAACTCAAAATTATAACATAACAAACACTCCAAATATAAATTAATAATGAAAAATAGAGAAACTCGATTTTGCCTAATTTCAAAATTAAGAAGTTTGATTAAGTCAAAATTTATTTTTTAAAGTAGTGGAATAAGTAGATTAACATTTATGTATATTAATTGTCATTTTTCAACAACAACTTGATTTGTGGTGTAATGGTTTGAGGTTATGGATAATTACTATGAGGTATTGTGTTCTAATCCTCTTACTGATAGTATTTATTTATTTATTTTTGATTGATCCTGCAGAAGGCGGCTCAGATGTTGTGCAGGCAGGCCAGGGCGGGTTCGGCTTCATGGTGGACCTGGCTGGGTGGGTGGCGCGGATTTGGCTTGGTGTGGTGGTGGAGTCCAAGCCTGGTGCAATCAGGCATGGTACACTAAAGCCTAGAGGACAGGGTGCTCGGGTTTGGCTTGTGGTGGTCCGGGTGCGAGGCTGCAAGTTCAGAGACGGGCAGGGTGGCTTCGGCTTGTGGTGGTTCGTCCAGGTGCGAGGGTCGGTGCGACCTGACCAGATGGGGGGTGGATTCGGCTTTGTGCGACCAAGCGCGAGCCCGAACCATGCAACGTGGTCTCGGGTGCGTGCGGTGCGACCTGGCCACCAGGTTCCAATCGGATTCCGGCGGGTTATTAATAAAAAAATATTTATTTTTTAAAATAAAATTTTGTGAAATAAATAATTTGTCACTATATATATAAATAATAGTGATAATAATTTTGGGTAGCTATAAAATAGAAAAAATAGTGACAATAATAATTGAGTTACTACAAAATTAAAAAATAGTGATAATATTTTTTTGTTGTTAAAACAATATATTCTAGTGACAAAAACAAGTGTCACTATAACATAAATTATAGTGACGATTATTTACTGTTGTTACTAAAACTTTTAGCCACTATCAAGTAGCCACGACATAGTGACGAACACAAAAATTGCCACTATCTTGATTTAGTGACAATTTTTATATATATAGCAACAACTATTGTCTTGGCTATACATCATTTTTTTTGTAGTGATATTTAAGATTACTGTACACTTATTAAAAAAATATATTAAAACCCTCTATTGTAGAAAGATTGATGCGTATCACTCTTGGCTCTTTTGCAATTTCAATCCCTGGATCTTTCTTTTACGCTTCCAAATTCACGATTAATAAAAAATATGTACTCCCTCCGTCCCATTACAATTGTCATGTTTATTTTCGGCACGTAAATTAAGAGTTGTGAGTGTAGAATGAGTTAGTGGAATTAATATTTTATTATTGAGTGTAAAAAAATTGTCTTTTTTTAAAATGTGACAATTCGGGGACGCCCAATTTGGTTAGTGTGACAATTCGGGGACGCCCAATTTGGTAAGCGGGTTTTATCCATTAACCAAAATCCATTTAATATACCCTAATTGGAGATTAATAAACCCTATTTGAGTGGATGAACTCATTTGGATATGGATAAAACTCGTCTAAACTATTTAAACGTGCCTAACGCAAGTTTTTGCTTAAATACAATCCTATCAATTGATTCCGCAATCATCCAAAAGATTTTCTATTCAAAGTTATCCAATGGAAGCTTCCACTACCCTTAATTTCTACATTGGTTGTAGTTGGCAGCATCATATCTATATAATATACTAAAAGAGAACCGGTCAACATAGTCAACATTTCCTATTTTCCCTCCAAATTTATTGAAATTTGTGCAATAAAAAAAATTAAATAATTAATAATATTTTTCAATATTAATTGATAGTTGGATTCTAAATTTATATAATATATATAAAAATTTGTGTATGTAAAAATTAAAAAAAAATACAATTGCAAAAGACGTGTGGGTTTTTTTTTGTTTTTATAAATATTTATATTTAGAAATGATTTGACTCTAAAATTGTTAAAATTTACATAAATGAAATTTAATAGCAAGTCAACTTTATGATTTCTAAATTGCAAAAGTTATTTGGAATGAAAAACAAAACAAATATATTTGCAAAGTAATTTGAATATTGAATTCTCATTTTATTGTTTTAATTTTATATTCATAGTATTTTGAGGAATTAGTGCATTTTAATTTATAATATCTATTGGTTTTTACAAAAATATTAAGTTGGTAAAATGTACAAACTTAAAAATTAAATCATGATTTTTGGAGTAAGATATTATATTACAAATATGGACAAATATTGTGAGTCAAATTATAATTTTGTAAGTTTATTAGACAAGTTTAATATTTTCAAATATTTTTATATAATATGTAATCTGTATTATTTTAAGCTGACTACTATAATATTTTTACTCAAACATGAAAAATTTCTATGTGATTATTTATATACGTACAACAGAAATGTAAATTATGATTAAATAAAGTGAACCGTATTATTTTGAATTAGATTCTTTTTATATTATTTTGAAGAATATTTATTCGCGCTGGTGTAAATCTAATTTAACATTATACCCTCTAAAAATTATTACAATATTAATATTAATTTTTTAATGTACAAAAATATGTATATTTTATCTCAATATATTAATATATTTTGAATTATGTTAAGATTAATAATTGAAAATAATGAATCTAATCAAAATTTCAATTAATTATCAAATTTAACTTGTTTTTAAAATATTATTATTATTTATAATCTAATTTACTTTGAAAATGAATTATAAACTTCATTTAATTAATAAGTCTGTGCTATAATTATTTATGGCTTTTAACTATAGGAATTCAAGTCAATAATTGTGATAGTCATTTTTTAGAATTAAGTTCTCGATAAATCTATAAGGCTCTCTATAAAATAGGATAAATATAAATTTAAGAAGACAATCTAAAAAGTTAATTAGAGCCATTAGATTAAAGTAGAAGTGGTTAAATCTTATCTCTTTATTACTACTATAAAAATAGGTTGCACTATTGTATTTGTATCAAACAAACAAAAAATATCTTCAATTAAATATTCTGAATATTAAATTCTCATTTTATTGTTTTAATTTTATATTCATAGTATTTTGAGGAATTAGTACATTTTAATTTGCAATATCTATTAGTTTTTACAAAAATATTAAGTTAGCAAAATGTACAAACTTAAAAATTAAGTCATGGTTTTTGGAGTAAGATATTATATTACAAATATAAACCAATATTGTGAGTCAAATTATAATTTTGTAAGTTTATTAGACAAGTTTTATATATTCAAAGATTATATAATATGTAATTTGTATTATTTTAAGGTGACTACTATAATATTTTTACTCAAATATGAAAAATTTCTATGTGATTATTTATACACGTACAACAGAAATGTAAGTTATTATAAAATAAAGTGAACCGTATTATTTTAAATTAGATTCTTTTAATATTATTTTGAAGAATATTTGTTCGCGCAACGCGCGGGTGTAAATCTAGTGTAGGTTTAAAAAGTGAAACCAAAGCATACCATTGAATGGGAACAACAACAATCCTTTCCACAAACCAAAACACTACATCACGATAAGTAGTGTTGGCCCCGGGCCGGTTCCGGGCCGGTTCCGGTTCCGAGATAGTTGGAACCGGAATCGGCCCGGCTAGGAGGGTGGACGGTTCCGGTTTTGAACCGTAACCGGCGGTTCCGGTTCCGGGCCGGTTCAGCCGGTTCCGGTTCCGAACCGCCGGTTTATTTCGTCTTTTTTTTTTTTTAAAAAAAAAATTTCAATTATACTATTAATTTTGTTCCAAAAATTGTAATTATAAGTATTGATTTCATTTGAGTAATATTTGGTTTGTACACAAAAATTGTATATTATTTTTACTTTGTACAAAAACAAATTAAATAAACACAAAGATATTTGAGGAATTTTATAAATTAAGATTGCAAATTTAAATAAACATAAAGATAATAAGATATATGAGGAATATTATAAATTAAGATTGCAAATTTAAACTTACAAGTTACAAGTTACAATTTTTTTTCAACTACTCAAATTATACAAATTACAAAATTGTATATTATATTTTTAACTACACAAGCTATACAAATTACAAAATTGAAGAATTAATATTATTACAATGCTTGAAAATGAAACTATAAACCAATAAATTCTAACAAATTAAAAAAAAAATTAAGGGGGGAGGGGAGGGGTTATTGAAAAGGGCTTGCACTTAATTTTTTACCTTAAAATTAAGTTGCCTACGTATCCCTTAATTTTCATTAAGGGAATCAAAGCCCACGTAGTTCTCTTACCTTACTTACCTTTAATCGGACTCAAAATCCGCATCACCTAGGCCATCGGAAGCATTAGTAGATGCCGCGCTTGCTTCGGAGTTGTAAGCATCCTCGTCGTCGAAGATGTGCCTCCAATCCGGTTGTTGTCGTCGATCTTCGGCATCTCTCCAATCTTTAAGTATAACTTGTGCTTCCAAATTGGCCGGTGTCAAGTTGGACCTTCTTTCATCCAACATATAGCCACCCGAGCTAAATGCTTGTTCCACGGCAACCGTTGATGCGGGGACGGCTAAGAACTCCTTCACCATCGTACTTAGGATTGGGTATTGTTGTTGTCGCCTTGACCACCATAGTAGAATATCAACCTCGGGTGGAGCGTTCTCATCTTCTTCATCTTGAACCTGCAAACAATCACCACAAACATACATTTCCGCCAAATAAACATCTAGTTCGCTTTGTTGCGAACTAGACGGGCGGCTTTGAGACATAATATTATGAATTCTAGCTAACAAGGGGTTAGCACTAGTTTGGCCGGAAGTAGTTGTCCTAGAGGTAGATCTAATTTGAACTAAGTGGCTATAAGTGATACAAAATGAATCAAAAGCTTCACGTAATGTGGCACTAAGTTGGGCTTTAACTACATCGACGGAGGGGAGGTTCAAAAGTTCTAATGGAATAATTCCCTCTTCACCTATAAATGCTAAGGTTGTTAGAGCGGTATAATATGTATCAAGAAAAGAATAAACACCTTCTAATTTCATACTAGGATCAAATACTTTAGCAATTAAAAAAACGGAGGGAATCTCCCTAAAATATTTTAACCATTTCATAACCATCTCAAATATTATATGCCTTAATTCGGGAATAGAACTACATTGATTAAATTGACAAGCAATATAACAACAATGATATAAAATTTTAGAACTAGTGGGATAATAAACACCGGATAAAACTTTAGTTGCGTTAGAGAAAGATTTTAACAACTCATGCAAAGATGTACATGCATCCCAATGAGATAAATGCAAACTAATACCATAATCATCACTTCTAAAAAATTGTACTAATAATTCTTTATATTTAAAAGTTGCATTAAGCATCTCATAGGTGGCATTCCACCTATGAGTAATATCGGTTGGAAAACGTTTAGCTCGGACTCCATGAGAAGTACAAAAAGAAGCCCATTTTTTTGCAATTTTTTTATGCTTATGTATGCATAAAACTGCCTCCCTAATAGGTTGGATTGAATGAGTATAAAGTTTCATACCATCTTGAACGGCTAAATTAAGAATATGAGTAATACAACGACAATGGAAAAACTTACCTCCGAGGACCGGATTGCACTCCAAAATAAGCTCCCTCACCGATGCGGTGTTGTTGCTTGCATTATCAAAACCAATAGAAAATATTTTGTCGTTTATTTTATATTGGTGAGCTATTTTTATTAATTTACGGGCTATATTGATTCCCGTATGAGGTTCATCAAATAGTCGGTATGCAATTATTCTTTTATTTACACTCCAAGATGAATCTATCCAATGAACGGTTACACCTAAATAATGATGTTCGGATCTACAATCATCCCAAATATCGGCGCAAATAGAAACCCTATGATCTAATTTTTTAAATTGATCACGTAAAGTCAATCTATATTGTCTAACTCTATTTCTTATTGAACGCACCAAAGTTGTTCGTGGAATTCTTTTTTGAAGAGGTTGAAGCGGACGTACATATTGTTCAAATTGATCATCATCAAATAATGAAAAAGCTAAACTCTTTACACAAAGCCATGACCCTAATGAATCCCTAGATTCTATCGGATCATATTTATGAAGAGAGGAAGAGGAAGACGTACCTTGGGGGGAAGCAAATGCACCTTGGTTTAATTGAGTTTGACCCCTAGCCAAGCCAAACTCCGTGGGATGCTTCACCTTTATGTGGCGTATATATGTTCCATATCCACCACCGAAGGCGAATTTGTATTTCTTAGGGCAATAATTGCAAAGGAGATCAAATTGTTCGGGAGCACCTATAATTATATATTTTTCTAGTTAGATATATCATAATTAAAATTTAAAATAAGTATAAGAATTTGAAATAAAATTTAAAATGAGTATAAGAATTTAAAACACCACGTACCTTTCTTTTGCTCCTTTGCTTTAATTTTTCGGAAGTGCTTTGTGAAAAGATCGGATTTCAAAGCTTTTGGACTCTTGTTTGAATCGAAATCATCATCTTCCTCATTTACCTCGGCCTCGGGGGGTGGAACATCTTCGTCGTTGCCTTCCAATGCCTCACGAAAACGCATTTCATGACGTTGCAATTGTCGGGCATACTCCTCATCGGCTTGTACTTGAGTTTCGCGAAGCTCTTCATCACTCGATGACAAATTGATGTTATCCTCGAATTGAGATTGAGAAGAGCTTTCAATATACGCACCACGACGACGTTGACGAGGTGGAGCTCTAGTAGTATCATCTCTAGACGTTGACTTGCTTTTGCCCCTATTGTCGGCACCACCACCACGGCTTGAAGACATAATTGGAATTTGAGAGAATGGATTTGGGATGAAAATTTGAAAGAGAAATTGAAATTGAAACTAATTGAGAATAATTGAGAGTAATTGAGAGAAATGAGAGAATTGAGAGTAATTGAGAGAATTGAGATTGAAGTGTGAAAATGTTGAGGGAAAGGGGGGTATTTATAGTGAAAAATTGGAGAAAAAAAAAAAAAGCCGTTGGAACCGCCGAACCGGCGGTTCAGGGACACGTGGCTACGTCCCATTGGCCGAATTCGAAAAAATGGCCGTTTATAGCCGTTGGAACCGCCGGTTCCGAACCGGAACCGCCGGTTCCGGTTCCGGTTAAAGCATGAAACCTGAACCGGCCCGGCTACAACCGGTTACGGTTCCGGTTCGGAACCGTTTGCACGGTTCCGGTTCCGAACCGTGGAACCGGCGGGCCGGTTCCGGGCCGGTTCAGCCGGTTCCGGTTCCGGATGGACATCACTAACGATAAGAAGAAACATCAGATGGGATTCACAAACTGCTAAAAGCCCAGCAAGCCATGGCAACAACCTTATTAAGCAAACCTTTTTCTTTATTACTAGATAAAAGCTGTTCCAATGAAAACTTGAATACCCAACACCTAGACTATACAAACACTTCAACAAATGAGACTAAACAAGAGCATTGCTCCATGAAAGCAAACATCAACAGCTCAATCGCAGCAACCAGAACACCTAACCAGTCCATTCTCATTGCAGCCAGGACACCTCCTCAACTTCCCATCTTCTCCCTCATACACCTTCCGGCTCCCATTGCAATTCGGACACGGCACGAATCTTGCGTCCCCACAAGCCTCACACACGATCCCCCTGTCTGTGATTGGGAAACTTTCCAATAACTTGGCCAACTCACCGGCTTCGTGAAGCTGCTTGATCTCCTCTGCTCCACCGATGTGCACTCCTTTGATGAAAACTTGTGGCAAGCTCAGTGTTTTTCCTTTCAGAGCATCCTGCAGTTCAGTTCTATATGACCTGTCCATAGAGATATCCCTCTCATCCACACACACTCTGAAACATCTGAGAATCACGCGGACCTCGCAGCAATCCTCGTACGTTTTCCTTATCCCTCTCAAACTAGTGTAGTACAGCACAATCCTGTTGTCAGCACCAGACAAATAACAAGTTTCATCAATGTGATTATCAGTTACCATAGAACTCGCATTGTCCGACTCCAAAGCCTCGGTCTTTTGAGGTATTGCAGTCTCCTTTGGCTTTTCAAACCCATGTTGCCTGCAAAGCAACGCCTTTCGGTAACTAGATACTACATTGGTGTCCATTTTCGCCAGCAAAGACTCCTCGGATAAGTGCTTCCACAAGGGCTTCGACACCGGATGCTCCACAAACTCATAACATGATTTCGCTAATTCATCCCCTTCCGTCTCAATCTCACTGGTTTTCTTGGTTGGTTCAACCGTGTGGAGATGAGTTTCTTCTTCATCAAGACCCTCCATGAGCTCCCACGTGTTGATGACCGAGTCCGGCGACAAAGGGTCCTCTGAGCATCCGAAATCTTGAGACTTCCTCATCTGGGCAGACGGATTCGCGGAGTCTTGGCTGTTGAAACTGCGGTTATGGGGGTCAGTCAGCAGGAGCGAGCCGTAAGTGGTGGATGTGAGAGAAACGAAGTGATTGGAGTCCCCTTTTCTCAGAGGAGGGTGGTGAACCAAGGGTGTCGGTAGAGAGAGAGTCCTGGACACCGGCGTGGAAGAGGCCTCGGAAAAGGAGTGGTAAGGAGACTGCAGCTGCGAATTAGAATGTGCCGATGAGGAGTTGGAGATGGGGTTTTCCTGTTGAGCGATGAAATGAACAGGCCGAGAAGCAGAGCATCCCATTTTCGAAGAGATTTAGAAAGCTGAAAACTAAAAGCAGATAGTGAAAGTTGATCTTT
Organism: Plectranthus barbatus; assembly: GCA_026898455.1. NCBI lineage: Eukaryota > Viridiplantae > Streptophyta > Magnoliopsida > Lamiales > Lamiaceae > Plectranthus > Plectranthus barbatus. The sequence goes on from JAPKLW010000324.1 coordinate 224,282, forward strand.
TTTTAAGTTATTTCGGTTTCTCCGAAATGGATGGAAACGTACAATGATTGAAGCTTTCACCCCTTTAAACTCTTTGCGGCCTTTCCTCAGTAAGATCGAGGACAATGTAGTGTGTGTGTGAGAGAGATTAAAGCGTAGGTGGGAGGGGTTTGTCAATGGAGGATAGGAGGTGGGGGCGGGGCGGGGTGGAATGGATGGGAAGGAAAAACAAAAAATTAATGCAGTGGGAAGTTGTGTACAAAAATTATTTTTATTAATAATTTACTGTTAAAAAACTAATCATGTAATAGTTATAGTTATATCTTAATAAATTAGTACATCCTAATTAAGTACAATAAACTCTATTTAATTCGTGAATTAACTATTAGCTGGCGTTAATGCAGCCACTAATCAGGCACCGCGATTTCAAATCCTTAAGCTAACACTTCTTGGGAAAAAAAATTATGCATAGATATATATAACTCTAAATATATTTGAGTAAATTAAACTGGATTGAATATATGAAATGCTTTTCAGTTTATGAATTTATGATTATGATTCTTAACCTCGAGCACAATAGTTAATTTTTTTTTCTATGATTAATTTGGTTATGGTAAAAAAAAAAACTAAATACGTAAAATAAATTTGTAAAGATTTTAATCTCGTGGAGCCCAAACCCAAAATGTTGTTGGGCTTTTGATATTTCTCATAGAGCCCAACCCACAAAATAATACCGCCCCCGCCCCCCTCTCTCTGCCCCCCATCCACCACACTCTCGTCTCTCTCTCCAGCTGCTGCGTCGTAGTCGTCGTCTTTCGGAAATTCGTTGTCTGCTCTATAGTCCTTTCGGAAACCTATTTTGTATTGAATTACTTTTCCTCCTGCTTCATTATTTTCCGTGGATACCGGCAAAATTGCTATAATTTGACCGCTGATTTGGGGGTTTCTCTATTGGAAAAGGACTGAGACAGAGAATCAATGCATTGATATGAAGTCTGAAGATTATTATTCGGTCTCCAGTGAGTCTTATTTTCCACATTTTAATGTAACGAATTACCCGATTTTATTTAATTCTTCATTTCTGCCTGTTTATTTCCTTTCTTATCGTTTCAATGTGAAACATGGAGGTTTTCTGTGAATGTTTGCATCTCATAACAGCTCGATGATTAAATCCAAGTATTCTCTGTGTTCTTAGCTTGGATTTACGCTGAGCCTTTAAGTTTATTGATGTTTGTTGCCCCTTTTTGGATAAGAACGTGGTTAGCGGAAGCTTCACAATGAAAAGCGACTAGTTTGTTGTTTATAATACCCATTAGTGATAGGTTGCAGTTTCTGATTTTGCTGTTTAAGTATTTCTCATCACTTTTCTCCATTTTAGTTACTATGTGTTAATACATGCTATTATATGATGAGTCAGTCGTGCATAGCTTTATTCAGTCATGGTCCCTGTGCCCTGGGCAATAGAAAATGTCTGGGTGAGTCGGATTTAGAGAGTGTTTGAACGAAGAATTACTAGTTTCAGTTTCTTATGAATATTGCAATGCTGGAAAAGGCACTTTCGGGTATGGTTCAGGTTGGAATGCAAAATTACTTTTTGTAGAGATTATATTAGAAATTGGTATATTGGGATTTCAGGATGCTGAAAATTAAAATTAGGAAGAAGGTTCGAAATCCAGCTTTTATTCTGTATCTTCAGTTCCTAGCTCCAATTGCCCATGAGGATGCAAGAATTTACACGTATCTTAGAGATTATCTCGGAAACCCATACATATTTTTCATTTAAACTATTTTAGTGTCGTTAGAAGAATATTCTACATGGAATTGAAGCATTGCAGACATGATTGGCATTCTTGAGCTCTGGTTTAACTACCTCATTACTCTGAAGAGTGAAGATTGCAGAAGGTATTACTTGGGATTAAGTTGGTAGTGCACTTGGTAAAAGGAGTGTGAGAACTACCAAAAGATCTTTAGGGTGCCCATAATTAGGTCACATCTCAAGCACTGATGATGCTGTTACCATTGAGATTATATGTGGTAGTTCCCTTTCCCAGTTTAGAATCTGAATTAGCTGAATGATTCGGCTGAGGAAAAGCCTCTCTATTTTCTAACAGCATTCTGGGCGATTCATAAATGGATTGTTAATGCGTCATATTTTTACTTTTCCTCTTTGAAGCAGGCATCATTTTTCTCTATGTTCCAGTTTTCCAATTGACACCACATTAGCTGTGTTATGTCTCACTTGTTATCGTATCTGCAATCAAACTTTATATCGACTGATGTATATATCTATTGTAACGTTCGTGGGCTCAGATGTGTGATTATCCTGATCATTTTTCATCTAATTGAAGTTTTTGAATGATTCCATCGTTACTGCATGTGATCTAATTTTATTTCCTTTTACATGAATAGTGTCTTCTAAGCCATCTTTACTACTGCATTCTGCACAGATGTAACTTATAGCAACGCAATGGATTATCATGCAACCAGTCCTGGACCAATTGATAATTCTGTTCTTTATGATCAAGATAAGCATGTTTCAGCTGCTGTTTGGGAGGGACAGGTGCGCTACTGTGCGAGTCATCTTCTTCTGACTTGTTTTGTAAAATTAATAACTTGTAATGTGTTTAACTTGGATGTTAATAGGAGAGGGGTGCACTTAGATGCCACGAACATACTTCAAAGCTTGACCGCTGGCTACTTACTGAGAGACAAATTGAACTTGTGAAGAGGGCTGGTTTTGGCTATTTGAGATTGATCCCTGCAATAAGTCTTGATAATCCACTTATATCTGCCCTAGTGGAAAGATGGAGGAAAGAAACAAATTCGTTTCATATAACTGTAGGAGAAATGACCATAACACTTGAGGATGTTGCTTACTTGCTCGGACTTCGAATTGATGGTGAACCTGTCATAGGTGTAACTTATACCACCTGTGATTCAGTGTGTATTAAATATCTTGGTAAAGCACCAGATTCAGGGTATACAAGTGGTGGTATGGTGAAACTGAGCTGGCTAAAAGAAGCTTTCTCCGAGTGTCCTGAAGATGCCTCCATTGAAGATGTTGAGCGTCATACTCGTGCTTACCTTCTATACCTTGTTGGTAGTACAATTTTCTCAACCACCACTGGTAACAAAGTGCCTGTTATGTATCTCCCATTATTTGAGAATTTTGATGAAGCTGGGAATTATGCATGGGGTGCAGCAGCATTATCATTCTTATACAGGGCACTTGGTAATGCCTCCCTTAGATCGCAAAGCACTATTAGTGGCTGTTTGACGCTGCTACAGGTGAAGTAAAACAAACTTGCTCTGATCTTTTTCATTTTGCAGAAAATATACTAATGCCCTAATAATGCATAATGTCACTGCCAGGCAAACACTTCAACTATGGCATTTTTTAAAGAAAAGTCTGAATGATGGGTTGCAACGATTATGCCATTCTTTTTTTGCAGTGCTGGAGTTACTATCACCTGAATGTAGGTCGACCGAAGCTTCATCATGACCCGATCCATGAATGTTTTCCTTTTGTACTTAGATGGAAAGGAAAACATAGTGGTCCAACCTCAAACCGTGATGTGGTCTTTTACCGTAAAGCTTTGGATTCTCTTAAGCCTACTGATGTGAGCTTAGTTATATGCTTTTACTCAAACATACAGTTTTCTCTGTTATGCCTTTTGTCGGATGATGGATGGGTCTATTGTCTATTGTAGGTTGATTGGTGTCCTTATGCAAATATCAGCCATACTGTTATACCTGAGAGTATCTTAAATCAACTCATCCTTGGTAGATCTAAGACAATGTTGATATGCTTTGACAAGGCAGAAAGACACCTTCCAGATCGTTGCCTAAGGCAGTTTGGCATGCATCAAACAGTCCCGGAAGAAGTGCAAAGATGGGAAAGGAAAACTCGTGGTGTTGATGGTGGGGTAGACCTATCTGGGAAAATGGAATTGGAGCTGAATGAATGGGCAAACCGTCGTTTCCATATTGTGGAGGCTGAGGAAGACCTGGATGAGGGTGAATACATGAACTGGTACTCAAGAATTACTCGGAGGCTGGTAGGAAGACCTATTCCTATCTCATCAGAGTTTCAGCGAATGGTAAGCCTCTGCCTCACATTTCAAACGATTGTTCGAATAACATATGTAACTGTGTGCTGCTAGTCTTTTCCATGTTGTTAAACCAATTTGCTTACCGAGTTCAGAATGCTGCACTGAGGGACATTGCACATGCAGCTGATACCCTCTCAACACATGGAATGGATGATCAGCAAATACAATCCGTTACAAGAATCAGGTACATCGCACACGAATGCTTGAGGGATCACGCTGGAAGCTCAACCGTGGCCTTAGAAAACTCAGAGAACGAGGTTTCGAAAACGTTAAGAGGAAAGGAAAGGGTCAGAAGAAGGGGAACGAGTAAACGCAGACGAAAAGATGATCCTGAGGAATACTACGCATCCAGCATGCATATCCATTTATATCATGTCCCCGACGAGGTTGATCAGGAGAACCTATGCCTCCCGTCAATGACTGATCCTGAGAGAATTGATGTCGGCCAGCACGCAGTTGAAGAAGTGGACGAGGACCAGCTGTCTCATGGATCGGACTGTGAACCCCTTGCTACTGTTGATGTTGTACAGCAGCCCTCTCTAGGAACTACCGAGGATGTCACCCACCAAAGTGATTTCAGCGTTACCGCGTAGATAGTTGAACAAACATCATCCCCTCTTCTCGGGTAAATATTTTTAAAGATTATTGGTTGCCTAATATATAGCCTATCGAATCGAAACTTGAGTCGAAGTCTGTCGATGGGTATGATGGATAGAATTTTTTGGTTGAGTAAATGTTTCTTGATTCATGCAGGAAGTTCGTAGTGTATGATCAATGACCAGCAACTGTTCTGGAGTTAAAAGCTCAATTGGGACACCACACACGAGATTGTTGGAGTTGTTTTGGGCATCAGGTGGACAGGTATTCTGTAATTAATCAGATTTTAATAGGTGGTGGTGTAGTTTTATCATTTATGATATTCCTACTACTTAATTTGAATGTCGATTTGGCTTCTACATATCAAACATGAATGTCTTCTTAGATATTTAATTTCTAAAAGGGAGAGACATTTGACGATTTGTTTTTTTGTCATTGTTAATGTTGCTAGATGCATTCAGAAAACACAAGATGATGACAGAACTAAAATATATATTGATACTAGTTTAATGAATCATAACATGCGAAGTCCAATTCAAACCTCGTCGAGGTAGTAGAGAGGGAAATCGCCGTTTCGTGTGTCGGTGGCCAATTGGTCAGCTAAGGTGATGCATACAATTATCATGCGGCCGAGTGCGTGCCATGTCAGTCTCACCATCCAGAGCCACCACATCGCCATCCACATACGATTGCTTCAAACACCTTGTAATTATAAACTCCGATCTTCGAAACCGCCATCGCTCTCACAATTCATCACCACTTTTATAGTCTCCTCATCTCAATCCAAGTTTCCATAGGATTGATTTAGATCCTTTCTAACTCAATCACTTTATCTTCTCTCTTTAAACGACCAATCTCAAGATTTTTTCACTAATGCTCGATATCTCTTCCCATAAATTCAGAAAAAGCTGAAACACAATGGGAATCTAAGTAAGATTGTTGGTTGAAATGGTATTTCTAGGCGTGGCAATTGTTGATATGATATCATAATTTAATATGTATGATAATAATAAATATGGATTGAGATTTATCACATAGTCACCATAAAGACACAAAAATTTTGGATAAGATTTGTATCGGATATAGATATTCATTAATAAAAAAAATATATTTTACCTTTTATTCTTATTTAAATATTATAATTGATAATTTAATTTTAGTATATTAGTTTAGGGCTCATTTTCAATAATCAAATATTTGATTCATATTTTCTCAAACTGCATATTTCTTCAAATTCTTATTGGATATTCAGATCGTTATTAAACTCGAATTTGAACTTAAAAGATTAGATATAAACTAAAATTCTTCGAAACCAATCGGATATGAATTAGGCCTTGACGAATTGACATAATAATAATTTAATCCGCACGATTTGACACCCTAGAAATTTCTTCCAATATTTATTGATGCCACATCCGCAGTTTTTATCAAGCAAATGAAAAATATTAATAGTTTGTTCAATTTACTCATAAAAATATATAAAAATAATCAAATTTATTCAAATCTTTATAATAAAGCCAACCCGTCGGATTTCGGGCCAAGCCTATTGAGTTGCGGGTTAATCGACCCGGATTATATCGGGCTGAATTTTTTTTGGGCTAAAAGATCTTGACCCTAACCCTAACCAATCAGTTTTCGGGCTAGCCCGTCGGGCCAATGAATTTATTAATTATTTTTTATTTTTAATATATTTTCACTCTTCTAATATTTTAAATGTTGAAAAATAAACAAAATATAAATTCTCTCATATAAAAATGCAAAACACATCACAAATTTTTATATAATGACAAATTTAACTATTAAAAATATACTCCCTCCGTTCCGGGCCAATTGATACATTTCTTTTCGGCACGGGAATTAAGGATGTGAGTGTAAGTGAAATTAATATTTTATTGTTGAGTGTGAAAAAGTTGCTATTTTTAGAAATGTAGCAATTCTGGTGAGACGCCCAATTTGGTAAGTGTAGCAATTCGAGCGGGACGGATGGAGTATTATTTTTTATTTTAACAATATTTGAATATGTTTTAACTTCATAAATAGAATAACTTAACCATGTATTGAATACTACTTGAACTAAATACAATTATATAACTTAAGACTTAATTAATAGATATAATCTTAAATATTAGAAGTAGATTTTAGTAGTATAATTATGAGAAATATAGTAATAAAAATAATAATCGAATTAATCGAGCCAACCCGTTGGATTTTGGGCTCAACTCTATCGGACCTCGAGTTATTCGGTCCTAAGCTATTCGGGTCAAACTTTTTTCATAATAAGTTACAAAACCACAAGCGTTTTGCGGCCCACGTAAAGGCCCAATGGGCCTGCTCATAAAATCAACGTAGTTTTTCATGAATTCTGGGCTTCATTTTTCTTCTTCATAAAATTCAGCGAATATAAATTGATTTTCTCCCGCTCTTACCAGCTTCAAATTTCATTTCAAACGACTCTCTCTCAAATCTCAATGGCTCCACCTTTCATCTTCCCTCAATCTCTCACCGCTCTCGAACTCGAACTCGAAGAAGACGACGACTTCAATTGCAAACGCTTCACCGTTCAAAATGTACACCCCATTTCCTCTCTCCGGCCACCGGAGCTGGAGGAATTCGTGAAAGGTTAGTTATAACCCTCCGTCATCTCATATTTCAACCTTCGAGAATCTCCCACTAAATTAACGCTTTTGTATTCCACCTGAACAGGGGTATCATTCGATTTGTCGGACAAGGAACTGTTTTGCGTTGAAGAGCAGGATGTTTTCGACCGCGTGTACTCGTTAGTGAAGGGTTTTGCCAGCCTTACCCCAGGTTGTAAGTTCAATCTGGCGGAGGCGCTGAGGTCCAATTTGAGTGTTTTGTTGCCGAATGTCGACTCGCTCTGTCGCTCTCGTGTCTCCCTTCCGAGGGATGGGGAGAATGATGACGGCGACGACGCCGGTGGCGACCAGTTGGTTGCGGATAGAGTGGCTTCACATCGAAATGCGTTCAAGATTTACTCTTTCTTCCTTATGCATATTTTGCTCATCGAGGAGTCCAGTTCGGGTTCGGCTAACAATGCCGCTAAAGTAAGTTTTTTCTTGCTCATGGATCGATTTTCTACGCTTGTTTATATTTATTTGTTAAGTTCATGCGTATAAATTTAAATGAACAAGTAAGATTAATGATTTTAATTCTGCAAGTAAAATTTGTGCAAGGTCATTTAATTTTATGCTATTCATGTCTGTTCCAATAATTTTTTGAGTAGGGTCTTGTAGCTCTAAGAATTTCATTTGACAAACTGTTTCGAATAATGCAACTTTGCAAAGTAACTGTCAAATATGCTTACAGCACTTGAGATTGTCTTGAGATTTTACTGATTTTCTCAAAGAAAGTAAATGATTGTGATTTATTATTGATGGAGCAAGCATTTCTGAAACTATGTCAAATGGTGTAGGTGGTTGCTCCAAGCAGGAAGAAGCAGACTGTGAATTCATGGAATTGGGATGCTCAAAAAGACAGAATAATGAATCTAATTGCGAATTCATTGGAGATTAACCTCTCACTGCTCTTTGGTTCATGTGATCCCGACGAAAATTACTTATCCTTCATGGTGAAGTAAGTGGATTTTTTTTTTTTTGGTTTCAGAAATTATCACGTGATGTTGACATCTGATTTAAAACATGGCTTATTGTAGAAATGCTTTCTCAATGTTTGAGAATCCATCAATGCTTAAACATCCTGATACAAAAGATGCTTTGTGCCGTATAATTGGGACATGTGCTACCAAGTACCATTACATGGACCAAACTTGTGCTTCCATTATGCATCTGATTCATAAATATGATTTTGTTGTCATCCATATGGCTGATGCTGTTTCTGGAGCTGAAAAGAAATACAATGATGGAAGTCTGGCTACTACACTCATCCGGGAGATTGGGAGGGCAAATCCCAAAGGTTATGTTAAGGACACAGTTGGAGCTGAAAATATTGGGCGGTTTCTTGTAGAGTTAGCTGATCGATTGCCAAGGCTGGTTTCAACTAACGTTGGCCTATTGGTTCCACATTTTGGTGGGGAGTCTTACAAGATAAGGAATGCACTGGTTGGGGTGTTGGGTAAGTTAATTGCAAAGGCCTTCAATGATGTTGAAGGTGAAATGAGCTCAAAATCTATACGTCTTAGGACAAAACAGGCTATGTTGGAAATCTTGTTGGAACGCTGCCGTGATGTTTCAGCTTATACTAGGAGTCGAGTTCTTCAGGTCTGGTCTGAGTTATGTGAGGAACATTCTGTCTCAATAGGTTTATGGAATGAGGTTGCAGCAGTGGCTTCTGGAAGGTTAGAAGATAAGAGTGCAATAGTAAGAAAGTCTGCACTTAATTTGCTGATCATGATGCTGCAGCACAACCCTTTTGGGCCGCAACTGCGAGCTTCTTCTTTTGAGGCAACTTTAGAACAATACAAGAAGAAGTTAAATGAGCTCTCACCAAAATGCGCTCTTGAAAATCCAGATGGGACATTGTCGGATAATGAAGTCTCTGGTGGAGATAGTGGGGTTGAGGATGAAGATATCAAAGATGAATCCAAGAATCAGGATAGTTTGACTGATAGTTGCATACCTCAAGTAGAAGATGGCTCAACTCAGGTGGATAATTCTGTACCAGATGTTGGGAATGTGGAGCAAACCCGAACCTTGGTTGCTTCACTAGAGGCTGGCTTGAGATTCTCAAAATGTATCTCTTCCATTATGCCTATCCTTGTTCAACTAATGGCTTCGTCATCTTCAGGTGATGTGGAGAATACTATTCTTTTGCTTATGAGATGTAGACAATTTCAAATCGATGGATCAGAAGACTGTCTCCGCAAGATGCTGCCTCTGGTAATTCCTCATCATGGTCATAACTATGATTTGTAAAGCAGATAGTTCTTTCCTTTTTCTAGTGCCACCTTCCCCTCCATCCTAACTATTTTGTGGGTGTCCGTTCTTACGATTCCTTCAGATGATCTTGACACCTCAATTTCTTCTATGCTAACAGGTATTTTCTCAAGACAAATCAATTTATGAGGCTGTTGAGAATGCTTTCATCACAATATATGTCAGGAAAAACCCAGTGGAGACTGCTAAGAATCTTTTAAGTCTTGCCATAGATTCAAATATAGGAGACCTTGCAGCATTGGAGTTCATCCTTGATGCTCTGGTATCTAAAGGTGACATAACTGCTAGCATGGTGAGCTCCTGTCTTTGACAAGCAAACATGTGAGCTGAAGAATTGTTATTGCAGTGTTGTATAATTGGATCACATAAGTGCATGCCATGATACTAAAACAGGAAACAGAGGATTTCGTTTATGAGAGAAGGCTTTGAATCAGTTATTTTGTCCATCTTTGTGGGTGTCATGGATAACTGATAACTTTAGGAAACTGTAATGCACTACTACATGACATCAATTTGTCAGGCTAATAGATCATTAATCTTATGTTTCTTCTAACTTAGAGCCCTTCACACTATCTGAAAGTTTGCTAATGATTGAGCACAAAAATCTCTCGCTGAAGCTTTTAATAAGGTTAGAGCCAAAAATCTCTTGCAATAGTTCACTAATAGTTGCCTTGGATGCATTTGCGATCACTGTTCAACTGTGAAGTATTAGTTTAGGAGTGCTTCATTATTGTTTAGTTGATTCTATAAGCATTTAAACATTAGGTATTGTATCAGCGCATTTTGAACATCAAGGGCATAAATCAACCTATTAGAATTACCTATTCTTTCTTTTTATTTTTTATGTTGAACTGTAAGATAATTGTTGAATGAACTTACTTCCAAACTTAGCTACCTGAATTCATCTCTTGATAAAAATCTATTTTTGTGGAACTTGTTTTTTGTCCAGTTATCAGCGCTCTGGGATTTCTTTTGCTTCAATATTGGTGGAACTACTGCCCAGCAAAGTCGTGGTGCTTTATCAGTGCTGTGCATGGCTGCAAAATCTTCACCCTCTATTCTTAGTTCACACCTGCAAAACATTGTTGACATTGGATTTGGTCGTTGGGCTAAAGTGGAACCGCTGCTTGCTAAGACCGCATGCTTAGCACTACAGAGGCTGTCTGAAGAAGATAAGAAGAAGCTGTTGTCAACTAATGGAAATCGTGTATTTGGTATTCTAGAGTATTTAATTTCTGGCTTTTCAATTCCAGAACATATATGGTATGCTGCTGCAGATGGAGCAATAACTGCTCTTTACAGTATTCATCCTACTCCTGAATCTGTAGCTGCAGATCTAGTAAAAAAATCCCTCAAGTCTGTATTTGATTCCTCTGAAAGTGGCAACTTTCCAGCCAATATGGATTCAGGCAGCCCTAGCGTACATTCCTCTGTTCAAGTTGCAAAACTTAGCAGATATCTCTTTGTTGTTAGTCATGTTGCCATGAACCAATTGGTCTATATTGAATCTTTTGTCCGGAAAATTCAGAAAGCAAAAGCCAAGAAAGAGAAAATGGATGCTGAGAACAAGAAACATGATGAAAATGTAGCATCTGATGCTCAAAAGGTAACTAGGTATTTGGTGATGCAGTGTCATGCGGACATTATTGCTTTAGTCAAGTACTTATTTAAACTTTCATGTTATTAATTCCTTAATTTTTTCAGGATGTAGGAATCAACTCTGAATTAGGTCTTGCAGCTTCTGAGGATGCAATGCTTGATAGTCTTGCGGAAAATGCAGAGAAGGAAATCATTTCTGGCAGCAGTGCTGGCAAGAACTTGATTGGGCAATGTGCACCTTTTTTGTCTAAATTATGTAGAAACTTTAGTTTAATGCAGAAGGTGATTTCTTCAATATCATTTTTATAATACATAGATTTTCTCTCTTTTTGATATGCTGGAGAGGAAAAATGAAATATTTGATTCTAACACCCACTAGGCAGACGTATCCTTCAAGCATCTCGAGTTAGAAAATCTTCTAGTTAGCAAATATCTTGCTACTCATACCAGCTAACAGGCTTTTGCTAAAAAAAATTAGACCTGTGATCATTGCCTACATATACCTGATACATTAGTTAAGAAATCTGTAGTGCATGAAAAAAATGTGTGTTAGACGATATATTTAATAGACGAGCATGATTAGCTTATTCTAATATAGCTGCTTTTATTTTTTTTATCCCAGATTTGTAAGATAACATTGTTGCTCTCTTCCTTTTTCAGTATCCTGCTCTGCAGACATCTGCAATGCTTACATTATGCCGTTTAATGATAATTGATGCCGAATTCTGGTAAGAAATTGCCTGAATGCTCATTTACTTGTCTCAAGTTCAAATACAACAGTGTACATTTTGCCATTTTATACCGTTTACTTGTTAGCGAGTCCAATCTCCAACTGCTGTTCACTGTCGTGGAGAATGCACCATCAGAAGTTGTCCGTTCAAATTGCACCATAGCTCTCGGTGATCTGGCAGTTCGTTTTCCCAACCTATTAGAGCCATGGACAGAAAATATGTACGCACGTCTTCAAGATGAATCAGTCTATGTCAGAAAGAATGCAGTGCTGGTTCTTTCTCACCTTATATTAAATGATATGATGAAGGTTTGAGGAGCCATCTGATCTCTCCTTTTCTTTTAACTGTTGACTTGATGTGTGTATTTCTGACCATGACTGTTAAATGTTCTAGGTGAAAGGGTACATAAATGAAATGGCCGTGAGATTAGAAGATGAAGAAGAAAGGATTGCAAACTTAGCCAAACTATTTTTTCATGAGCTATCGAAAAAAGGTGAACCTATAGCACATTTACTTTATTGTATGGGGTTGTAAACAAACTTCTGTATCTAAGCAATGGGGAGTAATTGAATTCATTTTCATTGTAGGAAGCAACCCTATATATAATCTACTTCCAGATATGCTGGGAAAGTTGTCCTCCCAAAACTTGAACGAAGAATCTTTCTGCAACATTATGCAATTTTTAATTGGTTCCATCAAGAAGGTATTACAGGCAAAGTTTACCTCAATTTGCAATTTGATTCTTGTGTAAGTATCTTCTGATATATTCTGGATTCTCAGGATAAGCAAATGGAAGCTTTGGTTGAAAAGCTATGCAATAGGTTCACCGGCGTCTCAGGTATGGATTGTTTAACAACTGGCTACCATTTCATTTCTAAGTTATGTCACTCCTGAGATAAAGATGCTATCATATTACAACCGATCTTTCAAATGATTTTCTGTGTACATTATCCAAGGGGGTTAGTTTGTCAGTTAATTGTTATGCGTATCCGTATGTCCGCATACATCTTGAAGTTCTCTTTGTGATGCGGTTTGATAACTAATATGTACCTCTTAGACCAGTAGAAAAAGGGTTTCACATGGCTACATTTTAAAACTCTGAGTGCCATTTCTGCTGTATTAAGATAAGCACGGCTTGCTTCTCGCATCGTAGCTTTTTCTGGGTGTTTAGAACTTGATGTGATCTTGTTGATGGCTGATGCAGATGTCAAGCAGTGGGAATGTATTTCCTACTGCCTTTCTCAGCTGGCCTTTACTGAAAAGAGCATGCGGAAGCTTATGGAGTCCTTCAAGGCATTTGAGCATGCTTTATCCGAGGACACTGTCTTGGACCATTTCAAAACTATAATTAACAAGGTTCTTACTCTCAATTTGGCTCCACCTTCACTCACTCGCCGCTTCGTTACAAACAATATTGATATCTATAACTGATTTCTGCTTTGTATTTGCTCTCAGGGGAAGAAATTTGCCAAACCAGAACTGAAGGAGGTCATTGAAGAGTTTGAAGAAAAGATTGATAAGTGCCACAATGAAAAGAAGGAGCAAATACTTACCGAAAAGAATGCGCGAGCCCATCAACAAAAGGTCCAAAGCATGGAAAGCTTTGTGGCAACCAAGGAGGAGGTAGAGGAAAGTAGAGATTCTGAAATCATTGAAGGTAGGTGCAGTAGTGCTTACTATTTCATGCCTAAAAAGTTCCTAGTTGAGCTGTTCCAGTTCAGGTGATTAGTGATCTCTCTTTTGTTATGGAACAACAGATGAAGTAGAACCTGATGATTCCGAGGAGGACGCTAAAACCTTGCATTCAAAATCAAGAACGATTTCGGAAGCTTGTAGCGAGGTGACAGAGTTGGAATTGGGTGATGATGAAGTTCAATCGTCTTCTATTCCTCAAAGACAAAGAGGTTATATACATAGAGACTTGCAACTCTGATATTATATTGATGCCTGGCTAGCAATGCAGCTATTAATTAACAATTTGCTGGTTGCAGGTGCTTCGAAATCCAGGATAAAGAAAAGCAGTTCAACATCTTATCCTGACACCTCCACGAAAAGAAACACGAGATCAAAACGAAGGTATCTCTCTTCTACACTGACACCCCCCAAATCACCATGCATGCAACTTAAGAGAAAATGTTAGGTAGATCCAGATATGTGTCTAGCTATCGGAAACCATGGACTCCTTTCATAACTAGTTGCTACTTTGAATTGAAAGATAGCCTGTTGTAGCTAGCTAGCTTAAATGTTCATTTCAAAGCAGCATTGATTGCTGAGGGAAGTTTGTCTGTCGAATTAGTTTGGTTGCCATGTGTATGGAATACAGAGATTCATTTGAATAAGAAAATTGTAAATAGTAATTCATGATAATTGCAGGTGAGCGAAGCAGTTCAGGAGGCAACGCTTCAGATGATTCATTACATCTTTTTTTTTTTTTTTTTTTGTATAATTGTGATTCTATATGTATCTGCATTCCTATTTGTCTAAAGTCTCACCATTGAGTTGGGACACTTGCGTAGTGTTAATATTCTTATGTGAAAAAAAAAAATGTCTGAATAGTTAAAAATACCCTTTTATAGTAACCATCGCAAAAATGCTCATTCTTATAATATTCAAGATATGCTTTAAAAGTATACATTTTAAACAATCAAACTTGTTGAATTTTATATAATGATGCTAATATTATTAGTTAAAATCTATAATTTACAGTTTTCATGACAATCCTAAGTGCAGAGAATAAATTTTATCTTATTTTGGTGTGGGCCTTGGTTGGATTTGGTCTGATTTTGGCAAGGTTTTTCAGATAATATTCTCAAATTTTAATTTGTGGTATATAAATATGAGGGTAAATAGGGGATAATACCCTAAACTATTGAAGTTTTCGGAAAAATACCCCAATCTATTTCCGTTAGTTAAAAATACCCTAATCTTTACTTCCGTCTATGAATTATACTAAAATGTATTAACACCGTTAGTTTGTGATGATTCAGCCGTTAAATGCCATGTGGCACTCACGTGGCAAATCAACATGTGATAATACCCTAATCTATCGATATAAAAATACCCCAATATATTAATTTTTGTTAAAAATACCCCAATCTTTAATTTTGCTTGTGAATAATACCAAACGAATTAATACCGACTACTCTTTTTTATTGTTGAAATATTATTTGCTAAATAAATAATAATTAATCACTTTAATTAATATGTTTGTTTCAAGATAATTATTAATTCTTAAACCAAATAATATCTAGAGTCATGTATTATTCTTAAAATAATTCTTAATCATGTTAATTAATATATGATTCTTAAAATAATTATTAATTATATTAACTAATAATATTGAGAGTCACTACTCCAAATTAATTCATTGACTTTTTATGTGTTAATATAGTCTAACCATGTGTATTGATCTCCAGATTGAGGTCGTACATATAACATTTGCAGCATAGTCACCCACTCGAATATTAATCATGTACTCTAATTTATGATATTTGTATGTCTTTTTTATAAAAAAATAGCAAATATTGATTGTTTAACAAATAATATTTCAACAATCAAAAAGAGTAGTCGGTGTTAATTCATTTGGTATAATTAACAAGCGAAATTAAATATTGAGGTATTTTTAACAAAACTTAATACATTAGGGTATTTTTCCAAAAATATCAATAGATTAGGGTATTATCACATGTTGATTTGCCACGTGGGTGCCACATGGGATGCCACGTGGCATTTAACGGCTGAATCATCACAAACTAACGGTGTTAATACATTTTGGTATAATTCATAGACGGAAGTAAAGATTAGGGTATTTTTCACTAACGAAAATAGATTGGGGTATTTTCCCGAAAACTTCAATAGTTTAGGGTATTATCCCCTATTTACCCTAAATATGAATGTAAAATTATTAATATTAATATTTTAATTTTGTTAACCAAGTTTATGTGAATTTATTTAAATCTTATTCAAAAGTGGGTTAATTGATAATTTTTAAATTTAATTGTTTGAACATAATATAAAATTAAATGTTAGATAATAAAATTAAATATCAAATTAAAATTTTGAAATGAAACATTTTGTTAACATTCAATTATTTAATTGAATTAGTTGAATTCTAAAATATTTATTAAATTATTTAAAGGATTCCGGCTAAAAGACGGATTAATAGGGGCGTTTCGTTGGTGGATTTCGGAATGAGGGAATGAAATGATTCCGAAAACTACCGTTGGGAATGATACTCAAATACTACTTGGGAATCACCAAAACCCTCCAAAATGGTGGGTTTCATTTTCATTCACATATCCATTATCAAAATTATTTATTTCATATTATTTTATTATTACTTTCTTATTTATTTATTTTTATAAAATTACTGTAAAATGTTAAGATAATTATATTATTTTATAATATTTTATGTTGATATAATTATATATTATTCTTTTTAATATACTAAGATAATAATATTATTATATTAATC
The DNA here is from genome assembly GCA_026898455.1 of Plectranthus barbatus. Classification (NCBI taxonomy): domain Eukaryota; kingdom Viridiplantae; phylum Streptophyta; class Magnoliopsida; order Lamiales; family Lamiaceae; genus Plectranthus; species Plectranthus barbatus. Next base: position 240,687 of record JAPKLW010000324.1, read on the forward strand.
ATTTATTAGTATCTTAATTTTATATTTTATAAAATAAATAAGAAGATAAATATATTATTTATTTATTTTAATATGATTATATTTTCTTGATTTTTTATCATTAAATTAATTATTTATTTCTTATTTTTTTAATTTGTTTTATTTATAATTATTTTCTTTTTCTTGTTTTTATAATATTTTTTATAATTATATTATTTTATAATGTTATATGTTATTATAATTATATATTATTCTTTTTAATATCTTATAATAATATTATTATAAAATCAATCATTTATTTTGTATATTAAATTATTAATTTTATATTTTATAAAACAAATAAGATGATAAATACATTATTTATTTATTTAAATATCATTTTATTTTCTTATTTTTTATTATTAAATTAATTATTATTTATGTAATATTTTAGTTATTTTATAAACCTATAAAGTTAAAAAAAAAAGATTCCCAAAAATTAAATTAATATCCATTCTCTTTACTATTACACCCATAACCATAATCATTCTCAGTTAAACCAAACGCTCCATAAATTATGTAAATTCCTATTAATTAAATTGAATGTTGGCTTAACTAGTGTAATTCTGCAGTTAGACTATCGATGGCCAGTGGTGTCCAAAAAAAAGTTAACATATTTTGGTATTCACATGTTTAGGTTTTTTGTTTGTTATGTAAGTATTTTTCTCATATATTATATGCGCAGTGAATTACGTAAATGTGTGGAAATAATATGTAAAAAATTAAGGGTGATTCTAAACACAGCCCCAAAATTTCTCTTCATAGCCTCTAAAATATAAATAAAATTTTTAAGATCATTTTATCCTTATAGCCTCAATTATATATATAAAAAAAGAAAAACTAAAATGCAGCCAACTTTTCCCACTATTCTTCTTAAATTAAATTATTTTTTTTCAAAAGCGGCTATTGAAACGTAAAACTAAATAGACTTCTTTATTGCAAAATTATGCTCCCATGTTATTATAATCATTATCAAAGTTGTCAATTGAATCGTCCATAACAAGATTTCACACATTAAATATTATAATTTGATTGAATTTTTATAGAATAGTGATTTTAAATTAAACATGAATACAATAATTCAAAATCTTTGAATGAAATAAAAATAAGGCCATGTATTTAATTTGAAAACTTATAAATTTTGTGCAGGGTAAAAGAAATTAAAATATAAAAAAGAGTAAATAGTAAAGAAATTGACAATAATAAATCTTGATAAATTTATTGTCCTATTTCAGAGGAAAAAAAGTCGATTAGATCATAGAAAAGAAAGTGTGAATTAATGAAAGGGAGAAGAGCGAACTTGTAGAGATTGAGTTTTTTTTTTTAAAAAAAAAAAAAAAGAATTAAAAAAAAATTCTGGTTCATATTGAAGAAGTGAGGCTATAAGGTTTTATTTTATTTTTAGGAATTTTATAGAATTACAAGGGCAACAATGCAAATTAAATAACTTTTATTATTTTAAGTTAGTTAGGGGCTGTAAAGAGAAAAAATAGGGCTGTGTTTAAAATTACCCAAAAATTAATATAATATATTTTGACAAATTCATCGAGTTAAATAAATTCTCGACTTTCTTAATAAGGTTATTTGGGGGTTGTGACCAACTTTTAAGTCAACTTTTTTTCTAATTTTATCATACAAATATAATATATTGTATGGGATAATATTTAAATTAAAGTGATGGATATATCATATACTTCCATTTATTTTATTAAATATATATATATATATATATATATATATATATTTGATATATAATATAAAAAATAATCTATTTTATAATATATTAAATATAAAATTGATGAATATAAAATTAATATATGTAAAATGACTAGCAAAAAATGCTAAAATATGTGTGTTAATTATATTTTAAATATAATATTATATATTTATTTCGGCGTAAATTATCTAGTAACTCAATAAATAAAATTTCGGAATAATATTCAACTACAGAAGATATTTTTGAATAATAAGAAATTAAATGCATACAATATCAAATTATACATCAAATCATAGGAAAACATGTCAAAAATATTGAGATTGAGAAAATCCTGTGACTTGTTATCGTGTTACTCAGGATCCCATCATCAGATCAAGATTGAGACTTTGTTGCTGTTCCTGATTAGGAAATTATAGAAACGGATTAGAGGAAGAGTATTTTTCTTCAATCATCTCAATCTCACTAGCTAATTAATTTTATTTGAAAAAAAAATCTAATGAATATCTATGTATCTGATGTTGGAACAGTTAAATATGAAAAATAAGGTGAACCTCATAGTTCAACTTCAGGATTCACTGTTTTACTTGCTCCTCAGTCAGAATCGGAGCTGGACTCAACCTGATCCGAAAAAGGAAAGTGGGAAATTAACTAGGACGGAGTATCAAAGAACGGAACAGAAATAACGTACCTCACTTGCAATTTCAATCCGGTGTCGCTCCAGCGCAGTGTTGACGTCTTTATTGGTGACGGTGAGAAAGTAATCGTCTAGTTTTATTGTTTCTAGATTTGGTGTAGTTAGAGGTCCCGATGTGAATTTGTCCAAGCAGATACAATCTTTTATGTCCAACTCCTTGAGCGAAGGCAATTCGAGATCGCATCTCCATTCGCAAAAACTCTTGAGGTTTGTTAGCCCATACAAAAGCAGACTTTTCAGATTAGGAAATAGACGGATGAGAGGAGTTTCGCCGTTTTCCTCCTCCCCCTCGTCTTCAATCACTGTAACCATCTCTTCACAAATCCAGATTTTCAGTTGCCTCAGACTTTGCAGATTTCGAGATATTGAACATGAAAATAAGCTCTTCATGCCTCTGAAACTGTTCACCTCTAAGTTGTGAAGTCCAGCAAAAAAGGCCGTTGGGATTTGACGGCACCAAATCCAGTTTCTGCTGCTCCCTCCATCACCATTTATGAACACTTCTTTTAAGCAACCAAATCCAACCTGCAAATACAAATCCTTAATTACCGATCTGCAACATACACTTTAGTTTTATGATTGGTAATGGTACCTTGTCTGGTCGTTTGCAAAACAAATGAATACATTCATCTGCTGTATCATCTGGCAATCCTGTAGAAGCCAAGTATTTTAGCAACGGGCAGTAACTGACTTCGATTTCCTCTAGGACAGGGAATTCAATGTTTTCGATTCCTCCACACAAACTGGTGAGCCTCGGCAGAGAATCTAGACTGAGCAACTTCAGTTTGGGGAATTCTACCATCTTATCTTCATTCCACAAGAATACCTGTTCCATCGCACCGCAGTTATCAATCTGGAGGTTTTCAAGTCGTGAAAAACAACCCCACGCTGTCTTTGACAATGAAAATAAAGAGCGCAGCTGATGGCATCCACTGATTTTTATGGAGGAAAGGTTGTTGAAAATGGACACGATGTGATGCTCATCTCCACTCTTCCACAAATGCTCTAGTTTTGGCAGTTCATTCAGTGCGATTTTCTTGAGATTTCTCAATGCCATTGGGCCATCAATGTCGCATATCTCTTCTACCTCACTACTTTCATCCAAAAACAGAACCTCCAACAGAGGGAAAGTGCTGCTGCAGCTGCTGCTATTCACCAATTTCTTCATTGTCGAAAAATCCCGCAATGCCAACCATCTCACGCTCGGAGCTACCCCAAGATCCAGCTCTCCACACCCATTTCCATCTACACACACCCATTCAGCGCTGCCGACACATGTACGAAGCCAGTTTCCCAAATTTATGTCTCTTGGCAAACTGAGCTCTATTTTCCTCTCAATGCTCATTTTGTCATCGAGATTAAAAGGTTTAAAATATAGACCACCGATAGCAATGTCGTACTTGACAATGTTCTGTGAAAGAAGTATGTTTTGAGCTGCTAATACAGAATCCTCTATCTCAATCTCCAACCGAGTCAGCCTGGATAATGACTCCAGCTCACTCAATGCCGCATTCCCCTTCTTTCTTCCCCATTCAGCGAAACTGCCCTTCATCACCAGCTCCTCCAATGCACTCAAACTCGATATGATTCCTGGTGCTATTCTTTTCAGATTTCTACACCTTGAAAGTTCCAACAACCTCAGGCTAATTAATCTCCCCTTCATCTCTACTGGCAAACACTTGATTGAGTGACAGTAACGACAGATGAGAACCTCCAGATTGGCCAACTCACCAACAACAGATACGCTCTCCAGTGATCCACACCCCACTAAAACTAATGCACGGAGATTTCTCAATAACGCTGTCGTGTCCGGCAACACACGCATTGAAGAATATGTAATGGACAACACATTGAGCTTTGTCATTTCTTCAAGAAAGTTGTGTTTCATTCCGAGTTCTTTATCCCATAATTCATCAATAATCAACAGACGGAGACTTGGGAAGAAATGATTAGATCCTGAAAGAAGCTGGAAGGGAGATCTCCAAGTGCTGTTGATCCGCCCTTCATCTTTAGCAATGAATGTGGCAACATCACGAACAACATCATGCATTCTCACATCATCTTCATAGTCTCCCTCCAACAGCAAGAAACGACTTTTAAGCATTTCAACTAATAAGCAAACACTGACTCTTGCTTCTCCCAAACTTTTTATTCCTTCAAACATGCCTAACCCCATTGCGTAAATAGTCAATTCCTGGAGAGGGATGTCAGCATCTTCGCGATACAGACAACACATCAAGAACAAGGATTTTGCCCTCTCACTTTTCAGTAATTCGTAACTCAGCCTCAGTGGTTTGTAAACATCATCCATGACCTCTGGCAAATCCACGGGATTCGCGGATTCAAGTTGCAGCAACGCAGCTTCCCAAATGGATGGATTGTACGTTCCCTTTAGTGCCGAACCAACAGTTACAAGGGCAATCGGTAAACCTCCGCACTTTACAACAACTTTCTTCACAACAGCTTCACTGTCATCGCAACCACCAACCGTCCATTTGAAGAGATTCCACGCCTCTGTTTTAGACAAGACTCCCAATTCATAAATATTTTCGACGTTCATTCTTTTAAAGGTTTTTTTATCTCGTGATGTTAACAGAATTCTGCACCCACTATCACAAGGTATTCCTAAATCCTTCATTTTGAGATTTTCCCAAATATCATCGACAACTATGAGGATTTTATTACTGGCTGCAGTCAACCTCGTACGTAATTTATGTGCATTAGAAGAGAGAGTTCCCTCTCCCTCTCCCAAGCTGAGACCCAACCATTTAGCAATATCATTTTGGATTCCCAACAAGTCTACGTTTTGACCGACGACTGTCTTCACAATCTGATTAAACAATTCTTCTTCCCTCGCTCTACGCATTATTCTCTCGGCCATGGTAGTCTTTCCTACGCCACCCATCCCACATATCCCCACCATGTTTCCCACCTCATCTTTCAAACATGTCATGATTTCATCTTCGATGAGTTTCCTAGATTCAAACTCATGGGTTGTTCCTAATGGAATTGGGACACTCGCTGCCGGTGGTGGAGGTTGTGATATAATGAGGAAATCACACGATTCTCGATGCTCTTTCATAGCTTCAGCAGTCATTTTCGCTTTCTTGCTAAGGGAATAACGAGACCTGAGGTTTTGTGTGGAGGTGATTTGAGTCTCAATCTCACTCATCTTGGCTTGGGTGAAGCCAATGGCATTTTCCAACCAAGTCTTGACTTCTGGAACAACCACTTGGGCGTTGTTCTCGTCTGTAGTCACTCTCATCTGTAGCCCAGCTGTTGTCTCTTCCAGCTTTTTGGCCTCGTCCCTCAGATTCTGAATGTTGTTATTGAAGCAGCAAAGGTAATTCAACTGGCGCTTCATCGGTTCATAAATACATTTCCCAACTTCTATTGCTGGTCCAAGCAAACCCGCCACTACAGTCAAAATTTCTGCCATTCTTCGCAATATCTTTTGTCGAGTTTGATACGAAACAACAATGCACAAAAAGTAAATTAAAACGATGAAATTTATCTGTAAATATACTAAATCAGAGTAATTTACAATGTTGTTATACTATATTTTATGAGAAAATTATAACATATGCCTGCACATGGTAAGTAAATGATCCGAAACAATAGTTGATGTGTTGCACCATTGATAATCTAAATGTTAATATCAAAGTATAGTTTGTGAAGATTTAGGAGCTTGAATCCTCGAATAACAAAAACAAAATATATTGACCTCTTAAGAAATTCACCCGATAGTACGTAAAAATAAAATAAAATTTAGCTTAGGTTTATAAATAGTAAAAGAGTAACAATAATAATAAAATTAAAAATATTATTCATTAAATTTATAGTGATTGTTACCGAAACGATATATTTATTGAATAATATAACCTGACACGAACACGATATAAAATTTTTATTTTATTAACTGGTCAACACTAACGCATTAAAATTCAACACTGATCCATTATTATTGTACGCATTCATGTTTGGTTGTCGTATAAAAAATTGTCAACCCTGCATGTACATTGCAAACTACATCCCAATTAATGTTTTGATAAAATTACATTCTATTTGACTGTTTTGAATTATATAATATCATTTGTTCCACTTTTTATGTTCTAGTCCATATTCCACTATTAAAAATATTAGTATTTATTTTTATTTTTAATTTATTATAGTTTAAATTAAGGTTATAAGTTCAACCATAGGGTTCATCCAACCCGATTAAAGTACGTACATAATAGTTTTTAGAAATTAATTTTTAGTAGTTTAAGTAAAATGATATTATTAAAATTGATTAATTCATAAACATATAAATTATATTATAAAAAAAATTCTCAATTTTGTTTTTAAAAATTAATTAAAGTATATTATATTATATTTTTGTCCTCCTAATAAAAATTAATAATCGAAACAGTGAAACGTCATTATAGAAAATATTTGATCCACATTTAAATATTATGCACATGCCAATTTCCATGAAATCCTCTATTCCAGTTTTATGATTCACTCTCTTTTCTAACCATTAAGATTATTAATTTTTATTTAATAATTTCATTTTTTTATAAATTAAAATAATTTTATAAGTTGAGCCGAAACGTTGAACACATCATCAATAAAGGTATATAATAATTTTACTAATTACTTTTCATTATTTTAAAATTTAATTATTAGAATTTATTAATTCATATTTATATATAATATATGTTCTTAAAATGTTTTTATTTTTATTCTTAAAAATTAGTTAAAGTATACTGTATTATATTTAATATATAGGGAAAGTATCAATTATATTACAAATTATTCTGGTTTTCTCAAGGGTAAATAGGAGAAAATATCCTAAACTATTGACGTTTTTGAAAAAATACCCCAATCTATTTCCATCAGTTAAAAATACCCCAATCTTTACTTCTGTTTATGAATAATACCCTAATCTATTGATATTTTTTGAAAAATACCTCAATGTATTATTATTAGTTAAAAATACTTCAATCTTTAATTTTATTTATGAATTATACCTAAACGAGAAATATTATTGGCTCACACAAAGAAGGCTAGTCAAACCAACTATATTCGTTCATATTAAATTTAATATACTAAACAATAAATATTTCCTATATATTCAAAATTTTTTATCTTCTAAAAGATATTTAAAATTTCATGTTCTGCTCTTTTTTTGTTTGTTTGTTTCCTTCAGATGGTGCAATATCTAACTTTTCTGCATATTGCTTGAATTCCTTATTTTTTTTCTCTCAATGTGTGTTGTGACGTGTGATCTTGTATCGTAATGCATGCGCCTCCGTTTGGATTGGAGGTTTAAAAGTAAACAAAAAATGAAGTTTTAAATTATTTTCAGTATAAATACATTTGAATATATATCAAATATTGATTGTTTCGTACATTAAATTTAACATGAACGAAGATAGTTGTTTTGAGTATCATCTTTGTGTGAGCCAATAATATTTATTGTTTTGGTATAATTTATAAATGAAATTAAAGATCGAGGTATTTTTAACTAATAATAATTCATTGGGGTATTTTCCCAAAAATATCAATAGATCAGGGTATTATTCATAAACAAAAGTAAAGATTGTGATATTTTTAACTGATGGAAATAAATTGGGGTATTTTTCCGAAAACGTCAATAGTTTAGGGTATTTTCCCCTATTTACCTTTTTTCTCAAATATATTACAAACTATGCATATTATCGAAAATATATTACAAACTATCAATTTTGTTTCAAATTTATGACGAGAGTAAATTTCCGGCGACGGAAAGTTGACGTGGCTCGCCGGGTGACACATCAACATTTAAAATTACACATCATCATACAAATATATTACAAATTATTGTGATTTTATCAAATATATTACTCCCTCCGTCCCTCTAGAATTGTCCCCAAGGGGTTCGACATAGTAACAAATGTGAATATAGATAGAGGAAATTAGTATTTTATTAGTGAGTGAGAATAAACTTTTCATTTTAGGTAAGTGGACAATTAAATGGGATGGACGAAAAAGGAAAGAGGAACAATTGAAGTGGGACGGAGGGAGTACAAACTATTGTAAGTTTCTCAATTATATTACAAACTATATATAGATATGTATATTTCCAAATAAATATTACAACTATCAAATTTATTTTAAAACTACGACGAAAATATATTTACTTATATTTTAAAATTTTAAATCTTTAAATAAATAATATAATTATACTTAAAAATATGATATAAAAATTCTTGAAAAGTTAGAAAAAATGAAAAAATATTTATTTTAATTTTTGTTTTCTTTTTTGCTCTCGGTCTCTTATTTTGGCGAACCAAAACTCAAATATACCTGTAAATAATAATATTTATTGATGGTATTTTACATATGTCAAATATATATATCATTATTATTTGACCCTCAATAGTTATTATTTTTCACATGAATATTTAAGTTTTTTAGTTTGGCGAAGGGAGAGACGAAAGCAAAATGAATATGAAAATTAAAATATGTGTTTTATCCTTTTTTAAATTTGTCGAGAACATAAAGTATAATTATATGTTTTCAGCATAAATTTAAAATATATTTGATAGTTTGAATATTTATTTAGGAATGTATATAGTTTGTAATATAATTGAGAAACTTACAATAGTTTGTACTCTCTCCATCCCGAAATAATTGTCTTATTTTCCTTTTTCGTCTGTCCCAAACAATTGTCCTCTTTTCTAAAATGGAAAGTTAATACACACTCACTAATAAAATATTAATTTCTTTTATCTCTACTCGCATTGATATCTGTGTCATTATTAACGATATTCATATCGTATCTCATAGATAGATATAGATATGTATCTTTAGGGTTTATGTTTATCTTTTTAAATCTTTTTTCATATCTTTGTAAACTCTATTTATAGTTGTTTCAATAAAGTTTATTTTCACAGCAATTATTCAAACCCTATCATGGTATCAGCCTGATACGATCCTCTCCCCCTCGATCGTCTCTCTTTTTCCGCACGACTCCAGCGTGCGTTTATTTTTTCGCCGCCTTCTTCAAACTCGCAGCTTCCGCAGGTCGCCACCTCTCGCAGCCCATTCTTCAGATCGTGTCTTCCCCGAGCAGCACGACGCTGCGTGACTTTTTGGCATCCCGGCGCCATCTTGCGCATCTCTATCGCGGCACACCGATCCAATCTCCGTCGCTGCACGCCTCCAGCAACACGTCATCTGCCTTCCATCCGCTGCCATGGCTCCGGAATCTGATTCTCTTCCACTCTCGACGCTTGTTCATATGATAACCATCAAGTTATCCTCGTCTAACTTTCTCCTTTGGCGTTCCCAAGTTGTGCCACTACTAACTTGACAAGACCTCTTGAAGTATGTCGATGGCTCTGCTAATCCACCATCGCCAACTCTTGTCTCGTCGTTTGGTAACCCTTCGCCTAATCCTGCCTATGCGCCCTGGTTGCATCAAGATCAGAAGCTTCTAAGCTTGCTGCTTTCAACCCTAACTGAGGAGGCCATGGCTGAGGTTCTCGGCTGTTCAACCTCCCGTGCCGTTTGGATGGTGCTGGAAAGCACGTTCAGCAACAAGTCGAAAACACGCGAGCTCCATCTCCGGGACGAACTGCAAAGTCTCAAGCGCGACTCTCGCTCTGTCTCTGAGTACGCCAAGGCATTCAAATCCCTTTGTGATCAATTGGCTGCTATCGGACGCCCCGTCGATGACATGGACAAGGCACACTGGTTCCTTCGTGGTCTTGGCCCGGCTTTTTCTATTGCACAGATGGCTCTTACTCATCTTCCGACCTTTCGTGATCTTGTATCCAAGGCGGAGAGTTTTTCTCTTTTTCAGGACTCTATGGACACTACTTCGGTCTCTCCGGCTGCGTTTTATGGGCAAACTCAGAAGAAAAATTCCTCACAAGGCCGTGGCACTGGCACCTCTACTGGTTCTAGTACAAACTACTCCAATAATTCCAAACGTGTCCGCGGGCGTTCGAACAATTGGCGCCCTCCGCATTGCCAGATATGTTGTCAAAACGGACACTATGCCTCCCACTGTCCTGATAGATACTCGCCGGCTCCGAAGGCTAACATTGTTGAAGCCTTTCAAACAAGCTGCTCGCTTTCTCCAGCAAGCACCTCTGACTGGTATGTCGACACAGGCGCCTCGGCTCATATGACTCCTGATATTGGCAGTCTTGACACTGTCCAATCATATTCTGGACCCGATCAAGTAGCTGTTGGTAATGGTACTATTTTACCTATTTCTCATATTGGTTCTACTCAATTTTTGAACAATCTCACACTTCTTGATGTCTTGGTTGTTCCATCCTTAACCAAAAAGTTACTGTCCGTCAGTAAACTAACTTCTGATTATCCGGTTGACATTTTGTTTTCTAATAAATATTTCACCATTCAGCATCGTCACACAAAGGATGTTCTTGCTCGAGGTCGTCGCAATGAGGGTCTCTACACTCTTGATCACTTTCAACAATCTTTTCTCTCTCAGCTAAAAGGGAATGCTCTCCGTGCCTCCTTTGAATTATGGCATCGTCGTCTCGGTCATGTGTCTTTTGATTCCATTAACATGTTATGTAAACAGGGTCATATTTCAGTTACTTCCGTTTTACCTAAACCACTATTCTGTTCTCCTTGTCAACGTGTTAAAAGTGCTCGTTTACCATTTCAATTAAATGAAAAACGTTCCTCTGGCATTTTGGATCTTATTCACTGTGATCTATGGGGCCCTGCGCCCATTACTTCTTCTGCTGGCTTTCGCTATTATGTTATTTTTGTTGACGACTTCAGTCGATTTACGTGGTTTTATCCCTTACATCGGAAATCGGATATCTTTGTTCATCTCAAGATCTTTGTGGCTTTTGTAGAAAATCAATTTTCAGCAACCATCAAACGCTTTCAGAGCGATGGTGGTTCGGAATTCACTAATCATGCAGTTCGGGATTTCTTTCTTACAAAGGGTATTCACCATACTTTATCATGTCCATATACGCCTACTCAGAATGGTCGCGCTGAGCGTAAGCATCGCCATCTTACTGAAACGGGTCTTACTTTGTTGTTTCAATCTAATCTTCCTCTTCATTTATGGGTTGATGCTTTCTCTACTGCCACTTATATTATTAATCGTCTTCCCGCTGCTCCCTTGGAAGGAATTTCTCCGTTTCAGGCGCTGTATGGATCTCTGCCTAATTATGGGAATTTTCACCCATTCGGATGCCGTGTATATCCTTGTCTTCGCGACTATGCGGCGAATAAATTTTCTAACCGCAGTATTCCTTGTGTTTTCACTGGTTATTCTTCAGACCACAAAGGTTTCAAATGTCTCGACACTGCTACCTCAAAAGTTTATATAACCAGACACGCCCGTTTCGACGAAGCTCTATTTCCTCTGGCTCAAAACAGCGCCGGTACAACCATGTCTCACATTGATATTTCATCTTTTATTGAGCCTGTTTCTCAGATCTCCTCGGCCACGGCTCCTCAGCGCAAGTGCACGGCTCCCGCACCTGCCCCGCCGGTACCACACAAGCACTGCTCTATTTGTCCGATCGACGCCGAAGCCACTCCAGCCGCGCCCTCGCCATCTCCACCGGTCGATCCACCTCGTGCCGATCCTATAGCGGCTGAGCAGCCACCTCCGCCGCCTCCTCATCCTATGATCACACGAGCTCGAGCTGGGGTTTTTAAACCCCGTCACCTGGCATTCTCTGCCCACACAGCCCTGCATCTCGCCCTACTCAACACGGCCGAACCTCGCAGCTACAAGACAGCCATTAAAGATCCAGTTTGGCGCGCCGCCATGTCTGAAGAGATGCGCGCATTGCATCAGAATAATACTTGGAGCTTGGTCCCGCGACCTCCGAATACAAACATTGTGGGATCAAAATGGGTTTTTCGGACAAAATTTCGCTCTGATGGGTCTATTAAGCGTCACAAAGCTCACCTCGTCGCTCAAGGCTTCTCTCAAATTCCGGGTATGGACTTCTCACACACCTTTAGTCCTGTTGTCAAGGCTGCCACCGTCCGTATTATATTATCACTTGCTGTTCATCATGGCTGGAACCTCCATCAGCTCGATGTTAAAAATGCCTTTTTAAATGGTGTCTTATCCTCACCCGTCTATATGGAACAACCGCCGGGTTTTGCAGATGCATCTCACCCTGATTATGTCTGTCGCTTGTCTAAAGCCCTATATGGTCTTAAACAGGCACCGCGAGCTTGGTTTCATCGTTTGAGCTCCTTCTTATTTTCGCTAGGGTTTTCATGCAGTCGCGCGGATACATCTCTGTTTATCTACATTCGCGGCACATCCTCCTTATTTCTCCTTGTTTATGTTGATGATATTATTCTCACTGGCAATAACTCTTCTCATATTTCGGATTTTATTCGGCGCATGAACTCTGAATTCGCCATTAAAGATATGGGCCGGTTAAGTTATTTCTTGGGTTTGGAAGTCACCTACACCGACGATGGCTTAGTTCTCTCACAAGCCAAGTATGCGACGGATATTTTATCTTGCACGGAACTTCTTGACTGCAAACCGGTTTCTACTCCTCTACCAGCGGGCATGGCTCTCTCTTCCGACGGTGATTCATTTGACGATGTCACACGCTACCGCTCTGTCGTTGGAGCCCTACAATATCTCACTATTACACGCCCCGATATCTCTTATGCGGTAAACCATGTCAGTCAATTCTTACAGCAGCCCACTGTTGAACACTTTGGTGCAGTTAAGCGCATTCTTCGCTACGTCAAAGGGACATTATCTCTTGGTTTATCCTTCTCCAAGAATTCTGCATGCACTCTGCTCGCCTATTCTGACGCTGATTGGGCCTGGTGCCCGGACACTCGTCGTTCCACTTATGGTTATGCAATTTATTTTGCAGGAAATTTAGTTTCATGGAGCGCCAAAAAGCAACCTACAGTAGCTCGTTCAAGCTGTGAATCCGAATACCGTGCCATGGCTAACACTGCCGCCGAAGTTCAATGGATTGTCTCAGTCCTCAGTGAACTTCACGTCAACCTTCCTAAATCGCCAACACTATTTTGTGACAACAATAACTCTATTTTCATAACTCAGAACCCTGTGGCTCACAAACGTGCTAAACATATAGACATTGATTACCATTTTGTTCGCGAGTTAGTTCAGAATGCCAAGCTTACAACGTCGCATCTCTCCTCTGACCAGCAAGTGGCCGACATCTTCACCAAGTCTTTAGCACGCCCGTTGTTCGAGTTCTTTCGAGACAAGCTTCGAGTAGTACAGTTGCCGACTCAAGCTTGAGGGGGGGTATTAACGATATTCATATCGTATCTCATAGATAGATATAGATATGTATCTTTAGGGTTTATGTTTATCTTTTTAAATATTTTTCATATCTTTGTAAACTCTATTTATAGTTGTTTCAATAAAGTTTATTTTCACGGCAATTATTCAAACCCTATCAGTCATTTAGAAACATGACAATTATTTAGGGACGGAGGGAGTAATATATTTGAAAAAATCACAATAGTTTATAATATATTTGTACGATGACGTATAATTTTAAATGCCGAAGTGTCATTTGACGAACCACGTCAACTTTCCGTCGCCGGAAATTTGCTCCGTGATAAATTTGAAACAAAACTATTAGTTTGTAATATATTTTGATAATATGCATAGTTTGTAATATATTTAAGAAAATAGGATAATTTATAATATTATTGATACTTTTTCCTAATATATATTTGTAAAAACAATAATTTAAATTAATAGAAAAGACAGTACACATTATTACAAAATCGAGAATTTATCAATATCCAATGTGTCAATCAAATGAAGTAACAGTCAATTCCGGCCCAATATTAACTGAGAAAAGATGTAAAACTCATAAAAATATTTTTATATTGAAGAAGTTTGAAATTTGAATTTTATCCACCCAAACCCTTTTCATATAACATACTTTGAGTATTTTAAGGAATTTTATCTACTAATTTCAAATTTAAGAAATTTTATTATACGGCTCAAAAAAAAAAAATTATTATATACTTCCTAATTCACTCTACACCATCAATTTTTACCATGTCATCCATCGACATCAGCCCCTAGGGTAGGCGTAGCACAAAATTTATTTATATTTTTTCTAAATTAATTTTTAATTTGAGAGTTAAATTTTTACAATCTTATTTAATAAAATAAAAAATCTTAAATAATTATTGTTGGACCCAAATATAATTGAGTTAGAGCAAATTAGACCCAGGTTCAATAAGAATGGCAACGATCCAATATGATGTACTCAAACGGGATCTAAGACCTCCAAGTAGCAACCTCAATCAGGCTCAGGCTTAGGCCTAGCCACATAAGACCACGATCCACAGGGACGTACCCAAAGGAGCTACACGACCTCTGGATGATCATCTCAGTCGATCTCCAAATGGAGCGACCTACCAACAAGGGTCCTACCGAAGACCTCCACGACCTACCCATCATTCAAAAGGAACACGACCCACTCCTCCTAGCAAGGAGCCATGGAACCAGCAGATATGAGAAAACCCTAGCCAAATCGCCTCCGAGAAAACCAGAACTACCCTCGAGTGCCTCGCGCAACCTACTAGGGAGAGGCCAAGCAGATAAAGGTCTGGCCGCGGATAATTCGGAGGACCGTTGGGGAAGCCTAGCTGAACAACCTTCGAAAATGACGCGACCGCCAACCTCCGAGAAAATCGGAACTACTTCCTAAATCTTCTAGGGTTGTAACGACTCTCCTTGAACTATAAAAGAGGAGCCGATAAGTCATTTTAGCACGTTTTTTCTCCCCTATCACAATTGTACTCTACAAATCTCAATATTCACGCTTTATTTTTCATAATCAAATTGCGTTATTTAATCGTTCTTTAGTTATTTTTCTCTCATTTTTCACAAGTTCCAAGGGTCCATATCTTGTATCAGATCGAACCTCGACAATTTGGCGCCCACCATGAGGCTCTTGGAACAAGAAATCTGATTTGTTTTGCAGGAAATGACTGAAGAACAATTATCAAGAAGGAGTACGGAGGTGAAAAACTCGTCCTCAAGGAGGGAAGAAGCAATTGAAGGGAGGAGGAAGGCTATGGAGGACCTTATCCACAGAATGGACCTGACCAGGATCCCATTGAGCTTCCCTCCTCCGCATCCGTCTTCAATGGTGGATCCAAACAAAGCTCAAATGATGAACCAGATAAATGCGGCATAACTGGAAATAGCTAAGATGAACCAGTAGATGGAACTATTGACCAGGACGCACTGTGTTGTGCAGGAAGAGAACCGACGCTTAAAGGCCACGTGACACTAAACAGGGCCACGATCACGACCTTGGATCAATAACCCTGAAAGCTGCCACGACCACCTCCATCACCCATGAACCACAACTTGGACTTTAGTCGCAATGCAAACGGCCACAACCAACATCCCCCGCCGTATACTGGAGAAATGGTTGGGGCTGACACTGAAGACGCTTCAACAATCGCAACGATGACAATGAGCTTGATTGAGAGAAAGATCGAGAGTCAGATGAACTACTTCGATTCTCTGCTGGCACCCATCCCGGGGATGCCTCCCCTAGAAAAGAACATTGCACGAGAGAGTTATATAGACTCCCCCTTTACTCCTAACATAGCCAACGTCGAGATTCCGGCCAGGTCCATTCCACCAAACTTCGTCTCTTACGACGGAACCTCAGTTCCAGAGAACTACATCACCATCTACAAACAAAAGATGTTCACTGCATCAATACCTGCCGATGTGCGGGAAGCTTTCATTTGCAAAAATTTTGGGTCCAGTATGACGGGATCCATCTTGGAATGGTTTGTGAGTCTCCCCCGTGGATCTATATCCATATTTGCAAAACTACACCAACTTTTTTTACTCCAGTACGCTAGCAGTTGGAAGTATGCCATTATCTAAAAGCCGAGAGAAACCTTACGCTCGTACGTAGGATGATTCAACAAGGAATCAGTAAACTTCTGAACTGCCCACAATCCATGGCAGTCGGGTCCTTCCAAAAAGGCCTAGATGTGGACTCCGACCACTATAAAGAGCTAACACTATACCTCTGCCAAACGCTGGATGACGCACTAAATAAAGTTGGGGCTCTCATCAAGTGGGATGATGATGACCCATATAGGATGGCCAGGAGGAATGCGCTCAAAATTGAAGGTCGTGATAGAAGGAAAGACCGACACGATTATCGAGATAGACAAGAAAGGAGGAATGACTAAAAGGTAGAGTCCTTCAAAATAAAGAAAGCAGGGAGTAGGGTCAAACAACATCATCCCGAGGCAGCTCATCTGAGGTTGGATCAAAGACCTCATTGGCAGGCAAGAAGGGTCTTAATGGTCTATTCCTCCTGGGGCTCCCAACCGGTTTAGGAGACAGCAACAAGGTTGACCTGGGAAGATTGCTTGATGATGACGGTATGCCCTTCCTTGTTTGGCAGGGGCTCAGTCACAACCTGATCCTCACTAACCTCGGGGACGTCCAGATGACTAATGACAAATCCAGGGACCTCACTGCCACCTTCTCTCGGACCTCCTCCTTCGCCTGACCAACTGTGATCTAGAAGATGGGTAGTTCAGACGTTCACCCCATTTCAACCTCTCTATTTCAACCTCCAAGTCCACCAACTCCTTTGGAAGTAGGAGTCCTGGTTCCTCATTATTGGCGGTAATAGTTGAGCCGACCCATAAAGGAGACAAACTCCCTAATTAGAAACTTCACCTCCAGTCTTGGATCTTCTTTATAAGCTCGTAAATCAATTCACTTATCTATGTTATTTACTATTATTTAATTTAGTTTTCCTAATTTTATTAGTATATTTTATGCATAAGTCAAGTTTATGGGGTATTATGCTTGTGGTGGTGCATTTATGCAGGTATGAGGTCAAATTCACTGAAAACTCGTACCGAAAGTTGTAGATCTTCGAAGAAACAGTCACAAGTTTTTCCACTCATGAGATTTAAGCTAATGGAACATGGAAATAGAAAAATATTTGAATTAGCTTTCCAATGCCATTGGAATTGGGTCAATCGGAGTTCGAAAGCAAAAGTTATGGTCAAAATCGTGAGGAGGCGCAAAAAAAAGTTGAAATAGGAGCGACGTGGAATCACGTTGACCAACATGGAAGGCCTGCGTCGATCAACGCAGAACCAAAAATTGGAAATTTCAAAATTTTAATGACCATATCGTATTTTTATCCCTAAATCTCAAAAGATACACATCCACCCTTATAAATAAGCCTTGTAATTTCGACTTTTAGATCATTCCTTCAGTATTAAGTTCACGGAGAGTTGAACAAGTTTTATTTCTCTGTAAGTTTTATTATGTCATTTAATAATATATTTTTTTGAGTTTCTTTCCATCATGAGTGAATAGAAACATCACCAAGTTCTAGGGCTATGAATAATTAATCATGTTCGCATGTTAGATTAATCAACTCGAATTGGTTGGTTCAAATTCCTGATTTAATTATTAGAATCTAGAACTGATGAAGGATCGAGAGATGAAATTAATTCTGGATTCATAGTTTTTAATTGAAAGACCGAGATGAGAAGATTACTAATAGAAATAGGAATTTGAATACAATTTATTTTCTGTCTCTAAAGGAGGAATATTTAATTGTAGGAAATAAATCTGATGTTTTCAAAAGGTTGATTATTATTGTGTTCTTGAAGCCGACCAAGCATATACATCCACATAGGGGTGTTCACGGTCCGGTTCGGTCAGTTTGGAAGGAAAATTTCGGCCAAACAGATAGGTACGGTTTGAAATTTTTTCAAACCAAACAGGCCAAATAATTTTTTGAAACCAAACCGGCCAAACCATATAAAAACGGTTTGGTCCGGCCGGTTTGACGGTTTGAAAAGAAATATGTTTCAACTTTCAACAATCTACTATAATTTGTAGAAAACTAGGGCCTAAATACAAATTAATTGATTTATATTATTTGTTACTACTTATAATAATATAATTTTTATTCTAAAAATCTTATATTTATAATTTAATGTAAATCAAAAGAAACACATGGGTCAAATGTATTAAAATTCTAACCATAAAATTCAAATATAAAATTTAAAGAGATGTGTAAAATTATTATTATAAAGTTCATGCTTAATTTATCTTAAGAAAATTATATAAAATAATATTATTTAATGTTAATATTTATTAGTTTATTTTTTATAAATAAAAAAATAAAACTAAAACTATAGTATGTTTGGCCAATAAATTTGAACATGGGTTAATTGTATGAACAAGTAGAAACTTAACAAATGAGCTACAAATTATATTAATTAATTATACTATATATATATATA